>OY986953.1:0-447500 GCA_963920595.1 Eimeria praecox
CTAAACCCTAAACCCTAAACCCTAAACCCTAAACCCTAAACCCTAAACCCTAAACCCTAAACCCTAAACCCTAAACCCTAAACCCTAAACCCTAAACCCTAAACCCTAAACCCTAAACCCTAAACCCTAAACCCTAAACCCTAAACCCTAAACCCTAAACCCTAAACCCTAAACCCTAAACCCTAAACCCTAAACCCTAAACCCTAAACCCTAAACCCTAAACCCTAAACCCTAAACCCTAAACCCTAAACCCTAAACCCTAAACCCTAAACCCTAAACCCTAAACCCTAAACCCTAAACCCTAAACCCTAAACCCTAAACCCTAAACCCTAAACCCTAAACCCTAAACCCTAAACCCTAAACCCTAAACCCTAAACCCTAAACCCTAAACCCTAAACCCTAAACCCTAAACCCTAAACCCTAAACCCTAAACCCTAAACCCTAAACCCTAAACCCTAAACCCTAAACCCTAAACCCTAAACCCTAAACCCTAAACCCTAAACCCTAAACCCTAAACCCTAAACCCTAAACCCTAAACCCTAAACCCTAAACCCTAAACCCTAAACCCTAAACCCTAAACCCTAAACCCTAAACCCTAAACCCTAAACCCTAAACCCTAAACCCTAAACCCTAAACCCTAAACCCTAAACCCTAAACCCTAAACCCTAAACCCTAAACCCTAAACCCTAAACCCTAAACCCTAAACCCTAAACCCTAAACCCTAAACCCTAAACCCTAAACCCTAAACCCTAAACCCTAAACCCTAAACCCTAAACCCTAAACCCTAAACCCTAAACCCTAAACCCTAAACCCTAAACCCTAAACCCTAAACCCTAAACCCTAAACCCTAAACCCTAAACCCTAAACCCTAAACCCTAAACCCTAAACCCTAAACCCTAAACCCTAAACCCTAAACCCTAAACCCTAAACCCTAAACCCTAAACCCTAAACCCTAAACCCTAAACCCTAAACCCTAAACCCTAAACCCTAAACCCTAAACCCTAAACCCTAAACCCTAAACCCTAAACCCTAAACCCTAAACCCTAAACCCTAAACCCTAAACCCTAAACCCTAAACCCTAAACCCTAAACCCTAAACCCTAAACCCTAAACCCTAAACCCTAAACCCTAAACCCTAAACCCTAAACCCTAAACCCTAAACCCTAAACCCTAAACCCTAAACCCTAAACCCTAAACCCTAAACCCTAAACCCTAAACCCTAAACCCTAAACCCTAAACCCTAAACCCTAAACCCTAAACCCTAAACCCTAAACCCTAAACCCTAAACCCTAAACCCTAAACCCTAAACCCTAAACCCTAAACCCTAAACCCTAAACCCTAAACCCTAAACCCTAAACCCTAAACCCTAAACCCTAAACCCTAAACCCTAAACCCTAAACCCTAAACCCTAAACCCTAAACCCTAAACCCTAAACCCTAAACCCTAAACCCTAAACCCTAAACCCTAAACCCTAAACCCTAAACCCTAAACCCTAAACCCTAAACCCTAAACCCTAAACCCTAAACCCTAAACCCTAAACCCTAAACCCTAAACCCTAAACCCTAAACCCTAAACCCTAAACCCTAAACCCTAAACCCTAAACCCTAAACCCTAAACCCTAAACCCTAAACCCTAAACCCTAAACCCTAAACCCTAAACCCTAAACCCTAAACCCTAAACCCTAAACCCTAAACCCTAAACCCTAAACCCTAAACCCTAAACCCTAAACCCTAAACCCTAAACCCTAAACCCTAAACCCTAAACCCTAAACCCTAAACCCTAAACCCTAAACCCTAAACCCTAAACCCTAAACCCTAAACCCTAAACCCTAAACCCTAAACCCTAAACCCTAAACCCTAAACCCTAAACCCTAAACCCTAAACCCTAAACCCTAAACCCTAAACCCTAAACCCTAAACCCTAAACCCTAAACCCTAAACCCTAAACCCTAAACCCTAAACCCTAAACCCTAAACCCTAAACCCTAAACCCTAAACCCTAAACCCTAAACCCTAAACCCTAAACCCTAAACCCTAAACCCTAAACCCTAAACCCTAAACCCTAAACCCTAAACCCTAAACCCTAAACCCTAAACCCTAAACCCTAAACCCTAAACCCTAAACCCTAAACCCTAAACCCTAAACCCTAAACCCTAAACCCTAAACCCTAAACCCTAAAACCCTAAACCCTAAACCCTAAACCCTAAACCCTAAACCCTAAACCCTAAAACCCTAAACCCTAAACCCTAAACCCTAAACCCTAAACCCTAAACCCTAAACCCTAAACCCTAAACCCTAAACCCTAAACCCTAAACCCTAAACCCTAAACCCTAAACCCTAAACCGTAAATGCTCTAAATCCTCAAGGCCCTAAACGCTAAAAACCCTAAACCCTAAACCCTAAAACCTCAAACCTAAGTAGCCTAAATCGTATATACCCTAACCCCTAGCTTAGCCGTTTTGTACCCTGAAGCCTAAATAGCCTGAACCGTAAATACCCTCAACCATGGGTAGCCTAAGCCCTAATTACGCTAAACCCTAAATAGCCTAAAAAGTAAACAGCCTTAACCCTAAGCCATAAACCCCTACACCCTAAACCCTAAATGCCCTGAAACCCTAAGCGCTAAACCCGAATTCGTGTTGTCAGTTAGGCTGTTGGGAAACATGTAAGTAGAGCGGATATGCTGCAGGAGGCGGATGAAAAAGAGTTTTGTTGTCGGGGGGGAAATGAATCGATAAATGTGGCAGGGGCCACGCGTATCGTTTGAATGGTTGTGTCTAGTGCATTTGAACTGTTTCCTAATGTAGAGCAGACAGAGAAGCCAGCGGCCTATGAATACGCATCGCCAGCAGTTTTTAGCAAAATGGGTGTGCTTTGCTTGCTTTGCATTCTTCGCTGGCAGGAGGGGAGCATAACAGTGCTCAGTATGGCCATAGGCTGCTGTTACATGCCGAACAACGCACTTACTGGATCCAAACCCGCACGAGTGTGCAGTATAAACGTGAAACGCTGGTGAAACCAAGTTAAAGCAACCGAGTCTTTTTACATCGTCCAATGTTGTTTTTCTTCACGATTTGTATGAAGCGGGGCTTCATATTATCAACAGCATCAAGCCCACGTTCGAACGGCAGAGAAAACCCCAAATAATAAGGTTTTCAGGGCAACCGGCTTGTGAGGAGCACAAATCAACCGCTGAGACGCGAAACCATTCTTCGCTAGAAGCGTTGTAGGCGCCGCATGCACCTGCAAGGCTCATTTGTGCTGAAGCGGCTGTGGGCAGAAACTCCGGGGAGTGCTCACATACCCGGAAATGCACGATGTGGCACAATATTGTCCCGATAAGAACCTCGGGAACTCCAGCCGCACACGTGCACGTAGTTATACCAGATAACAGTAGCTGGTCGTTTCAGGGCCCAACCCAGTGGGCACTGAAGAAAAGCACCCGCAGTACCGGCATACGAAATGCAAGTAGAAACCATTGTAGTTCATATAATGCCAGTAGAGGTACAAAAGACTCCGTCTCCATGGTTACATGATCACGCATATGAATCTCCCAACGAAAAAAATGCACGAACACTTGCGAACCTAAGCAGAAGCACTGGGCTGCAGTCTGACGCTTCGAATCCCCCTAAATGGCAGATCTGCCACCTATACTTGAGCAAGGGTGATAGGACTAGGACAGCGTACGTGACTGCGTATTTGGATTGACAAACAAATTCGCACAAGGGGGAGAAACGCTAGAGGAAACGGTTGAAGGGAAAAATGCTAATCTTCTGCGAACTGCGCGGCGCAATAACGCTTTTTTTAAACCGCAAAGATCACAATTAACCGCTCGGCCATCATGAAAGCACCTGCTGTGCCCTAATTTGGTTGTTCGAGTAGAAGCACAGCGTGCGATAAAACATGAAGTTCCAGGCAAACCTATCTGCAATCCTAGTTTATACTGGCCGTATACGCAAACGAAAAGCCCACAACGGCTGGCGGGTGCCCCTAGCAACTTTGATACAGCGTAGTACTGTGTCCCAGATACGCTCAAAAGCCCTGTTTTACAGTGCCTAAGCACTGGCTAGAACCCAACGCTCTACGTGCCCATAAACGCGTGGTTCAATTTATGGAGGTTAATACGACCAGCTAAACCCAGCCGCTCAGCAACTCCTTGCTGAGTGGTGTGGTGCATAGGCACCACGTGTGCAGATAGGGTTTGTCGACGCCTTTGTTCAACAACATTTGCACCATAGAAGATGCAATGAACTCAATGCAAAGCTACTGCACAACGTTTACTGCACACGCGAGGCGATCAGTCGGCACGGTTTGCATGGCGGAGGCGAACGCAATCTGGAAACAATCGTCCTGATACTGCAATAGCCAGCAATGCCCACCAAGAGAAGCTGCGTTCTCCAAAATCTCCACATAACAGCCAGCATATATCGCGCTTTTGTATCGCCTAATTCCACAGGCAAATGCTACGCCAAGGGGAATATCCATAGCAAAGGCAGGCACGCCGTAGGAGGCATCTGCAAAGCCCCATTTGCATCGCAGCACTGAGTGATCGACTCTGGAACGATACAGAGCCAAGGCGATCTATCCATTCACCAGCAGCAGGCACAACCAGATGTACCTACGTATCCTGGAACTGGACTAAGCAGGTACGTCTAGAATGAGGAAATGAGGACGCTGTGTTCTTGCGCCTGCTGTAAGTATCTCTTGGTCTAGCTGTGCTGCGCTTGTATAGGTGTTAAGGGCAGCTCCCATCCTGCATACCGCCCAGGATCAGCAACGTGTAAAGAACCGCATCCTTTTCACAACGCATGCTATTTACGCTCCTATATCCTAGGGACTCGAGACAAGGAAACTCGATGCCAGAAGCCAGTCCTCCACAGCACGACCGCAAAATGAGCAACCCCCCAGCGTTCTGTGCTATCATTATTGAAGCACCAAAAGATCATCTACTCACCACAGCAAAACCTGCGACAAGCCGAAATGTGTGAAACCGAGTTGCAAAAGCTCATACATCCACAATCCACTAACCAGTCAAGTCTGAAGCGGTCAACACCATGGCAAAATAACACTACATAGCTCTACACCATCTGCCACTGCTTCTACCCTACGCAACACGCAAGCGAAAGAAACACTGCAAATCATATTATTGGCACCTTGCCAAGCAAATAGCCATCCCGAAGGAACGCACAGAACGTTCTTGGTAATGCCGTGACGTAGCCCTCCAAGCAAGCTAGCTACTAATATAGTATCCTTCAAACCGTTGGGCAGGCCTCATGTCCTCTGCGGTGCTCCGCACCCCTACCAAACATCGCGATAGACATGGCCCTTGCGCCTCGTCCAATGCTAGCCGCCAGCGTTAAATTGGCATGCATTCAGTTGAATAGGGAGCATGCAACCACGAAATCGCTCTTCCAGTATTTTGCCGTGCGCTGCTTCCGTCTAAGGCGCACTAGCTGCAAGGACGTCGGGTGCTCGGATTGCAATGCTCTGCGGAAGGCGCCTCAAACTGAGTGCATGGGCCGTCGACTGATGCACTGTGCTTGGCCCCCCAACTGTGTGAATGGTGCTTGAGGGGCGTTTGCTCGTGCCAGTGTTAGTGTAGCCACCACAACTCAGTTTCCGCAGCGCCCAACGCCAGCCACGTCCGTGAGCCTCTCCTGCTGCAAATTGAATAGCCTAGTCACATCTAGTGCCTGAAAACAGAACCAAGAAGCTAACAGGTTTCTGTACCCCCCTGAAATACGCATCAGACTGCTGATCCCCCCATTTCCAACGATTTCATAGTTCCTGTCATTACGCCAACGACAGACGGCTAGTGCAAAACAAACACGCGCTCTGCCAAGCGGTGACGTTTATCTTCCTAAGCTATTCCACACCATGTCTTCCCTAACCCCTTAACCGCAAACAAACGTGCGCGCGAACGCAATCTGGAAACAATCGTTCTGACACTGCAATAGCCAGCAATGCCCACCAAGAGAAGCTGCGTTCTCCAAAATCCCCACATAACAGCCAGCATATATCGCGCTTTTGTATCGCCTAACTCCACAGGCAAATGCTATGCCAAGGGTAATATCCATAGCAAAGGCAGGCACGCCGTAGGAGGCATCTGCAAAGCCCCATTTGCATCGCAGCACTGAGTGATCGACTCTGGAACGATACAGAGCCAAGGCGATCTACCCATTCACCAGCAGCAGGCACAACCAGATGTACCTACGTATCCTGGAACTGGACTAAGCAGGTACGTCTAGAATGAGGAAATGAGGACGCTGTGTTCTTGCGCCTGCAGTAAGTATCTCTTGGTCTAGCTGTGCTGCGCTTGTATAGGTGTTAAGGGCAGCTCCCATCCTGCATACCGCCCAGGATCAGCAACGTGTAAAGAACCGCATCCTTTTCACAACGCATGCTATTTACGCTCCTATATCCTAGGGACTCGAGACAAGGAAACTCGATGCCAGAAGCCAGTCCTCCACAGCACGACCGCAAAATGAGCAACCCCCCAGCGTTCTGTGCTATCATTATTGAAGCACCAAAAGATCATCTACTCACCACAGCAAAACCTGCGACAAGCCGAAATGTGTGAAACCGAGTTGCAAAAGCTCATACATCCACAATCCACTAACCAGTCAAGTCTGAAGCGGTCAACACCATGGCAAAATAACACTACATAGCTCTACACCATCTGCCACTGCTTCTACCCTACGCAACACGCAAGCGAAAGAAACACTGCAAATCATATTATTGGCACCTTGCCAAGCAAATAGCCATCCCGAAGGAACGCACAGAACGTTCTTGGTAATGCCGTGACGTAGCCCTCCAAGCAAGCTAGCTACTAATATAGTATCCTTCAAACCGTTGGGCAGGCCTCATGTCCTCTGCGGTGCTCCGCACCCCTACCAAACATCGCGATAGACATGGCCCTTGCGCCTCGTCCAATGCTAGCCGCCAGCGTTAAATTGGCATGCATTCAGTTGAATAGGGAGCATGCAACCACGAAATCGCTCTTCCAGTATTTTGCCGTGCGCTGCTTCCGTCTAAGGCGCACTAGCTGCAAGGACGTCGGGTGCTCGGATTGCAATGCTCTGCGGAAGGCGCCTCAAACTGAGTGCATGGGCCGTCGACTGATGCACTGTGCTTGGCCCCCCAACTGTGTGAATGGTGCTTGAGGGGCGTTTGCTCGTGCCAGTGTTAGTGTAGCCACCACAACTCAGTTTCCGCAGCGCCCAACGCCAGCCACGTCCGTGAGCCTCTCCTGCTGCAAATTGAATAGCCTAGTCACATCTAGTGCCTGAAAACAAACCCAAGAAGCTAACAAGTTTCTGTACCCCCCTGAAATACGCATCAGACTGCTGATCCCCCCATTTCCAACGATTTCATAGTTCCTGTCATTACGCCAACGACAGACGGCTAGTGCCAAGCAAATACGCGCTCTGCCAAGCGGTGACGTTTATCTTCCTAAGCTATTCCACACCATGTCTTCCCTAACCCCTTAACCGCAAACAAACTTGCGTCCGCGTCGGAAACCGGCGAAAACGTTTGCTTTGCAGCGGTGTTTTGAGTGCGGTTTCGCGCTGTTGATCGGGAACGCAAGCAACACTTCCGCCAACACACTCCGCATCACCGCCTCAAACCGCTCAAGGCAAGATCTCGCGCGAAGTACTGTACATGCAACGCCTTTCAATTCCTCTTCGTGAATATATCCCTTGCCACCCAACAGCCTATCCTCCAACCTTCAAACGAGACGATACTGGCATGCTTGAGTCAGGTCGTGCTCCTCGGATCATATGCGGGCATGCTTGCCTTCCTTTAGACGTTCTTTTGCCTTCGTATTTAAGGTAACAACGTATGAGCGTGGCGTAGCGGACAGCTCCCATTCATGCTCGTACTGCACACCTAGCCCTCAAAGCAACAAAACCATTTGGAATGCCTAAGAAACGCACTTCCTGGAACGCGAGAAGGGCATATCGCGCTGAAAACGTCCATCGATGCCATTGTCGCACTACTCCATCCAAGCTATATATATATATATATATATATATATATATATATATATATATATATATATATATATATATATATATATATATATATATATATATCGTGCTCCCGTTGCATTTTACGCTCACGACGCCATGAGAGCGTCTTCCCAGAACCCCCACCAAAAGCGACGCGGCAATCAAAAATCTGAAACACTCTCGCAGAGCACGAGCCTGCACAAGATGCCCAAATACAGATACAAGGTAGTCACAACAAAATCGCAACCACACAGAAAGCAACCAGGCGCAAACATACACGTCCCCCAAATATGGAGATACTGCACAGAGTTTGATGCACACGAGAGGCGATCAGCCGAGAAGGTTTGCATGGCGGAGGCGAACGCAATCTGGAAACAATCGTCCTGATACTGCAATAGCCAGCAATGCCCACCAAGAGAAGCTGCGTTCTCCAAAATCCCCACATAACAGCCAGCATATGTCGCGCTTTTGTATCGCCTAATTCCACAGGCAAATGCTACGCCAAGGGGAATATCCATAGCAAAGGCAGGCACGCCGTAGGAGGCATCTGCAAAGCCCCATTTGCATCGCAGCACTGAGTGATCGACTCTGGAACGATACAGAGCCAAGGCGATCTACCCATTCACCAGCAGCAGGCACAACCAGATGTACCTACGTATCCTGGAACTGGACTAAGCAGGTACGTCTAGAATGAGGAAATGAGGACGCTGTGTTCTTGCGCCTGCTGTAAGTATCTCTTGGTCTAGCTGTGCTGCGCTTGTATAGGTGTTAAGGGCAGCTCCCATCCTGCATACCGCCCAGGATCAGCAACGTGTAAACAACCGCATCCTTTTCACAACGCATGCTGTTTACGCTCCTATATCCTAGGGACTCGAGACAAGGAAACTCGATGCCAGAAGCCAGTCCTCCACAGCACGACCGCAAAATGAGCAACCCCCCAGCGTTCTGTGCTATCATTATTGAAGCACCAAAAGATCATCTACTCACCACAGCAAAACCTGCGACAAGCCGAAATGTGTGAAACCGAGTTGCAAAAGCTCATACATCCACAATCCACTAACCAGTCAAGTCTGAAGCGGTCAACACCATGGCAAAATAACACTACATAGCTCTACACCATCTGCCACTGCTTCTACCCTACGCAACACGCAAGCGAAAGAAACACTGCAAATCATATTATTGGCACCTTGCCAAGCAAATAGCCATCCCGAAGGAACGCACAGAACGTTCTTGGTAATGCAGTGACGTAGCCCTCCAAGCAAGCTAGCTACTAATATAGTATCCTTCAAACCGTTGGGCAGGCCTCATGTCCTCTGCGGTGCTCCGCACCCCTACCAAACATCGCGATAGACATGGCCCTTGCGCCTCGTCCAATGCTAGCCGCCAGCGTTAAATTGGCATGCATTCAGTTGAATAGGGAGCATGCAACCACGAAATCGCTCTTCCAGTATTTTGCCGTGCGCTGCTTCCGTCTAAGGCGCACTAGCTGCAAGGACGTCGGGTGCTCGGATTGCAATGCTCTGCGGAAGGCGCCTCAAACTGAGTGCATGGGCCGTCGACTGATGCACTGTGCTTGGCCCCCCAACTGTGTGAATGGTGCTGAGGGGCGTTTGCTCGTGCCAGTGTTAGTGTAGCCACCACAACTCAGTTTCCGCAGCGCCCAACGCCAGCCACGTCCGTGAGCCTCTCCTGCTGCAAATTGAATAGCCTAACCACGTCTAGTGCCTGAAAACAAAACCAAGAAGCTAACAAGTTTCTGTACCCCCCTGAAATACGCATCAGACTGCTGATCCCCCCATTTCCAACGATTTCATGGTTCCTGTCATTACGCCAACGACAGACGGCTAGTGCCAAGCAAATACGCGCTCTGCCAAGCGGTGACGTTTATCTTCCTAAGCCATTCCACACCATGTCTTCCCTAACCCCTTAACCGCAAACAAACTTGCGTCCGCGTCGGAAACCGGCGAAAACGTTTGCTTTGCAGCGGTGTTTTGAGTGCGGTTTCGCGCTGTTGATCGGGAACGCAAGCTATCCAGATGCTATGCAACACTTTCACCAACACACTCCACATCACCGCCTCAAATTGCTCAAGGCAAGATCTCGCGCGAAGTACTGGACGTGCAACGCCTTTCAATTCCTCTTCGTGAATATATCCCTTGCCACCCAACAGCCTATCCTCCAACCTTCAAACGAGACGATACTGGCATGCTTGAGTCAGGTCGTGCTCCTCGGATCATATGCGGGCATGCTTGCCTTCCTTTAGACGTTCTTTTGCCTTCGTATTTAAGGTAACAACGTATGAGCGTGGCGTAGCGGACAGCTCCCATTCATGCTCGTACTGCACACCTAGCCCTCAAAGCAACAAAACCATTTGGAATGCCTAAGAAACGCACCTTCTAAAACGCGAGAAGGGCATATCGCGCTGAAAACGTCCATCGATGCCATTGCCGCACTACTCCATCCAAGCTATACATATATATATATATATATATATATATATATATATATATATATATATATATATATATATATATATATATATATATATATATATATATATATATATATATATATATATATATATATATATATATATATCGTGCTCCCGTTGCATTTTACGCTCACGACGCCATGATAGCGTCTTCCCAGAACCCCCACCAAACGCGACACGGCAATCGAAAATATGAAACACTCTCGCAGAGCACAAGCCTGCGAAAGATGCCCAAATACAGATACAAGGTAGTCACAACAAAATCGCAACCACACACAAAGCAAGCAGGCCCAAAAATACAAGTCCCACAAATATGGAGATAACGCCCAGGCACACGCGGGCAAGGCAAAGACTAGGAGGATTTACTAAGCCTGTAGGCCACACCCCTGAACTGCAAAAAAACGAAAATGCATGATTCCGAATTTGGATTTTTCAAGCAGCACGCCTGTTCACACAATGCTGCTGCAATCTCAATACGCATGCAACCGCCATCACGCCAAACAGTGGATTCGAATGCATACATACCTCGTGGAATTTTGAGCCAATCTTCCCACAACACTTGCGCCAGGCGGCCTCTTAATACTTGATAACGCTTCCGCCACACACCACGCGTTCGAAAGATGACCCACCTTCTGTAGCAGTTGCAACACCATATGTCGCCCCCCAGAAGCTTCAACCGCCACCGTGAAATTCAAAGCAAGCACTTCTGAGGGCCTCTGCTTCTTTATGCATATGAGCCCATACTAGATGAGGAAACCCGCAGGGTCATCCATCCGGCTAACGATGCATATCAGCACTGAATCAAGCGACCGTTCATGCAACTCCAGAGTATACGTGCCTCCATACGGCTCCAGAAGAATACACAGTCCTTCGGCCTCTAACCTCCCATCGCACAGCAGTAAAGCGAATCCCTACCCAACCGTATCACACGTCAGATGCTTTTGTATGCCTGGGAATCCTGGATGCACTAGCCATGCAAGCAAACAGGCATCGCCGCACTGCTTCAAAGAAGCCGGAACATGAAGATGCAGACATAAAAACCACGCCTTCGTCGTCTCCTGGAAGGTGCATGAAACAGGACGCCCCAACTAGCCTGATTACTATCAACAGACACACAGAGAGTACTAGCCAGTTAACACAAAGCAAATGCAGCGATTTTCAGGAATAGGCATTAGCTATTGCCACTGCCCAACAGCAAATGTGAAGGACAGCATAGCGCTGCGCGCCCTTTCCCGCATGCCTAGTGCGCAGACTCAATTTGTCTAGCACCTTCAGCTGCTTGGCATCAGCTGGCCGGCGATGACTGTAAGCCCAAGGCGCACTTGCTGATCCGTGAAACCAAAACACCCAAACGTTAAAGATTCACACTAACGACCAAGATAAATCAACTAAGCTGCCAGCAAGTATGTGCAGAGATTACCAAGGATGCGCCGATAGCTAACACTACAAAGCAAAGTACCTTAGCACCCTTCCTCTGATGAAACCGGAAATACGGAAAGGGACTGTGGCAACCTCCTTTAGAGGCATCAAACACGTGCTAGCAGCTCCTTTGCACTCCCGCATACGGGCCGCATAATATTCAAGGCTATACACTTATCTTTACTACAGCTGCATGAAGAATGATTGCCCGTAGCCCCATGCCCTTCCACGGACGCGCTCAGCGAGAAGGACTACGCTGCAGCGACACACCGTCCCTAGCTAACGCACCCTGCTTCCAGATTCCGCAATCCATGGAATCTACTACAACGCACAAGCTACGGTAGCGTCTTCGCTGGCTGACAAGGAATACTACGCGGAGTGCTATAGTCTGAGTTCATGAACAGTGAAAACTCGTGTTCGGGCTGGCCACTGACTGCAGGCCTACCAAATGCGAGGCATGTGGAAACAAAGCAAAGGTTCCCTCATCTCTGCAGGCGTGGGCCCCGATCCAAGGCGCAGACGCCTCTAGCACTCTCAATGCCGAGGCCAAATATGAGCAGAGCCGAAACTGTGCCCACGATCATAAACGCGCCAGAGGCCAAATAAGTACTACTACGTGCTATGCAACGTACCGTAATTTGCTCTGCATTGTGTCACCTGACTATCAGAAGAAAATTAAGCATCAAATGGTGGCCACTGCAATCATACAGCATTCTCATCTTCTTGGGCACACGGATGAGGCACCTACCAAACGCATTGCAATGACTGCCAACCCACCACCACGGTGGCCATAGTAGCTATAGATGATTCCAGCCACTGCACACACGGGCCGCCGCCCACTAGGTATGACGCAGCCGAAACACTTCACCAGTATTATGCCACTTCTTTTGCTTTGACACCTCAACTCCTACAATGCAAACCACCGCAATGCTCCCTACTTCACGTAACTGAGCGCACACTCCGAAAGGGAATTAACGCACTTGCTTATGCAAGTATACTCAATATCACAAACGTACGTCCGTACAAACATTTCCTGGCTGGCAGCAAAAGTAGTAAATATCGTATAGTTTAGTTCACACGGAGGCCGTCTTAGTCTCTCCTCCCTATGTGGGCGCGCCAGTTCGCCGCATCCCAACCTGCAATCCATGCTATAGGTCCGTGGCCAGGGTGAGACAATTATCTCAGTGAACTTGCGAAAGCCTGTTGGGATGCATTTGCAGCCAGAAACAACGAAGCCAATCCTTCCTGCACGTTTAATCCCTGCCGTGCGCAGATGGCAACACTAACGCAACCGCGATGCAACCCAGCTCAGCTACGCAAATCACAAAAACACGAATGATGTCATGCAACTCGCGAAACTCCCTTTTGCCCAAATATCTGCAGAACCATTGGCAACTAACCTGCACGGAGAGGAACACCCACCCGACCTGCCACATCACGATGCTTCCACTATCTTCATGCTGGATCTTGCTCATGGGCATGATGATGCAGGCGCACTGCTGCAACGCTTAATTGTACAGGGGAATGCGAGGCCAAGGAACGGATGCACAGCAAACACAAATAAGGAATGGGAAGCTGTTGCACAGAACCAACTGCTCCGCAGCACTGAGCAACCGAATCTGAAAAACTGCTCAATCAAGGTCACCACGAAGACGATGCCATCTACAATTTGCACAAAAAAAAACAAACGAGGTGCAATTGGGCGTCCTGCAGCTTGAATAAACATCTACGTACAGAATGAGCACGTTGTGTTCGCCCAGCATCTGTGAGTTCTCTTTAACCTAGCTATGCCGCGCTCGTACAAGGGCTAGGCGACTCTTACTTCCTGCATATCACCCGGGATCGTCAACGTGTAAAGAGCTGCATTTTTTTAACAGCACACTCTGCGTATGGTTGGAGACCTGAAGGCGTCGTGGCAAGACAAATGCAATGTAAGCACGCATATTTCAGATACATAGTCGGCATAATCAACAAGCTCGCAACGTTTTTGTCTACATTACCACGGCAGGCATATAAGCACCAAACCATTATATACTCACCACAGCAAAACCTGCGACAAGCCGAAATATGTGAAACCGAGTTGCAAAAGCTCATACATCCACAATCCACGAGCCAATCAAGTCTCAACCGGCCAACACCAGGCTGCCAACACCATGGCAAAATAACACTACATAGCTCTACGCCATCTGCCACTGCTTCTACCCTACGCAACACGCAAGCGAAAGAAACACTGCAAATCATATTATTGGCACCTTGCCAAGCAAATAGCCATCCCGAAGGAACGCACAGAACGTTCTTGGTAATGCAGTGACGTAGCCCTCCAAGCAAGCTAGCTACTAATATAGTATCCTTCAAACCGTTGGGCAGGCCTCATGTCCTCTGCGGTGCTCCGTACCCCTACCAAACATCGCGATAGACATGGCCCTTGCGCCTCGTCCAATGCTAGCCGCCAGCGTTAAATTGGCATGCATTCAGTTGAATAGGGAGCATGCAACCACGAAATCGCTCTTCCAGTATTTTGCCGTGCGCTGCTTCCGTCTAAGGCGCACTAGCTGCAAGGACGTCGGGTGCTCGGATTGCAATGCTCTGCGGAAGGCGCCTCAAACTGAGTGCATGGGCCGTCGACTGATGCACTGTGCTTGGCCCCCCAACTGTGTGAATGGTGCTGAGGGGCGTTTGCTCGTGCCAGTGTTAGTGTAGCCACCACAACTCAGTTTCCGCAGCGCCCAACGCCAGCCACGTCCGTGAGCCTCTCCTGCTGCAAATTGAATAGCCTAACCACGTCTAGTGCCTGAAAACAAAACCAAGAAGCTAACAAGTTTCTGTACCCCCCTGAAATACGCATCAGACTGCTGATCCCCCCATTTCCAACGATTTCATGGTTCCTGTCATTACGCCAACGACAGACGGCTAGTGCCAAGCAAATACGCGCTCTGCCAAGCGGTGACGTTTATCTTCCTAAGCCTTTCCACACCATGTCTTCCCTAACCCCTTAACCGCAAACAAACTTGCGTCCGCGTCGGAAACCGGCGAAAACGTTTGCTTTGCAGCGGTGTTTTGAGTGCGGTTTCGCGCTGTTGATCGGGAACGCAAGCTATCCAGATGCTATGCAACACTTCCACCAACACACTCCGCATCACCGCCTCAAATTGCTCAAGGCAAGATCTCGCGCGAAGTACTGGACGTGCAACGCCTTTCAATTCCTCTTCGTGAATATATCCCTTGCCACCCAACAGCCTATCCTCCAACCTTCAAACGAGACGATACTGGCATGCTTGAGTCAGGTCGTGCTCCTCGGATCATATGCGGGCATGCTTGCCTTCCTTTAGACGTTCTTTTGCCTTCGTATTTAAGGTAACAACGTATGAGCGTGGCGTAGCGGACAGCTCCCATTCATGCTCGTACTGCACACCTAGCCCTCAAAGCAACAAAACCATTTGGAATGCCTAAGAAACGCACCTTCTGAAACGCGAGAAGGGCATATCGCGCTGAAAACGTCCATCGATGCCATTGCCGCACTACTCCATCCAAGCTATACATATATATATATATATATATATATATATATATATATATATATATATATATATATATATATATATATATATATATATATATATATATATATATATATATCGTGCTCCCGTTGCATTTTACGCTCACGACGCCATGATAGCGTCTTCCCAGAACCCCCACCAAACGCGACACGGCAATCGAAAATATGAAACACTCTCGCAGAGCACAAGCCTGCGAAAGATGCCCAAATACAGATACAAGGTAGTCACAACAAAATCGCAACCACACACAAAGCAAGCAGGCCCAAAAATACAAGTCCCACAAATATGGAGATAACGCCCAGGCACACGCGGGCAAGGCAAAGACTAGGAGGATTTACTAAGCCTGTAGGCCACACCCCTGAACTGCAAAAAAACGAAAATGCATGATTCCGAATTTGGATTTTTCAAGCAGCACGCCTGTTCACACAATGCTGCTGCAATCTCAATACGCATGCAACCGCCATCACGCCAAACAGTGGATTCGAATGCATACATACCTCGTGGAATTTTGAGCCAATCTTCCCACAACACTTGCGCCAGGCGGCCTCTTAATACTTGATAACGCTTCCGCCACACACCACGCGTTCGAAAGATGACCCACCTTCTGTAGCAGTTGCAACACCATATGTCGCCCCCCAGAAGCTTCAACCGCCACCGTGAAATTCAAAGCAAGCACTTCTGAGGGCCTCTGCTTCTTTATGCATATGAGCCCATACTAGATGAGGAAACCCGCAGGATCATCCATCCGGCTAACGATGCATATCAGCACTGAATCAAGCGACCGTTCATGCAACTCCAGAGTATACGTGCCTCCATACGGCTCCAGAAGAATACACCGTCCTTCGGCCTCTAACCTCCCATCGCACAGCAGTAAAGCGAATCCCTACCCAACCGTATCACACGTCAGATGCTTTTGTATGCCTGGGAATCCTGGATGCACTAGCCATGCAAACAAACAGGCATCGCCGCACTGCTTCAAAGAAGCCGGAACATGAAGATGCAGACATAAAAACCACGCCTTCGTCGTCTCCTGGAAGGTGCATGAAACAGGACGCCCCAACTAGCCTGATTACTATCAACAGACACACAGAGAGTACTAGCCAGTTAACACAAAGCAAATGCAGCGATTTTCAGGAATAGGCATTAGCTATTGCCACTGCCCAACAGCAAATGTGAAGGACAGCATAGCGCTGCGCGCCCTTTCCCGCATGCCTAGTGCGCAGACTCAATTTGTCTAGCACCTTCAGCTGCTTGGCATCAGCTGGCCGGCGATGACTGTAAGCCCAAGGCACACTTCCTGATCCGTGAAACCAAAACACCCAAACGTTAAAGATTCACACTAACGACCAAGATAAATCAACTAAGCTGCCAGCAAGTATGTGCAGAGATTACCAAGGATGCGCCGATAGCTAACACTACAAAGCAAAGTACCTTAGCACCCTTCCTCTGATGAAACCGGAAATACGGAAAGGGACTGTGGCAACCTCCTTTAGAGGCATCAAACACGTGCTAGCAGCTCCTTTGCACTCCCGCATACGGGCCGCATAATATTCAAGGCTATACACTTATCTTTACTACAGCTGCATGAAGAATGATTGCCCGTAGCCCCATGCCCTTCCACGGACGCGCTCAGCGAGAAGGACTACGCTGCAGCGACACACCGTCCCTAGCTAACGCACCCTGCTTCCAGATTCCGCAATCCATGGAATCTACTACAACGCACAAGCTACGGTAGCGTCTTCGCTGGCTGACAAGGAATACTACGCGGAGTGCTATAGTCTGAGTTCATGAACAGTGAAAACTCGTGTTCGGGCTGGCCACTGACTGCAGGCCTACCAAATGCGAGGCATGTGGAAACAAAGCAAAGGTTCCCTCATCTCTGCAGGCTTGGGCCCCGATCCAAGGCGCAGACGCCTCTAGCACTCTCAATGCCGAGGCCAAATATGAGCAGAGCCGAAACTGTGCCCACGATCATAAACGCGCCAGAGGCCAAATAAGTACTACTACGTGCTATGCAACGTACCGTAATTTGCTCTGCATTGTGTCACCTGACTATCAGAAGAAAATTAAGCATCAAATGGTGGCCACTGCAATCATACAGCATTCTCATCTTCTTGGGCACACGGATGAGGCACCTACCAAACGCATTGCAATGACTGCCAACCCACCACCACGGTGGCCATAGTAGCTATAGATGATTCCAGCCACTGCACACACGGGCCGCCGCCCACTAGGTATGACGCAGCCGAAACACTTCACCAGTATTATGCCACTTCTTTTGCTTTGACACCTCAACTCCTACAATGCAAACCACCGCAATGCTCCCTACTTCACGTAACTGAGCGCACACTCCGAAAGGGAATTAACGCACTTGCTTATGCAAGTATACTCAATATCACAAACGTACGTCCGTACAAACATTTCCTGGCTGGCAGCAAAAGTAGTAAATATCGTATAGTTTAGTTCACACGGAGGCCGTCTTAGTCTCTCCTCCCTATGTGGGCGCGCCAGTTCGCCGCATCCCAACCTGCAATCCATGCTATAGGTCCGTGGCCAGGGTGAGACAATTATCTCAGTGAACTTGCGAAAGCCTGTTGGGATGCATTTGCAGCCAGAAACAACGAAGCCAATCCTTCCTGCACGTTTAATCCCTGCCGTGCGCAGATGGCAACACTAACGCAACCGCGATGCAACCCAGCTCAGCTACGCAAATCACAAAAACACGAATGATGTCATGCAACTCGCGAAACTCCCTCTTGCCCAAATATCTGCAGAACCATTGGCAACTAACCTGCACGGAGAGGAACACCCACCCGACCTGCCACATCACGATGCTTCCACTATCTTCATGCTGGATCTTGCTCATGGGCATGATGATGCAGGTGCACTGCTGCAACGCTTAATTGTACAGGGGAATGCGAGGCCAAGGAACGGATGCACAGCAAACACAAATAAGGAATGGGAAGCTGTTGCACAGAACCAACTGCTCCGCAGCACTGAGCAACCGAATCTGAAAAACTGCTCAATCAAGGTCACCACGAAGACGATGCCATCTACAATTTGCACAAAAAAAAACAAACGAGGTGCAATTGGGCGTCCTGCAGCTTGAATAAACATCTACGTACAGAATGAGCACGTTGTGTTCGCCCAGCATCTGTGAGTTCTCTTTAACCTAGCTATGCCGCGCTCGTACAAGGGCTAGGCGACTCTTACTTCCTGCATATCACCCGGGATCGTCAACGTGTAAAGAGCTGCATTTTTTTAACAGCACACTCTGCGTATGGTTGGAGACCTGAAGGCGTCGTGGCAAGACAAATGCAATGCAAGGACGCATATTTCAGATACATAGTCGGCATAATCAACAAGCTCGCAACGTTTTTGTCTACATTACCACGGCAGGCATATAAGCACCAAACCATTATATACTCACCACAGCAAAACCTGCGACACGCCGAAATATGTGAAACCGAGTTGCAAAAGCTCATACATCCACAATCCACGAGCCAATCAAGTCTCAACCGGCCAACACCAGGCGGCCAACACCATGGCAAAATAACACTTCATAGCTCTACACCATCTGCCACTGCTTCTACCCTACGCAACACGCAAGCGAAAGAAACACTGCAAATCATATTATTGGCACCTTGCCAAGCAAATAGCCATCCCGAAGGAACGCACAGAACGTTCTTGGTAATGCAGTGACGTAGCCCTCCAAGCAAGCTAGCTACTAATATAGTATCCTTCAAACCGTTGGGCAGGCCTCATGTCCTCTGCGGTGCTCCGCACCCCTACCAAACATCGCGATAGACATGGCCCTTGCGCCTCGTCCAATGCTAGCCGCCAGCGTTAAATTGGCATGCATTCAGTTGAATAGGGAGCATGCAACCACGAAATCGCTCTTCCAGTATTTTGCCGTGCGCTGCTTCCGTCTAAGGCGCACTAGCTGCAAGGACGTCGGGTGCTCGGATTGCAATGCTCTGCGGAAGGCGCCTCAAACTGAGTGCATGGGCCGTCGACTGATGCACTGTGCTTGGCCCCCCAACTGTGTGAATGGTGCTTGAGGGGCGTTTGCTCGTGCCAGTGTTAGTGTAGCCACCACAACTCAGTTTCCGCAGCGCCCAACGCCAGCCACGTTCGTGTGCCTCTCCTGCTGCAAATTGAATAGCCTAACCACGTCTAGTGCCTGAAAACAAAACCAAGAAGCTAATAAGTTTCTGTGCCCCCCTGAAATACGCATCAGACTGCTGGTCCCCCCATCTCCAACGATTTCATGGTTCCTGTCATTACGCCAACGACAGACGGCTAGTGCCAAGCAAATACGCGCTCTGCCAAGCGGTGACGTTTATCTTCCTAAGCCATTCCACACCATGTCTTCCCTAACCCCTTAACCGCAAACAAACTTGCGTCCGCGTCGGAAACCGGCGAAAACGTTTGCTTTGCAGCGGTGTTTTGAGTGCGGTTTCGCGCTGTTGATCGGGAACGCAAGCTATCCAGATGCTATGCAACACTTCCACCAACACACTCCGCATCACCGCCTCAAATTGCTCAAGGCAAGATCTCGCGCGAAGTACTGTACATGCAACGCCTTTCAATTCCTCTTCGTGAATATATCCCTTGCCACCCAACAGCCTATCCTCCGACCTTAAAAACAGGATCAGATATTATGTTCAAGTACGATCAACCACCCATGTCCTATTGATCCTCTTTTTGAGCACTCCTATTGATTCTCTTTTTGAGCACTCCAACGTGCTGTGGTACATTTACATCTAAGCTATCAACGTGTGCGCCAGGCCCAGCGCAAGGCATGCTCGGGCTCAAGCAGTCTGACATGGGCACCAGAACTGTCCCCGCACTGCACGCTATTCACATGTTACATTTCCGCTTATTCTTACGCTCACGACGCCATGATAGCGTCTTCCCAGAACCCCCACCAAACGCGACACGGCAATCAAAAATATGAAACACTCTCGCAGAGCACAAGCCTGCGAAAGATGCCCAAATACAGATACAAGGTAGTCACAACAAAATCGCAACCACACACAAAGCAAGCAGGCCCAAAAATACAAGTCCCACAAATATGGAGATAACGCCCAGGCACACGCGGGCAAGGCAAAGACTAGGAGGATTTACTAAGCCTGTAGGCCACACCCCTGAACTGCAAAAAAACGAAAATGCACGATTCCGAATATGGATTTTTCAAGCAGCACGCCTGTTCACACAATGCTGCTGCAATCTCAATACGCATGCAACCGCCATCACGCCAAACAGTGGATTCGAATGCATACATACCTCGTGGAATTTTGAGCCAATCTTCCCACAACACTTGCGCCAGGCGGCCTCTTAATACTTGATAACGCTTCCGCCACACACCACGCGTTCGAAAGATGACCCACCGTCTGTAGCAGTTGCAACACCATATGTCGCCCCCCAGAAGCTTCAACCGCCACCGTGAAATTCAAAGCAAGCACTTCTGAGGGCCTCTGCTTCTTTATGCATATGAGCCCATACTAGATGAGGAAACCCGCAGGATCATCCATCCGGCTAACGATGCATATCAGCACTGAATCAAGCGACCGTTCATGCAACTCCAGAGTATACGTGCCTCCATACGGGTCCAGAAGAATACACAGTCCTTCGGCCTCTAACCTCCCATCGCACAGCAGTAAAGCGAATCCCTACCCAACCGTATCACACGTCAGATGCTTTTGTATGCCTGGGAATCCTGGATGCACTAGCCATGCAAACAAACAGGCATCGCCGCACTGCTTCAAAGAAGCCGGAACATGAAGATGCAGACATAAAAACCACGCCTTCGTCGTCTCCTGGAAGGTGCATGAAACAGGACGCCCCAACTAGCCTGATTACTATCAACAGACACACAGAGAGTACTAGCCAGTTAACACAAAGCAAATGCAGCGATTTTCAGGAATAGGCATTAGCTATTGCCACTGCCCAACAGCAAATGTGAAGGACAGCATAGCGCTGCGCGCCCTTTCCCGCATGCCTAGTGCGCAGACTCAATTTGTCTAGCACCTTCAGCTGCTTGGCATCAGCTGGCCGGCGATGACTGTAAGCCCAAGGCACACTTCCTGATCCGTGAAACCAAAACACCCAAACGTTAAAGATTCACACTAACGACCAAGATAAATCAACTAAGCTGCCAGCAAGTATGTGCAGAGATTACCAAGGATGCACCGATAGCTAACACTACAAAGCAAAGTACCTTAGCACCCTTCCACTGATGAAACCGGAAATACGGAAAGGGACTGTGGCAACCTCCTTTAGAGGCATCAAACACGTGCTAGCAGCTCCTTTGCACTCCCGCATACGGGCCGCATAATATTCAAGGCTATACACTTATCTTTACTACAGCTGCATGAAGAATGATTGCCCGTAGCCCCATGCCCTTCCACGGACGCGCTCAGCGAGAAGGACTACGCTGCAGCGACACACCGTCCCTAGCTAACGCACCCTGCTTCCAGATTCCGCAATCCATGGAATCTACTACAACGCACAAGCTACGGTAGCGTCTTCGCTGGCTGACAAGGAATACTACGCGGAGTGCTATAGTCTGAGTTCATGAACAGTGAAAACTCGTGTTCGGGCTGGCCACTGACTGCAGGCCTACCAAATGCGAGGCATGTGGAAACAAAGCAAAGGTTCCCTCATCTCTGCAGGCGTGGGCCCCGATCCAAGGCGCAGATGCCTCTAGCACTCTCAATGCCGAGGCCAAATATGAGCAGAGCCGAAACTGTGCCCACGATCATAAACGCGCCAGAGGCCAAATAAGTACTACTACGTGCTATGCAACGTACCGTAATTTGCTCTGCATTGTGTCACCTGACTATCAGAAGAAAATTAAGCATCAAATGGTGGCCACTGCAATCATACAGCATTCTCATCTTCTTGGGCACACGGATGAGGCACCTACCAAACGCATTGCAATGACTGCCAACCCACCACCACGGTGGCCATAGTAGCTATAGATGATTCCAGCCACTGCACACACGGGCCGCCGCCCACTAGGTATGACGCAGCCGAAACACTTCACCAGTATTATGCCACTTCTTTTGCTTTGACACCTCAACTCCTACAATGCAAACCACCGCAATGCTCCCTACTTCACGTAACTGAGCGCACACTCCGAAAGGGAATTAACGCACTTGCTTATGCAAGTATACTCAATATCACAAACGTACGTCCGTACAAACATTTCCTGGCTGGCAGCAAAAGTAGTAAATATCGTATAGTTTAGTTCACACGGAGGCCGTCTTAGTCTCTCCTCCCTATGTGGGCGCGCCAGTTCGCCGCATCCCAACCTGCAATCCATGCTATAGGTCCGTGGCCAGGGTGAGACAATTATCTCAGTGAACTTGCGAAAGCCTGTTGGGATGCATTTGCAGCCAGAAACAACGAAGCCAATCCTTCCTGCACGTTTAATCCCTGCCGTGCGCAGATGGCAACACTAACGCAACCGCGATGCAACCCAGCTCAGCTACGCAAATCACAAAAACACGAATGATGTCATGCAACTCGCGAAACTCCCTCTTGCCCAAATATCTGCAGAACCATTGGCAACTAACCTGCACGGAGAGGAACACCCACCCGACCTGCCACATCACGATGCTTCCACTATCTTCATGCTGGATCTTGCTCATGGGCATGATGATGCAGGTGCACTGCTGCAACGCTTAATTGTACAGGGGAATGCGAGGCCAAGGAACGGATGCACAGCAAACACAAATAAGGAATGGGAAGCTGTTGCACAGAACCAACTGCTCCGCAGCACTGAGCAACCGAATCTGAAAAACTGCTCAATCAAGGTCACCACGAAGACGATGCCATCTACAATTTGCACAAAAAAAAACAAACGAGGTGCAATTGGGCGTCCTGCAGCTTGAATAAACATCTACGTACAGAATGAGCACGTTGTGTTCGCCCAGCATCTGTGAGTTCTCTTTAACCTAGCTATGCCGCGCTCGTACAAGGGCTAGGCGACTCTTACTTCCTGCATATCACCCGGGATCGTCAACGTGTAAAGAGCTGCATTTTTTTAACAGCACACTCTGCGTATGGTTGGAGACCTGAAGGCGTCGTGGCAAGACAAATGCAATGTAAGCACGCATATTTCAGATACATAGTCGGCATAATCAACAAGCTCGCAACGTTTTTGTCTACATTACCACGGCAGGCATATAAGCACCAAACCATTATATACTCACCACAGCAAAACCTGCGACACGCCGAAATATGTGAAACCGAGTTGCAAAAGCTCATACATCCACAATCCACGAGCCAATCAAGTCTCAACCGGCCAACACCAGGCGGCCAACACCATGGCAAAATAACACTTCATAGCTCTACGCCATCTGCCACTGCTTCTACCCTACGCAACACGCAAGCGAAAGAAACACTGCAAATCATATTATTGGCACCTTGCCAAGCAAATAGCCATCCCGAAGGAACGCACAGAACGTTCTTGGTAATGCAGTGACGTAGCCCTCCAAGCAAGCTAGCTACTAATATAGTATCCTTCAAACCGTTGGGCAGGCCTCATGTCCTCTGCGGTGCTCCGCACCCCTACCAAACATCGCGATAGACATGGCCCTTGCGCCTCGTCCAATGCTAGCCGCCAGCGTTAAATTGGCATGCATTCAGTTGAATAGGGAGCATGCAACCACGAAATCGCTCTTCCAGTATTTTGCCGTGCGCTGCTTCCGTCTACGGCGCACTAGCTGCAAGGACGTCGGGTGCTCGGATTGCAATGCTCTGCGGAAGGCGCCTCAAACTGAGTGCATGGGCCGTCGACTGATGCACTGTGCTTGGCCCCCCAACTGTGTGAATGGTGCTTGAGGGGCGTTTGCTCGTGCCAGTGTTAGTGTAGCCACCACAACTCAGTTTCCGCAGCGCCCAACGCCAGCCACGTTCGTGTGCCTCTCCTGCTGCAAATTGAATAGCCTAGTCACATCTAGTGCCTGAAAACAAAACCAAGAAGCTAATAAGTTTCTGTGCCCCCCTGAAATACGCATCAGACTGCTGGTCCCCCCATCTCTAACGATTTCATGGTTCCTGTCATTACGCCAACGACAGACGGCTAGTGCCAAGCAAATACGCGCTCTGCCAAGCGGTGACGTTTATCTTCCTAAGCCATTCCACACCATGTCTTCCCTAACCCCTTAACCGCAAACAAACTTGCGTCCGCGTCGGAAACCGGCGAAAACGTTTGCTTTGCAGCGGTGTTTTGAGTGCGGTTTCGCGCTGTTGATCGGGAACGCAAGCTATCCAGATGCTATGCAACACTTCCACCAACACACTCCGCATCACCGCCTCAAATTGCTCAAGGCAAGATCTCGCGCGAAGTACTGGACATGCAACGCCTTTCAATTCCTCTTCGTGAATATATCCCTTGCCACCCAACAGCCTATCCTCCAACCTTCAAACGAGACGATACTGGCATGCTTGAGTCAGGTCGTGCTCCTCGGATCATATGCGGGCATGCTTGCCTTCCTTTAGACGTTCTTTTGCCTTCGTATTTAAGGTAACAACGTATGAGCGTGGCGTAGCGGACAGCTCCCATTCATGCTCGTACTGCACACCTAGCCCTCAAAGCAACAAAACCATTTGGAATGCCTAAGAAACGCACCTTCTGAAACGCGAGAAGGGCATATCGCGCTGAAAACGTCCATCGATGCCATTGCCGCACTACTCCATCCAAGCTATACATATATATATATATATATATATATATATATATATATATCGTGCTCCCGTTGCATTTTACGCTCACGACGCCATGATAGCGTCTTCCCAGAACCCCCACCAAACGCGACACGGCAATCAAAAATATGAAACACTCTCGCAGAGCACAAGCCTGCGAAAGATGCCCAAATACAGATACAAGGTAGTCACAACAAAATCGCAACCACACACAAAGCAAGCAGGCCCAAAAATACAAGTCCCACAAATATGGAGATAACGCCCAGGCACACGCGGGCAAGGCAAAGACTAGGAGGATTTACTAAGCCTGTAGGCCACACCCCTGAACTGCAAAAAAACGAAAATGCATGATTCCGAATTTGGATTTTTCAAGCAGCACGCCTGTTCACACAATGCTGCTGCAATCTCAATACGCATGCAACCGCCATCACGCCAAACAGTGGATTCGAATGCATACATACCTCGTGGAATTTTGAGCCAATCTTCCCACAACACTTGCGCCAGGCGGCCTCTTAATACTTGATAACGTTTCCGCCACACACCACGCGTTCGAAAGATGGCCCACCGTCTGTAGCAGTTGCAACACCATATGTCGCCCCCCAGAAGCTTCAACCGCCACCGTGAAATTCAAAGCAAGCACTTCTGAGGGCCTCTGCTTCTTTATGCATATGAGCCCATACTAGATGAGGAAACCCGCAGGATCATCCAACCGGCTAACGATGCATATCAGCACTGAATCAAGCGACCGTTCATGCAACTCCAGAGTATACGTGCCTCCATACGGCTCCAGAAGAATACACAGTCCTTCGGCCTCTAACCTCCCATCGCACAGCAGTAAAGCGAATCCCTACCCAACCGTATCACACGTCAGATGCTTTTGTATGCCTGAGAATCCTGGATGCACTAGCCATGCAAACAAACAGGCATCGCCGCACTGCTTCAAAGAAGCCGGAACATGAAGATGCAGACATAAAAACCACGCCTTCGTCGTCTCCTGGAAGGTGCATGAAACAGGACGCCCCAACTAGCCTGATTACTATCAACAGACACACAGAGAGTACTAGCCAGTTAACACAAAGCAAATGCAGCGATTTTCAGGAATAGGCATTAGCTATTGCCACTGCCCAACAGCAAATGTGAAGGACAGCATAACGCTGCGCGCCCTTTCCCGCATGCCTAGTGCGCAGACTCAATTTGTCTAGCACCTTCAGCTGCTTGGCATCAGCTGGCCGGCGATGACTGTAAGCCCAAGGCACACTTCCTGATCCGTGAAACCAAAACACCCAAACGTTAAAGATTCACACTAACGACCAAGATAAATCAACTAAGCTGCCAGCAAGTATGTGCAGAGATTACCAAGGATGCGCCGATAGCTAACACTACAAAGCAAAGTACCTCAGCACCCTTCCTCTGATGAAACCGGAAATACGGAAAGGGACTGTGGCAACCTCCTTTAGAGGCATCAAACACGTGCTAGCAGCTCCTTTGCACTCCCGCATACGGGCCGCATAATATTCAAGGCTATACACTTATCTTTACTACAGCTGCATGAAGAATGATTGCCCGTAGCCCCATGCCCTTCCACGGACGCGCTCAGCGAGAAGGACTACGCTGCAGCGACACACCGTCCCTAGCTAACGCACCCTGCTTCCAGATTCCGCAATCCATGGAATCTACTACAACGCACAAGCTACGGTAGCGTCTTCGCTGGCTGACAAGGAATACTACGCGGAGTGCTATAGTCTGAGTTCATGAACAGTGAAAACTCGTGTTCGGGCTGGCCACTGACTGCAGGCCTACCAAATGCGAGGCATGTGGAAACAAAGCAAAGGTTCCCTCATCTCTGCAGGCGTGGGCCCCGATCCAAGGCGCAGACGCCTCTAGCACTCTCAATGCCGAGGCCAAATATGAGCAGAGCCGAAACTGTGCCCACGATCATAAACGCGCCAGAGGCCAAATAAGTACTACTACGTGCTATGCAACGTACCGTAATTTGCTCTGCATTGTGTCACCTGACTATCAGAAGAAAATTAAGCATCAAATGGTGGCCACTGCAATCATACAGCATTCTCATCTTCTTGGGCACACGGATGAGGCACCTACCAAACGCATTGCAATGACTGCCAACCCACCACCACGGTGGCCATAGTAGCTATAGATGATTCCAGCCACTGCACACACGGGCCGCCGCCCACTAGGTATGACGCAGCCGAAACACTTCACCAGTATTATGCCACTTCTTTTGCTTTGACACCTCAACTCCTACAATGCAAACCACCGCAATGCTCCCTACTTCACGTAACTGAGCGCACACTCCGAAAGGGAATTAACGCACTTGCTTATGCAAGTATACTCAATATCACAAACGTACGTCCGTACAAACATTTCCTGGCTAGCAGCAAAAGTAGTAAATATCGTATAGTTTAGTTCACACGGAGGCCGTCTTAGTCTCTCCTCCCTATGTGGACGCGCCAGTTCGCCGCATCCCAACCTGCAATCCATGCTATAGGTCCGTGGCCAGGGTGAGACAATTATCTCAGTGAACTTGCGAAAGCCTGTTGGGATGCATTTGCAGCCAGAAACAACGAAGCCAATCCTTCCTGCACGTTTAATCCCTGCCGTGCGCAGATGGCAACACTCACGCAACCGCGATGCAACCCAGCTCAGCTACGCAAATCACAAAAACACGAATGATGTCATGCAACTCGCGAAACTCCCTCTTGCCCAAATATCTGCAGAACCATTGGCAACTAACCTGCACGGAGAGGAACACCCACCCGACCTGCCACATCACGATGCTTCCACTATCTTCATGCTGGATCTTGCTCATGGGCATGATGATGCAGGCGCACTGCTGCAACGCTTAATTGTACAGGGGAATGCGAGGCCAAGGAACGGATGCACAGCAAACACAAATAAGGAATGGGAAGCTGTTGCACAGAACCAACTGCTCCGCAGCACTGAGCAACCGAATCTGAAAAACTGCTCAATCAAGGTCACCACGAAGACGATGCCATCTACAATTTGCACAAAAAAAAACAAACGAGGTGCAATTGGGCGTCCTGCAGCTTGAATAAACATCTACGTACAGAATGAGCACGTTGTGTTCGCCCAGCATCTGTGAGTTCTCTTTAACCTAGCTATGCCGCGCTCGTACAAGGGCTAGGCGACTCTTACTTCCTGCATATCACCCGGGCTCGTCAACGTGTGGAGAGCCACATCCGTTTGGCAAGTCAAGCTGCGTACGGTTGGGGACCCTACGGGTTGGTGTGATAAAAGCCCCAGTGTAGCCAGCCAATAACCATGACCGGCATAATCAACAAGGCCCCTGCATTTCGTTGCTTCAGTATGACCATAAGCACAAACAAGTGATCTGCCCACCACAGCCAAATCTGGGGCAAATCGCAGTATTTAAGACCGACTTGCTATGGCTGGCGCACCTACAATTCACGAACCAGGCATGCCATAAGTGGCCAACACCATGGCAGAACAGCACTACGAAACTCTGCACCATTATTGAGTGCTTCTAGGCTACGCGTCACGGAAGCAAAAGAAACACTGCAAAGCATATTATTGGCACTCTGCCTTGTACGGTTGCAGTATCAAAGCAGTTACAAGCCTCTTCGATAGGGAGCTTGTCAGCAGCTGATATCACTATCAGTATTTGGCGTGCATTGCCTTCATCATAGACCCACTTGCTACAGGGGTGCCGGCGAGAACTGCTCAACATTTTACGAAATGCGCTTCACGTAGAGTGCATGGGGGACCGGTTGCTGCAGTGCCTTTGACCCTTCATGCATGTGATTGGCACATGCCGAGCGTTTCTTCCCACCAATAGTAATGTGAGAGCCAAAGCTCAGCTGCTTCAGTGCCAAATGTCGGCTACGTCCTTGCGCCCCTCCTGCTGCAGCCAGACTCGCCTAAATATGTCTAACGCCCAAAAACAAGTCAAAAACCCGTACAAGAAACTATATGACTCTACCTCCTAACATTGGTGTCAGAGTGCTAATATCTCCCCTCTCCGAAGGGTCCTTGGCCGCTGCCAAACGGCCAAGAGAGCAAGGCATGCAAGCATTGGTGTTGAAATGCACGGTCTGTCTAGGGGTACAGTTCTAGCTTCTGCATGAGTCCACATCAGAACACCCCTAACCCCTCCCGCAGCGCAAGCTTGTTCGACAATTTGCGATCGACTTCGGGTCGAAAACTGGCGAAACGGCCTGCCCCCCAGCGGTGCTTTGAACGCTCCTTCGCTCTGCTTATCGGGGAGGCAAGTCCACATGCTATGCAACACGTTCGCCGCCATCACGCTGCATCACTACGGCAAGTCTCTAAACGCAAGGCCACGCGCGAATCATTGAATGTGAAACCTGTTTCAATTCCTGTTTGCGCATGAATGTTTTGTCCCTCGAGAACATATACAATGCTCGAGCTGACGTTGCTGGCAACCCGCTCCAGCCTGCTTGCCCACTTTGACACGCTGTCTTGCAATTTTTAGGCACGGTAACTACGGGTGATCATGGCCCAGTTAACAATGAATGCGCAACCGTATGCAAACACTATGTGGGTGTCGTTCTAATCAACAATGTCGTTTTGGACACTCAAACAACGCACTTTCTGCACCGCGGGAGTTGCATATCGCACTGCACATTTTTCACTTGCGCAACTCGCCAGCTTTTGAGTTTGTTACTGAAGCATCATTCCGTTGGCGTTTCTGCTCTAGACACCATAAGAGTGTCTTTCCAGCAATCCCTTCCAAATCACGCAACGGGCAAAAAATGGTAGAACGTTGTCACAATACCTAAATGCCCAGTATGCCAAAATATATGCACGAGGCGGCAGCGCATCCAATCGCAACCAGAAACATAATAGGTAAGTGCGAAGTTACACATTCGCATAAGCATGCAAAAAACGTTCGCACGCGCACGACCAAAGCTGCGACAAGGATATAGCAACGCTGTAAGCACCGTGCGCACACTGTAAATGAGGTGAGAGCAAGTTTGAACTTTTTTCAATGCTTAATGCTCATGCGGCACGTGCCAACCTCAATGACCACAACAATGTAAAATGGTACTGTCAAGTGCAAGCACAGCTTGTGGAGCATTAGACGTATAGAAGATAATCCTAGGCCACTTTTGCATGTGGTTTCTTACGTGCGACTACACTGCACACTGTTGGGGTAGACACAACGAAGTCTCACATTCTGTATGGATTGAAATGCCATATGCACCATACGGGAGGCTCAAGGGCGCCAAGCGTCACCGCGGTGCTAACAAAGCGCGAGTGGATGAGTTCATAGCCAGTGTGGTGCATCCATTAACATGGAAACCAAAGCAAAAAGACTGTGAGGCCTGTCCTGCATGCTCAGCGGTCGCGCTTCTGGTTCGATGTGTGCTCATGCCACGAGTGCTTCAACCGTGAGCAGACTAGTGATTTTCCCCGTCTTTCACATGGTTCAAGGCACAGCAGCATCGTTGAGCCTTGCAACTGTTTGAGGCATCGTCGAAGCATGTACCCCGCGTGAAACCAACGTCTTCGCCCCGTTGTGCGCATGCCAAAGGCTTACCCTATGAAGTACAGTACAGTACTGCCGCACATCACCCAAACGCTCCAGGCACCTGCTATTAGGAGTTTACAATAGATCGGCGCGGAACCGCTGGTCCACAGATGCATGATCGCTCAGCACGTTGGCGCTGCACGGGAAACCACTTCTGCAGAGCACAACGTCGCAACAACCGGTTGGCGATCAGGCCACAACGGCACGTTGAGCACACAAAAGCTGTATTTGTATAGCACAGCAATCCTAACGTCCAATCTTCATTATACTAGCGACTCCGATGCCCCAAAATATCAAACATGTTTTTGTCAACTCACATACTGAGGTCCTCTAGATGCACTGTTCGCTGTGGTAGTCACCCCACCGTCCTCCTCTGGCGCACTCGTCACCGACTGTTCTTCAACAATGTGTTATGCTCCTAGTTAAATCCATGCATGCAATCAAACGTGCCATGCCACAATCCGTAACGGTTGGTCCGCGATTACCCCAGACCCCATCGTTTGCCATTATCTTGAAGCGAGAGCCAATTATAAGCAGAACTAAACGAATTTCGCAACGGCTCCACTGGCATTTAGACAACCGTTAACACGACCAGGCGGGCCCTGTTACCACACTGCATTCACAGCTTCTTGGTCGCATGGATGAGGCACCTACCACGCGCAGTGCAATGACTGCCAACCCACCACCACGGTGGCCATAGTACCCATAGTAGATGCTTCCAGCCATTGCCCGCACGGGCCACAGCCCACTAGGTATGACGCAGCCGAAACACTTCACCAGTATTATGCCACTTCTTTTGCTCTGACACCTCAACTCCTACAATGCAAACCACCGCAATGCTCCCTACTTCACGTAACTGAGCGCACACTCCGAAAGGGAATTAACGCACTTGCTTATGCAAGTATACTCAACATCACAAACGTACGTCCGTACAAACATTTCCTGGCTAGCAGCAAAAGTAGTAAATATCGTATAGTTTAGTTCACACGGAGGCCGTCTTAGTCTCTCCTCCCTATGTGGACGCGCCAGTTCGCCGCATCCCAACCTGCAATCCATGCTATAGGTCCGTGGCCAGGGTGAGACAATTATCTCAGTGAACTTGCGAAAGCCTGTTGGGATGCATTTGCAGCCAGAAACAACGAAGCCAATCCTTCCTGCACGTTTAATCCCTGCCGTGCGCAGATGGCAACACTCACGCAACCGCGATGCAACCCAGCTCAGCTACGCAAATCACAAAAACACGAATGATGTCATGCAACTCGCGAAACTCCCTCTTGCCCAAATATCTGCAGAACCATTGGCAACTAACCTGCACGGAGAGGAACACCCACCCGACCTGCCACATCACGATGCTTCCACTATCTTCATGCTGGATCTTGCTCATGGGCATGATGATGCAGGTGCACTGCTGCAACGCTTAATTGTACAGGGGAATGCGAGGCCAAGGAACGGATGCACAGCAAACACAAATAAGGAATGGGAAGCTGTTGCACAGAACCAACTGCTCCGCAGCACTGAGCAACCGAATCTGAAAAACTGCTCAATCAAGGTCACCACGAAGACGATGCCATCTACAATTTGCACAAAAAAAAACAAACGAGGTGCAATTGGGCGTCCTGCAGCTTGAATAAACATCTACGTACAGAATGAGCACGTTGTGTTCGCCCAGCGTCTGTGAGTTCTCGTTGACCTAGCTATGCCGCGCTCGTACAAGGGCTAGGGCGACTCTTACTTCCTGCATATCACCCGGGATCGTCAACGCGTGAAGAACCGCATCCGTCTGGCAAGGCACGCTGCGTACGGTTGGGGACCCTACGGGTTAGTGTGATAAAGGCCTCAATGTAACCAGCCAGTAACCATGACCGGCATAATCAACAAGCCGCCTGTATTTCGTGGTTTCACTATCAACGAAGAAGCCTAGACACAAAAGGACCGATGTACTCACCGCAGCAAAATCTTGAATAAGCTGCAATGTGTGAGGCGGGTGTGCCATAGCGTATACGACCACAATACATTAAACAGGCAAAATTGAAGCGGCCATCACCATGGTAAACCAGATCTATCCAACGTTACACCATCATTGAGTGCTTCTAGTCTAGGCATCATGGAAGCGAATGAAACACTACAAATCGTTTTAGTGGCACTCTGGCAAGCAAATAGCCACCCCGACGGAATGCGCGGATTTGTCTGGGGAATGCAATGGCGTAGCCCTCCAAGCAAGCTAGCTACAAATATAGTATTTTACCAACCGTTAAACAGGCATCACTTCTCTTCTGATGCTCTTCTCGCCTAGGAAAAACCTCGCACCAGAAAATGCGGTTGGCAGGTGTCCTGGGCTAGCTTCCAGCGTGGTAGCGGTTACAAGTTCGTCTGCACTGGGTGGTTGTGAGCAGCACATTTTATTACCAGCATACACCGTGAATACGACGCACGATCTGGGGCGACGCCGGTGAAGTGGTGCGCGATACTCTGGCAAGGGAGCTTAGCTCTGAATCTTTGTTGAACGCGTGGCACGCGGCACTTGGCTCGTCGATCGTGTAGTTGGTACAGGGGAGACGCTTGCGTGTGTTAATTCTGATACAGCGAATAACCAATCCTGCCACACGGCCAAGCATTTGTCATGCTAGTGTGCTACAAGCACACGCTGCTTAAATATATCCATGAATCGGAGACAGGAAAAGAGATACACTGAAAGGCCTACACCACTGGTGCGCCCATCAAACTTGACTAAAAGTGTTACCGCTTTCCTGCCGGGAAGCAAAAAAAGTGTATGCTTTCCTGAGGCTAATTTTAAAAGATTCGAAGGGAAGGATTATAACAGAAACTGTTCATTCCGTGTAGAAAGCTTGCGTTGCCTACAGAAGCATGCAAAGAGACAACTGAAAGAGCTACGTCAGCCTTGCAATAACTTTGAATCCTCCCCCCAAATTTTCATTCGTGCGAACAAGTTCATGATTTATGAGACAATAATCCATGGAAACTTTGCACCACCGCACGCCTGCCTGGCCGTTCGACAAGGGAGAAGATGATTTCAAGCGGGGGTTTATCGTGATTTACAAGAGCCATTAGGCCCGCCGCTCACTGCGTGGTGGGGTTCAAGCATATCCACCGGTGAGGCAGCTTTGAACCAATACTGCTGACAGCCAGTTAGCGAGGCTGTTACGATCAAACAGCCGCTGTCGAAATACCATCAACAGAATACCACGCACATTCTGCACGTGGTAAGCTTGATGCACCCGCTCGTTGAATCCACAGAACGATGAAGTCTGCTAGCCTTTGCTTCATGGGTGACAGTAATTCGGTCTTGCAGAGAACTCTAGATGGTCTTAAGCTGCAGATTTGGGCAACCCTCTCCAGTACTCCAGTTGTCCCTGGCTAGACTCCGAATTCTACAAAAAACGTGGGATTGGTTTGGTCGTGCTTTGCTGGCTTCATGCAAACGTACAAGGGGCGCGTAGTCACAGATCTAATCAACTGGTGATCACTGCACTGCCTGCTTGACTGTGCCTTCCCCTTCCAGATACGTGTGGCAGGGCCACCGTCATGCATGCAGTCAATTCTGCACTATAGGATTCAAGGCCTCACCTACGCTATTGCCTGGAGAACGAAAGAAAAAGCTTCCCTTCGCATCGCCAGCCCAACAGTCAGGTTGTACTGCAAACTTCACTGGTCACACTTTCCCGCACCACCACCTTTCGCAGCGCGCAATAACCACCTCAGCGAAGGCCAAGGGTGCTGCTGCGTATCACGCTAGTCGCCTCGCATCTTGCAGCCATTACTCTCACACGCCTCAACAAGAGTGGTGCTGTGCATTGAGGGCTCAGTGCCATTTTCGAAAGATAGTGGTTCTCTTGGATGTTTACGGCCGCAAACGGAGCAGACTAAAGGACACACAACACAAATTGGTGACGGTGACAACAAAGCGCTATCGCGCTCACTTTGCATTTCGGCACATGAGCGCATCCGATTCAAGATTCAACGAACACACTCTATGAATCCCAGCGGAAGACTGTGCATGTCCGGAAGTTTCGTTCACTTTCGGGGAGTTGGCAGCGCCATTCTGCAGCCTTTCGTTTAGCGCCGGGAGTGCTTTTAGCCACTTGGTGATTCGCGGAGAGCAAGCATCACTTAAATGGCGCGGCAGCACCAGTACGCACAAGGCCAGCATACGTTTAAATATCACCATATATCTATGTCTACATCTATATCTATATCTATATATCTATATCTATATCTATATATCTATATCTATATATCTATATCTATATCTATTTAGATATATAGATATATAGATATAGATATATAGTCAGCATTATATATATACAGTCAGCATTTGGGGGGAATGCCGACAGCACTACTACCCAGAAGGGAAGATGTAAGTACTGTAGCCGCAGAACACAAAAATACTCGGACGTGCAGTTTGCCGATTCCCTGCATCAACCAGTCAGCTTAGACTTTGATAAAGCAAACTAAATTGATACAAATAGTCGAGAACGTTCACAGTATATAACCTGCGTTCACAGTATACAACCTTATTACCTTCCAAAAGTGCTAACAAAACGCATGGCATGCGACGTGCCAGCAGGCCGTTACTATTGTTATATCTGCATCCTCACCTCTTGATTTTTGTTCCCTCCACCGGAACGTAAGATCTGCAAATATGCCTGCTACAAACCTCAAACCAATGCACCCCCATACCACCTTTGCAATATGATGTGCCGATAAACATCATTTAGTTGATGCGCACGCATCTATCGGAATTGAAGTCGAAGCGCACCTCCTGAAACAATTTCGGTTCCATAAGCTATTCAACCTTGGGGTGGCCACTCCACTCGAAGGCTTCTGCGCATGCATGCCTGTCATTTTGGAATCAACCAATACAAACTTATATAAGCCTGTTACTTCAAGTGCCCGGCTTCTTAGCTCATGCACGTTATTCCATGCGGTTGTGCTTTCCGCTGCAGCGCACTACACTACGCTAAGCTACACATGGTGGTTCGCCGGCATTTTGCATAAGCTTTGCAGCAAGTTATCGTCGAAGCAGGTTGACCAGTTCCTGTTCATATATTAAATATGTTCAATGCGTTGAGCCCCTCAGCCTCAATGCCAAGCATCAGGAGCAAGGCCCGAAGCAAAAGCCAGTGCAGTGCTCCAAGCAGAGCTCTGCAACCTCACGTTGCTTTGCATGCGTGGACAAGGTACTTGGCACATGTGCAACGCCACACGAAAAGAAGCGGCATACAAGCAAGCCACCGGGATGACACAGGCAACCCGATCCACCGCCATGTTGTGGGAGGCGAGAGAGGCAATCGTCATTCTGCAGAAAGCGCACTATGTAACCTCACGCTCAGCAGCGAAAGAGTAGTTATTACACACGAAACAGAAGCTGATGGACACAAGGGGGAACTGCTCAGCCTTTCACATGTCCCGCCGCCAGCTTTTTTTCTAGCAAACTAATTATGCATTCAAACGTCCCCGTATCTTGCCTTCAACGCAGCAATGCGGCCAAGCACAATTCTTTACCAGTTCCCGCTTCTTTCCCGCAACATACTGCCAGAAGCCTGAGGACTGCATACTTCCTGATGTGAAATGTTGTAGCGCTTAACTGGCCATGTTCCAGAATTTAACAGCCAAGCAAAAGTTCGTAAACAGCATATATTTTGGACAATTCACGGACTATACTGTGTGCATTCTACTGTGAAATCCATTAGCGCAGGCACGCCTGATAGCTACAAAGATGCTTTTCCCAGGCGCTTGATGAAGAGCTTGGCGCAGTTCACGGCCATAGCAGCCCCCGCTGCGATGGGTGCTATTACCTGGATTGTGCAAAGGCGTCGCTTACTGCCAGTTCATCCTGGTTCACCTGCAGTTTGCGTATTAAAATGAACTCAGGTCCATGAATGCCTCACTATCTAGGGCCGGTGAATGGCACACACGCGTGCAGAAACAAATCGAACTTAGGAGATGCAAGTAGCGCTGCATTCATTGACCCACCGGGCAAGGTATTCGTATCGTGGTGCATAGTTTGTTTACGGGGCCTGCAGCAACATCGTCACTGCTTCATTGTACAGACTAAATTTAGGTACGCTACCACAGATTAGTCACAACTTTACAGTCAGGCAGCATGTTCCGGCAACAAAAACCTATGTTTACGAAACCTTCCTTTAAAGCAGCCTGCAGACGACAATTGCGGGGATGGTTATAGTCACATGTACCCAAACGCCATGCATTCTATGCCTAGAACGTTTCACGTGATGCATTGAGATGAATTCCTGTGCGCTGCAACTGAAGCAACAATGCAGTATATTCATGCAGCGCGTCTTGTGAACGGTCGAGGCAGTAAGGTCAAACCGCGCTTAGGTGTTTTGCATGGTGCGCAGGCAGTGTAGGGACTTCGGCAGACTACCATACCAATGTTGCTGTCATAAATCATAGTCTTTGCCTCTTCGAAAGAAACAGGGCGCTCCATGTGGTAGCGCGAATGTGAATAAACGGCGACCATGACTTTTTTTCAATTGGTACTGAAACCTCTTCCATCTCACAGAGTCCAAGACAAGCAACGATCGCAGTACAAACAGTTTGGTACGTTCAACTGTTCTGTACGAAATGTGAAGTAGCCCAAGACACCCTTCACCTTATGCCGGACTACAACATGTGCGTTTACCTTGCCTAATTGGATATGTTAAGGAGCTTCCATTCACATGTTTTACTCAAGACCAAGGGAACCCTCTCTACACAGTACAGTGTGGCTGGCACCTTCGCCCTATGTACTCCTCCCCGTTGTAAGCTTGCGCACAAGCAGTAATTGAGAGTAATAGGACGGACCTATCCACTCAAGAAACTGCCGAACTTAAAAGTGTGATGGACGCACATAATCTAGGAGTCAAAGCATTTATGACCCTTATCCGCCACTGTCAGAGGTGCGCCGCCTGTTCTTTGCGCCCAAGCAGAGACCATCTGCTAAATGCCACCAAACAGTCTGCTGCTACACGCGCTCTGCTGGTACTACTCTTCCATTTTCTACGTTCACGTCTTCAGTGCACATTGGGTCTCACCATGCCAGGAAGCCAATTCATTCCAACCATGCGATTCAAAATTTGCATACCGAACCACAGCGTCTATGGTGCAGCATTTCAGTTGACCCACAGTCTAAATTATCAGCGCACATGTTTACACTAGCCGGCTGGCTGCCAGTGCTCAATCTATGATTAATGCGCCATGCCTAAGCATAGCCGCTGAAACTGAACCCAGTACGCATCGAAGCAGTGGCATCCTCCGCCCCTCTTCCGCAAGCTTGGCCCCCGCCAAGCACATCGTTAAAGCTAGGCCATGCGCTACTGTAAGGCGGGGGCGCAGCTAGCTGAAGCATACCGAGACACGCAGAATGCAAGAGTAGACATTACAGATATCCACTGCAGTGCGACACTTCATTCTACATAGTGTCAAATACACTACGAGGGAGCTAAACGCAGTGCATAATACCAACAGAGCTGGACTGGAATCTTGCAGCCACGCTCCAGCCACAAAGAGTCTCTACGCTGAGCAACAATCTGAGCACAAACGAAATAGAGAGCTCCTACAGAAATAATTTTGGCTGCTTTCAGTAGGGCTTTGTATCGGGGCAAAGACAGCATCGTGCACAGCCCTTCCGCAGCCACCATATGAACACCTAAGCAAAAGGAGTCGCAGCGGTGCTGAGGCATACACTTTCTCAAAGGCTTTCGCCGACGCGAGGAAGGTGCGTGAGGCGAAGAAACCACTGTCGCGCTCTCGAGCGTGAAGCAAGCATTTCCCTAAGGGGCTCTAAATAAAAGTTAAGTCACCAAGATAACGTATAAAAAGCAATTGCCTAGGTGATGTAAGCCACGGGAACTATTCCAAGCATTTCAGAGAACGTAAAGGCCACGCTGGGGGGTCCGCTCTAAAGACTGAAGTTGTAAACAGAGACTGAAGCCTCTGTTATCAGTACATGCAGCATATCAAGAGGAGTGCCCACAAAAGGATAGGCTATAAACTGAAGCTGGACCACGTTGCGCACTAAATTGGTGTATCATGTGCTGAGATTACGTTGTAGTGGCGTAAACCGCAGGGTACAGTCATTGTACTCAACGATACTTCACGCCTGAAGTCCCTCGACACACTCTCTGCGGCAGTGCATATGTCGTTCGGTGGGCACGGCGGAGTTATTGAATAAGCTGCAATTACGCTCATGCGCCCCCACCTCAGGCCTCGCAAGTGGCACTCGGGAAGAATTTCAGCTTGCAAATGCATCTCGCACACACAGACCCTTTTACAATACAACTGCAGCGCGCATAAACCGCGCGTTACGAAGGCGCGGCAAGAGATGCGAAAATGTCCACACCTTTTTAAAGCAATACCAGCCTACCAGTGCGCACCCTGTAGAATCCGATATCCACAGAAACGGCAAAACGCCACAACAGCTTTGCATAATAAACTTAAGAAGCATTACCCTACTACACTGCATCAATAAGGCAATATAAACACACTACCAAGATCAAATAGCCATAGCATGCTGTACTGAACGCTCGGCCATTCAAATACTCCCACGCGCAACCAGCAGCCTAATTAATGTGTCTTGCGTGCATTCACCTACTTTCTAGTTTTGGGCAAACTCCCCAGAATCCCGCATACAAAGCGCTAGACTGTGCGCCGCCACAGCTCGAATCCATTCCAAAAGAGGTTTCACCAACACTGAACCTATTACACATGCCCAGTGTGTTTATGCGCGCCATACGCATGAACGCGTACGCACGACACAATAGATGGAAGCCCAATGTCAGGCACCTGCTCATCCCTAAGGTGAGCTGCATCAGGCAGCATCTTACCGTTACGCAGTTCCCTATCTACTGTTGTCGCTCCCCACTAAAAAACAAGGCGTAACACCGTAACGACACTGGCCGGAGCATAAAGCCGACTTTGTGTGGAGTCGAAACCAGCCACCCGCAGCAGCGTCAAAAACCATCCATACGCCAGGTTTAGCTGTCAGTACTGCGGTTTTTAAGGGCTTGCAAGGAACGAAAAGAAAAGTGACAGCGAAGAAGTGTGATACGAGGAATTGCAGTTTGCAATGGCATTATGCAGTGCCCTACCAAAGCTAATAGCAAGCGTGCGCCCGTTACTCTGCGCAAAGGCTGCAAAGCAATGCAGAGCACTCAGGACGTACCATGGCACTCAGAACACCCTGTCAACTTCTCAAGCTGAAGGTCGGGCCCACCCTGCAAGAAGCAGCCACCCTCTGGTGGGATTTTGCCACTCATCGCCGCAGGCCTACAGTCATGGCGCACAGATGAACCAAATAAGCAACGTGGAGAGCACACAAACCCAACAGTGAGAACGTGGCTACGACCAACTGCTCAGGTACGGAAGATGATCCAGACCCTTGCCGCTTCTGTCTACGTATCACTGCCTTATCATTCCCCCCTTAGCATACAGAGCACCGCTTACATTCTTGTACAGAAAATGCAGGTTGTATATCTGGGTACTCACGCTCCAGATACGGCGTTAAGCTCTCACCAAACCACTTACCTAGGTCCGCGTCAATCACAATATGCCTGCCGCATTGTGTCATCCCCCTTTGCGGAAGTTATTCACTTCAACGATAACAGCAAAGCTAAAACATGTTTCAGATTTACACGCGCGTCAAACACTTGGAAGCGGAAAAGCAGGCAATGTGCTGCGCTCGTGAACACAGCAATCCATCATAATCTAAGGGAGCCATTCGCCTCCCAGGCCTGCCTGTATTCAAACGGGTGGCCGCCATACTATCAGCTTTGGTTTCGTCAGTGGTTCTTACAGCTTCATCTTGCGTTGGAAAAACCCACCTGCATGTGCTTGACAAAATGATCTCTTAGTGCCTGCTTCTACCCTCTTCGCAAACGCACCCTTTTGTTTCCATCATGACGGGAGAACACCAGCTTGCTGCTTATGAATGCGTTCCTCAGTAGCACGCATAGGCCAGCAAACAGCACCAACCACGCAGGCGCTCACGCATCATGATGTTTGCATCTGCAGATATTCCGCTGGTGCCGTTTTTGCATAGTGGCGAGGGATCACCCGCTTAACCAGCTACACGGTACTCATCATGACGAGCACACTAGGAAGACAGAATGGGCAGATCATGATACAGAGCTCGACAACCAACACTAGTGATTTTCACCACTTCATTCATATGGCTGTTTTAGTTTTATCGAACATCACCGATGCCTCCGTGTGCACGCCCTATCCACTCACTATCTAAAAAAAGCACATGCCATGCGCTGGTAAACTTCATGACCTCACTTGGTGTAGAGCTTGCAGGAATAACATGGAGACTACCTCTACGAAGAATGCCCGCACATGACACCAATACTCATTGGCAGCAACAGCGAGTATGTTCTTACGTAAAACCATCGAAACGAACGCAGCAACGCCAGACTGCTTGTGAGTTGCACTGCATCGTGCAATAGCATTAAAGCGCATGCTTTCCCTTCGAGCCAGGCTTCGGTCCTCCCAAGAACAAGGCAAGGACGAATCGGAAGCATGGTTCGATAGGAGAGTGTGCTCCGTAACGCTATCGTATGGTGCATCGCAGCTCACAAGTAACGTGCTTCTGTTGGTGATCTCAACACGTAATCGGCATTGCATGGAGCTAAATGCATCCCCCACGTCAGCATTACCAAAGCCTGCAGATGCCAGAAATACTGAGCAGTGTGGCCGTTCCTGCCTTGTGGAGAGACGCCGCGTTATGGGGAGAACAAATATTAAGTGTGGTGCAATTCAATGTCACGTTAAACGAAGCTATTTGCCTGCAGGCGTTAGAGGCAACAGGTTGAGCAGGTTGTTGCCATTCAAAAAGGTGCAGAATGCACTGCATGGCGTCGTACCCAAGAATGGTATTCTAAAACAGGAGAAAACGACTGCGCTAGAAGCCGCTATCCACAGCGCGTGATAGCTAAGGAGCATTTTCATAATTCCATGAAGAAGCGGCATAGGTCGCAAAGCACACGAGGTGGGGCAGGTAACATAGAAAGCAACTAAGGCACGCAAAGAGTCTAACGCCACCAATTAAAACGGTGCCTTGAGGCGCACGTGCGCTCTTTTCAGTCTGTGGCCCCCTTGTGCAAGAGAAGAGGCCCCCGTATTCGTCTAGTCCCAGAATTCACTGGGGCTATTCATGCAGCAATGAACCACTGATATGCACGGCTGGCAAGTATGCACATATAATGACTCATCAATGTGCTTTATCATGCGTGAAGTATCGGCAAGACAATCAATAAAAGTCACACTTGTTGAAACCAACGCAAAGAGGTTTCTAACGGGTGGCATGCATAGCTTTCAGTGCACGTTAACAAACATGCTGCCAGCAGTGATTCAAAAGTGATGGAGCACTCGCACAGATTCTGAATATCGCCCGGAGCTCTGACAAGCCACAGGTGGAATTCCTGGGCACCCCTCAAACGCCAACGCAAACGGCACCTTACCTGGTCATTATGGCCAAGCAACTGTGTTCCTCCTGATCAACACGGCATCCATTCAGGCTCCACGTGGTTGCATAAACACCTTCATAACTTTCGGAGCCAAGCCCATCAACACAGAATCACCAAACCCGAAGGCCATGCAGCAGCAAAAGCAACTGACAATTGTGCTACATACCAACAGATGACTTGTACCATGAATGCAATGCAGGCACCCACCCACCGCTGCACAACCTACCTGACAAACCAAAGGGCAAATCACGGGCAGGCTTGCTGACAAACCATTTCCTCTACCGATATATAGCAAAGCTAAAACATGTTACAGCACACGCCAAAAGCTCAAAAAGGGAAACGCAGACAATGCGATGCGTCCGCGGGCAGCCATCCATCACAGAAAAATCTAAGGACCCCATTCACCTCCCAAGCCTGCCCGTGCTCAACCAGTGGCGGCCAGGGTTGGCTTCGTCAGTGGGCCTTACAGCTTCATCTTGCGTTGGAAAAACCCACCTGCATGTGCTTGACAAAATGGTCTCTTAGTGCCTGCTTCTACCCTCCTCGCAAACGCATCCTTTTGCTCCCATCATGACAGAAGAACAGCAGCTTTCTGCTTATGAATGCGCTCCTCAGTAGCACGCGTAGGCTAACAGACAGCACCAACCACGCAGGCGCTCACGCGTCAGGTTGTTTGCGTCTGCAGTGGCCACTGGCCCCGCCCTTGCATAACCAACATGCGCCAGACGGTGACCAAGTCAACCCAGCCGCACCTATCTACAAAGCCACGAAGACCAAATGGGTATAGCACGCTGCGAGCATTCATGCACGATATTTAACCCTGAAGCCTTGGTCATTCAGATACTTCCACTAACTGCTAGGAAAATGCTTTAGGTTGTCTCCTGTGCATTCACCTACTTTCTAGTTTGGGGAAAACCCCCCAGAATCCCGCATACAAAGCGCTAGACTGTGCGCTTTCATGGCTCAAATTAAGTAAAACGTTAACAACCCGTTTCACCAACCTAGCACCAATTACACATCCCCACACCACTTATTCGTACCATTCCCATGAACGCGTACGCACGACACAATAGAATAGGAAGCCCAATGTCAGGCACCTGCTCATCCCTAAGGTGAGCTGCATCAGGCAGCATCTTACCGTTACGCAGTTCCCTATCTACTGTTGTCGCTCCCCACTAAAACACAAGGCATAACACCGTAACAACACTGGCCGGAGCATAAAGCCGACTTTGTGTGGAGTCGAAACCAGCCACCCGCAGCAGCGTCAAAAACCATCCATATGCCAGGTTTAGCTGTCAGTACTGCGGTTTTTAAGGGCTTGCAAGGAACGAAAAGTGACAGCGAAGAAGTGTGATACGAGGAATTGCAGTTTGCAATGGCATTATGCAGTGCCCTACCAAAGCTAATAGCAAGCGTGCGCCCGTTACTCTGCGCAAAGGCTGCAAAGCAATGCAGAGCATTCAGGACGTACCATGGCACTCAGAACACCCTGTCAACTTCTCAAGCTGAAGGTCGGGCCCACCCTGCAAGAAGCAGCCACCCTCTGGTGGGATTTTGCCACTCATCGCCGCAGGCCTACAGTCATGGCGCACAGATGAACCAAATAAGCAACGTGGAGAGCACACAAACCCAACAGTGAGAACGTGGCTACGACCAACTGCTCAGGTACGGAAGATGATCCAGACCCTTGCCGCTTCTGTCTACGTATCACTGCCTTATCATTCCCCCCTTAGCATACAGAGCACCTCTTACATCCTTGTACAGAAAATGCAGGTTGTATATCTGGGTACTCACGCTCCAGATACGGCGTTAAGCTCTCACCAAACCACTTACCTAGGTCCGCGTCAATCACAATATGCCTGCCGCATTGTGTCATCCCCCTTTGCGGAAGTTATTCACTTCAACGATAACAGCAAAGCTAAAACATGTTTCAGATTTACACGCGCGTCAAACACTTGGAAGCGGAAAAGCAGGCAATGTGCTGCGCTCGTGAACACAGCAATCCATCATAATCTAAGGGAGCCATTCGCCTCCCAGGCCTGCCTGTATTCAAACGGGTGGCCGCCATACTATCAGCTTTGGTTTCGTCAGTGGTTCTTACAGCTTCATCTTGCGTTGGAAAAACCCACCTGCATGTGCTTGACAAAATGATCTCTTAGTGCCTGCTTCTACCCTCTTCGCAAACGCATCCTTTTGTTTCCATCATGACGGGAGAACACCAGCTTGCTGCTTATGAATGCGTTCCTCAGTAGCACGCATAGGCCAGCAAACAGCACCAACCACGCAGGCGCTCACGCATCATGATGTTTGCATCTGCAGATATTCCGCTGGTGCCGTTTTTGCATAGTGGCGAGGGATCACCCGCTTAACCAGCTACACGGTACTCATCATGACGAGCACACTAGGAAGACAGAATGGGCAGATCATGATACAGAGCTCGACAGCCAACACTAGTGATTTTCACCACTTCATTCATATGGCTGTTTTAGTTTTATCGAACATCACCGATGCCTCCGTGTGCACGCCCTATCCACTCACTATCTAAAAAAAGCACATGCCATGCGCTGGTAAACTTCATGACCTCACTTGGTGTAGAGCTTGCAGGAATAACATGGAGACTACCTCTACGAAGAATGCCCGCACATGACACCAATACTCATTGGCAACAACAGCGAGTATGTTCTTACGTAAAACCATCGAAACGAACGCAGCAACGCCAGACTGCTTGTGAGTTGCACTGCATCGTGCAATAGCATTAAAGCGCATGCTTTCCTCTCGAGCCAGGCTTCGGTCCTCCCAAGAACAAGGCAAGGACGAATCGGAAGCATGGTTCGATAGGAGAGTGTGCTCCGTAACGCTATCGTATGGTGCATCGCAGCTCACAAGTAACGTGCTTCTGTTGGTGATCTCAACACGTAATCGGCATTGCATGGAGCTAAATGCATCCCCCACGTCAGCATTACCAAAGCCTGCAGATGCCAGAAATACTGAGCAGTGTGGCCGTTCCTGCACTGTGGAAGAGCGCGACTCAAGTCGCAGGGCACGGTAATGTTTCTCTCAGCTTCACGGCGCGCAGGTGCGCCGGCTTAATCTTACTTTGGAATCCTGCTGAAGGTTTTTTCATGCTTCTGAGCATGGTTGGAAGATGTGTAAGACACCTTTCGGCCTGGAAGGCATTCTGCAGCAAGCACGCGCAGGTACCTCACACCGATTCGTTTGCTGCAAAATTTGCCTAGCGGCTCGTTGTCACTGAAGTACAGCGTGGCATTAACGCACGGGCCCGGCTGTTTGAGCATGTGTTGACAACGCAAACAGTGCGTAATCGAGTGAAGCGTTCCCGCGCCCTGTCGCATTCGTCTATGTGCTCAACCTTCACTGGGAAATGAGCGCCCACATGCCTGTGAACTACGTACGTCCTGTAGCACCAAAACCTAAGTTTGCGCGTTCAGGCTCATTCTACCATTACAGCTTTGTGCGAACTCCAGGGCGTGACTAGGGTACCGTGCATAAGCGATACCTCGCAACGGTACGTCATACGTCATACTCGGCCACCGCATTTACTCTCAAAAACAATAATTGAACAGCATTCGTCTTTGGCGTCACTACAAACATGGACGCACGCACGTCTTAGATTATTCCACCTAGTGCATCCGTAGGGCCATGTAGGAGAGAATGCCAGCAAAGCATCGACAAGTTGCGCAACAACTATAAAGCGCTGGACGCATTTTGAAGTGGATATTAAATTGGTATCAGAGCTAGCGTTCCCTAATTCCCCCTAAGTGAAGAACCCAGCAAGTGGCCATTTGCTGTATTTACTCCTTCGGACCTGCTGACCTATAGGAATACAGGCCCCGTGGGCATGCACAAATTGTCTACCATGTGTACCAGGACACATATTCCTTGCAGAGATAGCAAATTGCCAATCAGCATAACCGTGCAACAAACTCCATTCCAAAGCTGTGGTTTCAGTTAGCATTGCAGCCTGCCACACGGCTAATGCGTCCACACCTGCCGCAGTCGACGCGGTTATTTGAAGCACGTCCACGGCTGCGCTAAAACAATTGAGGCTACATCTAGGGCAAACCCGCGGCGCGTCTCCGCAGCCCCATAGTTGTATTAAGCAACATCCACCACGCACACGCTAAACGCGAACAGGTGCACTGCACAACTCATCACTGCTAGCTGCTAATGGCTCATCAGAAGCGCGCGTGTGCAGAAAACACCGCCCTAGTCCTATTTATGAAGGCTCCCCAATGAGCACGTCGCGCCAGATTTCACCCAGTACAGAAGTGTGAAATACACCTCATCACAGATGCTTCACAGCCGCCATACACTTGGTGCTGGCACTCGCCAATTCCGTCTTGCCTGACCTACCCGCTGCATTCCCGCCATAGGATCCCTACTAACATACAGAGCGAACTGTTTCGCCAGCAGTCAACTCCAGCAAGCGTCCACAGTGTCTGCGCCAGATGCCAAATCCAGACCCTCTGCAGCACTGCACTTTCCACAGAGCGTCCTGCCTATCCCCATCAAACCCACTTTAACTGCTGGTCATCAGTATCATCTACCTCCAAGTATTCCATCAAAGGAACCCAGCCCGCCGATGTGCTAGAACGAACGCGGTTATCGTGGGCATATTCCGCATTCGAGGATTTGAGCACTGGGCACACAACGTACTTGCCACTCTCTAAATATATATTCAAATATATATTCAGGCCTTCTCTTCTTGAACGCTGCTCAGCTGGGAAATCTTCACAGGCAAACTGCCATTCACGCGAGCTTAAACTGCAACCAGGAGCATAGTCAGGGAAATCGAATGCAATAAACACTGCAGAGCAGTTTGTACTTCAGCCAACAACACCACACCTATATTGCAAGGCGTCCTTCCGAACTGCACGATTATCGCAGCTCACAGGCTCACACCATCTTCAGGCGCAGCATCTGCCACAGCATTCAAGCAGACACTCTACCATATGAAGTGCCATCCATGACGACACTCTCAAATACCAATGATCGTCCAGCTGGTTCCAGGAAGCGCCGTACTCTCTGATGCATGGAGTTGTTGGTCGTACTCAAGCGAAGAAAAAACAGTGTCGTGCGGAGCAAAAGATGCTGAGCCGAACGCCAACCTCGTCTCTCACCTACAGTACTTCGCGTTTATGGGCAAGCTTCTCCTGCTCAAGTGAACAGCAAAATGGCATATGCTGTCAGCAAACGCATATGGCGTAAAACGCTGGGGAACCGTAAGCAACATGAGGTAATTCCCTTTGTGCCGCCGTCCATAGTCACAGGTCTTCCTCAAACAACGCAAGGTGGACTTCACCAGCGCGCCCTAGCTCAAAAGCAACTTTGCAAGCGTTATGTCTGCTAAGTTGCTCGCAGATATTGTTGTTGAGTAGCAAGCCCAGAGAATTGCGCTAGGTTCAATCCCTTGCTAAAACTTCAGACAACCTGATGCTGGTATTCAGAATCCCTTCGATCTTTCAAATAGCTGGGTGTACAAATAGGAATGGAAACCTAATCTGCTTACCGAGCACTCCAATGAGCGGATACCCTCATGTCCCCTGGCCATTCCCGGCACGTATGCTGCTATCGTCACACGTGTATGCCGCTTGCTCATGCAAGCAAGGCAACTCCCCCATACCTCCTGAGTCACGGAATCCATGAAACAAGGGGAACGCAAGCATGAAGTGGCAAGGCCCCAGTCTAGCCACATACCCATTCACTTTGGCGTCACCGCACTGTGTTTCTTATTCTGGCAAGCACAACGAAATATTTAATCGAGTAGCTGAGCTTCATCTACGGATATGTAATTTTCCCCGTATTTGTGTTGAACACTAGCCTAACAAGCTTCCGGACAGTTCACACGCAATGGCTGCTTCACAAAGCATCTTGTACACGCTGGCCCTTTCGGTTCCGCAGTGGGGAAGTATGGCCCTTGGGCATCACTATGATGTATCAGACTCCATGTTTCTGTGTGTTTGTCAGTGTTAACGGATGAAATGCTCGGAGGAAGCTTTATAGGGAATATGCACCCTAGACGCAGGACTTGCGGCAAGGACCGGTTCTGTCTACAAACTACCAAGGCGAAGACGAATGAACGTGGGAACATGTAGGCCATCTCTAGACACAATTTAACGACCCCTGTTGCACTGAATCTGTTCAGCTTGTAAGGCTCACACGTTCGCTGAAACATGACGCCGCACAAGGTCGCTCGCACACGAAGTGGTAAGTGAGGAACAGAGCTGCCCAAAAACATAGCAAAGAATATACGCCAGCCCACCCCGTTGTAGTTTTGCAGAATTCTCTATTCTTGCGTTGGTCATCAGCTACAGCTCAGAACACCAGAGGCTACGCTGCGCTGTTCCCTGGGTTGAGCCAGCCTCTATGACGACTCCATACAGTCTTCCGAGTAAGGCAGATATGCATGATTTGACCACAGCGGTGCTCTTAGATCCTATATCTTCGCGTAGGGCGCATTCTCAGCGACTCCAGACAGATAGTGACTAACGGGTGGCAGCAATATAATAGAGCTGGGCGGCAGGTACAAGGGTTGTGCGTCCGCGACTCCAATACAAGCCCTCGCCCAAGCAAATATGCACTTGCGTACAGTGGTTTACGTTTGCTACCTACTATTGCGGGAAACAGGGCTTCAAATAGAGGGCTTCACACGTGAGCAGCTGCCGGCAATTAATAGACGTTTTGCGGATTACCAAAGCGTTCACCTCGCGCACACAAACTAAGCAAACCTATGTCTCGAAACACTCACGCAGCGCACATTAAGCCGCCTAGAGACTAGGCATGCCCCAGTTTTTCCATGCTTGCCCATAATCCAGGCAAAAACGTCCAAGCAGCCCTCTCGGAAGAGCTTGTTGCTCGTGGCAGCCAATATCTGTCCGATGTTTTTCAGGGTTATTGTGTTGGATCGCTGCTTATTTTTCACTCAACTGCTCTAGATAAGTCCAATTAACTGTTGAGCATGCTGAAGCAAGAACCGATGGAAGTCGAAACTCTGAGGAGATTCGTAAGGTCCTTGTAGAAAAGCCGTATGATAGAGCGCAGGTGACCGAACCACAAATCGGTAAAAGCGCCCTCTCCTGTAGTGGCCAAGGACGTAATATATGTGGCTCGAGAAAGACGCACGAAGCGGTATCTAGAGCTTAACACGTGCTGATCAGGGTCGCATGTACTGGTGGCAGGCACTTTCCAGACGCAGACTACAGACATAGTGACACACATTCAGAAGCCAAGGAAATAAAGTAGAATACCCAAGACACCGAATCAACGCGATCATTGGCAATCGGATACGCATTTGTCTGGAAGCGGCTGCCTACTTCCTGTGGATTGCAGAAATGCATGCGCCCACTGAAGCATGCAAGCGCGTACCTACACTACACCCTCCTAATGCAAAAACCTCTAGCTGATCAAAGCAGACCTTCAGAGTCGAAACATCCCAACTCAAGGGCTGCTGCATGGATGGCAAACTGTGCCCAAGCCTATAGCAGCACTTGTTAAGCAAAGCATGCATTCCCCACTGGCAATTGAGCATTGAAGACTCAGACAAATGCCAACCCACTTGATGGCGATGTACGACAATTCCCAGTGCCCCTACGCAGTGTTCCCCGCGCCGTACAGTGCCATACTTGCAGCGAGCTGACCGCCAAAGTGGTTCCAACCATCCAACATGTCAGTCCCCGTCGACAGGTGGAACACCGGTAAAGCCCAAACATGAACAAAGGCCGGCGTCAAGGGCTTCAAAGTCCAGCATGACACCAGCAATCACGACAAACTGAATAGCTGTGCCAGAAACAGATACAAAACATAACGTGAGTCACAAATTGAGAGGCCTAAGCAAACGTCTATAGATTAACTGGAGTCGCTTGCCTTCAAAGCTAACCCACATCCTGCAGGATCCTTGGTCATCCTCGTTACCCACCAGCTTGCCACCACCATGCGCTACAGTTGACTAACGGCATCTCCCGCTCAGTCCCCAATACGCCGGGCCACAGGCTTTCATACCTTTAGCAACATCGTGTTGTCACCAAAGATTACGCGCATAAACGCGCAAGCGCATGGCGACGCCCCTTTACAAACGCACTACTCGAGCGTCGCAGGTTTGCGTCGCAAGCCAAGGCTCGAAGTCCTAGCTAATGCAGGCAGCCGTCTAAGCACCGTTACAGAGCTCCATAACCCAAGCAAGCAACAAAACTACCGACGCATGTGCCGACCCTTCGCCTGCCACACGCGCTGCCAGGCCGGAACCATCCAATGCTGGCATGCTCCGCAAATGGTAAGCAAGCATTTCCCTCCAACCCCAGCGTTTCCCCAAGCACCAACAACGCCTGGAGGTTCAGTTGTGAACGTTTCTTCCATCCAGCCAAGGCTTCCTTGCACACGGCAGCAGCGCACTATCTGTATGCTCGCAGATGCCGCACCAATGGTGCCCCTTGAGGTCGTTGCCATTGGTGGCCCCCCTAAAGCTTAGGGAGGTTCCAAATAGCGTCACGCGTATGATCAACGACTCGATCATGCCAGTCCGCATGATAATCAGCACCGCCAAGGAGAGCATGTACCGCACCACTTCAGAGTCGCGCGGAAGCAGGAAGCTGCTCAGCCGCGCTTGAGGCCTACGGTGCTACAGCGAGCTCTGGGGCCAGCGAACCCACGAACCCCAGTGAAAAGAAAAAAAACTTGCATTTGAGTTCTGCAGAGACAAACCTCTTGCCTTTGAAAGCTTGTCCATAGGCATAGAGGGGAGCCAATACATTCGCCGAACGTATGGATGTAACGCTAAACTCATTTCTTAGATGCTTTAGAAGAGCTAGGTGTTTGGAGCATGTGCCGGCCAAGTTCATCTTGAATGACTTACTTCCTTTAGACATGCATCGGTCCCGATGCTCACAAACACAGCGAACTGTTTCGCCAGCAGTCAACTCCAGCAAGCTTCCACAGTGTCTGCACCAGATGCCAAATCCAGACCCTCTGCGGCACTGCACTTTCCACAGAGCGTCCTGCCTATCCCCATCAAACCCACTTTAATTGCTGGTCATCAGTATCATCTACCTCCAAGTATTCCATCAAAGGAACCCAGCCCGCCGATGTGCTAGAACGAACGCGGTTATCGTGGGCATATTCCGCATTCGAGGATTGGAGCACTGGGCACACAACGTACTTGCCACTCTCTAAATATATATTCAAATATATATTCAGGCCTTCTCTTCTTGAACGCTGCTCAGCTGGGAAATCTTCACAGGCAAACTGCCATTCACGCGAGCTTAAACTGCAACCAGGAGCATAGTCAGGGAAATCGAATGCAATAAACACTGCAGAGCAGTTTGTACTTCAGCCAACAACACCACACCTATATTGCAAGGCGTCCTTCCGAACTGCACGATTATCGCAGCTCACAGGCTCACACCATCTTCAGGCGCAGCATCTGCCACAGCATTCAAGCAGACACTCTACCATATGAAGTGCCATCCATGACGACACTCTCAAATACCAATGATCGTCCAGCTGGTTCCAGGAAGCGCCGTACTCTCTGATGCATGGAGTTGTTGGTCGTACTCAAGCGAAGAAAAAACAGTGTCGTGCGGAGCAAAAGATGCTGAGCCGAACGCCAACCTCGTCTCTCACCTACAGTACTTCGCGTTTATGGGCAAGCTTCTCCTGCTCAAGTGAACAGCAAAATGGCATATGCTGTCAGCAAACGCATATGGCGTAAAACGCTGGGGAACCGTAAGCAACATGAGGTAATTCCCTTTGTGCCGCCGTCCATAGTCACAGGTCTTCCTCAAACAACGCAAGGTGGACTTCACCAGCGCGCCCTAGCTCAAAAGCAACTTTGCAAGCGTTATGTCTGCTAAGTTGCTCGCAGATATTGTTGTTGAGTAGCAAGCCCAGAGAATTGCGCTAGGTTCAATCCCTTGCTAAAACTTCAGACAACCTGATGCTGGTATTCAGAATCCCTTCGATCTTTCAAATAGCTGGGTGTACAAATAGGAATGGAAACCTAATCTGCTTACCGAGCACTCCAATGAGCGGATACCCTCATGTCCCCTGGCCATTCCCGGCACGTATGCTGCTATCGTCACACGTGTATGCCGCTTGCTCATGCAAGCAAGGCAACTCCCCCATACCTCCTGAGTCACGGAATCCATGAAACAAGGGGAACGCAAGCATGAAGTGGCAAGGCCCCAGTCTAGCCACATACCCATTCACTTTGGCGTCACCGCACTGTGTTTCTTATTCTGGCAAGCACAACGAAATATTTAATCGAGTAGCTGAGCTTCATCTACGGATATGTAATTTTCCCCGTATTTGTGTTGAACACTAGCCTAACAAGCTTCCGGACAGTTCACACGCAATGGCTGCTTCACAAAGCATCTTGTACACGCTGGCCCTTTCGGTTCCGCAGTGGGGAAGTATGGCCCTTGGGCATCACTATGATGTATCAGACTCCATGTTTCTGTGTGTTTGTCAGTGTTAACGGATGAAATGCTCGGAGGAAGCTTTATAGGGAATATGCACCCTAGACGCAGGACTTGCGGCAAGGACCGGTTCTGTCTACAAACTACCAAGGCGAAGACGAATGAACGTGGGAACATGTAGGCCATCTCTAGACACAATTTAACGACCCCTGTTGCACTGAATCTGTTCAGCTTGTAAGGCTCACACGTTCGCTGAAACATGACGCCGCACAAGGTCGCTCGCACACGAAGTGGTAAGTGAGGAACAGAGCTGCCCAAAAACATAGCAAAGAATATACGCCAGCCCACCCCGTTGTAGTTTTGCAGAATTCTCTATTCTTGCGTTGGTCATCAGCTACAGCTCAGAACACCAGAGGCTACGCTGCGCTGTTCCCTGGGTTGAGCCAGCCTCTATGACGACTCCATACAGTCTTCCGAGTAAGGCAGATATGCATGATTTGACCACAGCGGTGCTCTTAGATCCTATATCTTCGCGTAGGGCGCATTCTCAGCGACTCCAGACAGATAGTGACTAACGGGTGGCAGCAATATAATAGAGCTGGGCGGCAGGTACAAGGGTTGTGCGTCCGCGACTCCAATACAAGCCCTCGCCCAAGCAAATATGCACTTGCGTACAGTGGTTTACGTTTGCTACCTACTATTGCGGGAAACAGGGCTTCAAATAGAGGGCTTCACACGTGAGCAGCTGCCGGCAATTAATAGACGTTTTGCGGATTACCAAAGCGTTCACCTCGCGCACACAAACTAAGCAAACCTATGTCTCGAAACACTCACGCAGCGCACATTAAGCCGCCTAGAGACTAGGCATGCCCCAGTTTTTCCATGCTTGCCCATAATCCAGGCAAAAACGTCCAAGCAGCCCTCTCGGAAGAGCTTGTTGCTCGTGGCAGCCAATATCTGTCCGATGTTTTTCACGGTTATTGTGTTGGATCGCTGCTTATTTTTCACCCAACTGCTCTAGATAAGTCCAATTAACTGTTGAGCATGATGAAGCAAGAACCGATGGAAGTCGAAACTCTGAGGAGATTCGTAAGGTCCTTGTAGAAAAGCCGTATGATAGAGCGCAGGTGACCGAACCACAAATCGGTAAAAGCGCCCTCTCCTGTAGTGGCCAAGGACGTAATATATGTGGCTCGAGAAAGACGCACGAAGCGGTATCTAGAGCTTAACACGTGCTGATCAGGGTCGCATGTACTGGTGGCAGGCACTTTCCAGACGCAGACTACAGACATAGTGACACACATTCAGAAGCCAAGGAAATAAAGTAGAATACCCAAGACACCGAATCAACGCGATCATTGGCAATCGGATACGCATTTGTCTGGAAGCGGCTGCCTACTTCCTGTGGATTGCAGAAATGCATGCGCCCACTGAAGCATGCAAGCGCGTACCTACACTACACCCTCCTAATGCAAAAACCTCTAGCTGATCAAAGCAGACCTTCAGAGTCGAAACATCCCAACTCAAGGGCTGCTGCATGGATGGCAAACTGTGCCCAAGCCTATAGCAGCACTTGTTAAGCAAAGCATGCATTCCCCACTGGCAATTGAGCATTGAAGACTCAGACAAATGCCAACCCACTTGATGGCGATGTACGACAATTCCCAGTGCCCCTACGCAGTGTTCCCCGCACCGTACACTGCCATGCTTTCAGCGAGCTGACCGCCAAAGTGGTTCCAACCATCCAACATGTCAGTCCCCGTCGACAGGTGGAACACCGGTAAAGCCCAAACATGAACAAAGGCCGGCGTCAAGGGCTTCAAAGTCCAGCATGACACCAGCAATCACGACAAACCGAATAGCTGTGCCAGAAACAGATACAAAACATAACGTGAGTCACAAATTGAGAGGCCTAAGCAAACGTCTATAGATTAACTGGAGTCGCTTGCCTTCAAAGCTAACCCACTTCCTGCAGGATCCTTGATCACCCTCGTTACCCACCAGCTTGCCACCACCATGCGCTACAGTTGACTAACGGCATCTCCCGCTCAGTCCACGATACGCCGGGCCACAGGCTTTCATACCTTTAGCAACATCGTGTTGTCACCAAAGATTACGCGCATAAACGCGCAAGCGCATGGCGACGCCCCTTTACAAACGCACTACTCGAGCGTCGCAGGTTTGCGTCGCAAGCCAAGGCTCGAAGTCCTAGCTAATGCAGGCAGCCGTCTAAGCACCGTTACAGAGCTCCATAACCCAAGCAAGCAACAAAACTACCGACGCATGTGCCGACCCTCCGCCTGCCACACGCGCTGCCAGGCCGGAACCATCCAATGCTGGCATGCCCCGCAAATGGTAAGCAAGCATTTCCCTCCAACCCCAGCGTTTCCCCAAGCACCAACAACGCCTGGAGGTTCAGTTGTGAACGTTTCTTCCATCCAGCCAAGGCTTCCTTGCACACGGCAGCAGCGCACTATCTGTATGCTCGCAGATGCCGCACCAATGGTGCCCCTTAAGGTCGTTGCCATTGGTGGCCCCCCTAAAGCTTAGGGAGGTTCCAAATAGCGTCACGCGTACGATCAACGACTCGATCATGCCAGTCCGCATGATAATCAGCACCGCCAAGGAGAGCATGTACCGCACCACTTCAGAGTCGCGCGGAAGCAGGAAGCTGCTCAGCCGCGCTTGAGGCCTACGGTGCTACAGCGAGCTCTGGGGCCAGCGAACCCACGAACCCCAGTGAAAAGAAAAAAACTTGCATTTGAGTTCTGCAGAGACAAACCTCTTGCCTTTGAAAGCTTGTCCATAGGCATAGAGGGGAGCCAATACATTCGCCGAACGCATGGATGTAACGCTAAACTCATTTCTTAGATGCTTTAGAAGTGCTAGGTGTTTGGAGCAAGTGCCAGCCAAGTTCATCTTGAATGACTTACTTCCTTTAGACATGCATCGGTCCCGATGCTCACAAACACAGCGAACTGTTTCGCCAGCAGTCAACTCCAGCAAGCTTCCATAGTGTCTGCACCAGATGCCAAATCCAGACCCTCTGCGGCACTGCACTTTCCACAGAGCGTCCTGCCTATCCCCATCAAACCCACTTTAACTGCTGGTCATCAGTATCATCTACCTCCAAGTATTCCATCAAAGGAACCCAGCCCGCCGATGTGCTAGAACGAACGCGGTTATCGTGGGCATATTCCGCATTCGAGGATTGGAGCACTGGGCACACAACGTACTTGCCACTCTCTAAATATATATTCAAATATATATTCAGGCCTTCTCTTCTTGAACGCTGCTCAGCTGGGAAATCTTCACAGGCAAACTGCCATTCACGCGAGCTTAAACTGCAACCAGGAGCATAGTCAGGGAAATCGAATGCAATAAACACTGCAGAGCAGTTTGTACTTCAGCCAACAACACCACACCTATATTGCAAGGCGTCCTTCCGAACTGCACGATTATCGCAGCTCACAGGCTCACACCATCTTCAGGCGCAGCATCTGCCACAGCATTCAAGCAGACACTCTACCATATGAAGTGCCATCCATGACGACACTCTCAAATACCAATGATCGTCCAGCTGGTTCCAGGAAGCGCCGTACTCTCTGATGCATGGAGTTGTTGGTCGTACTCAAGCGAAGAAAAAACAGTGTCGTGCGGAGCAAAAGATGCTGAGCCGAACGCCAACCTCGTCTCTCACCTACAGTACTTCGCGTTTATGGGCAAGCTTCTCCTGCTCAAGTGAACAGCAAAATGGCATATGCTGTCAGCAAACGCATATGGCGTAAAACGCTGGGGAACCGTAAGCAACATGAGGTAATTCCCTTTGTGCCGCCGTCCATAGTCACAGGTCTTCCTCAAACAACGCAAGGTGGACTTCACCAGCGCGCCCTAGCTCAAAAGCAACTTTGCAAGCGTTATGTCTGCTAAGTTGCTCGCAGATATTGTTGTTGAGTAGCAAGCCCAGAGAATTGCGCTAGGTTCAATCCCTTGCTAAAACTTCAGACAACCTGATGCTGGTATTCAGAATCCCTTCGATCTTTCAAATAGCTGGGTGTACAAATAGGAATGGAAACCTAATCTGCTTACCGAGCACTCCAATGAGCGGATACCCTCATGTCCCCTGGCCATTCCCGGCACGTATGCTGCTATCGTCACACGTGTATGCCGCTTGCTCATGCAAGCAAGGCAACTCCCCCATACCTCCTGAGTCACGGAATCCATGAAACAAGGGGAACGCAAGCATGAAGTGGCAAGGCCCCAGTCTAGCCACATACCCATTCACTTTGGCGTCACCGCACTGTGTTTCTTATTCTGGCAAGCACAACGAAATATTTAATCGAGTAGCTGAGCTTCATCTACGGATATGTAATTTTCCCCGTATTTGTGTTGAACACTAGCCTAACAAGCTTCCGGACAGTTCACACGCAATGGCTGCTTCACAAAGCATCTTGTACACGCTGGCCCTTTCGGTTCCGCAGTGGGGAAGTATGGCCCTTGGGCATCACTATGATGTATCAGACTCCATGTTTCTGTGTGTTTGTCAGTGTTAACGGATGAAATGCTCGGAGGAAGCTTTATAGGGAATATGCACCCTAGACGCAGGACTTGCGGCAAGGACCGGTTCTGTCTACAAACTACCAAGGCGAAGACGAATGAACGTGGGAACATGTAGGCCATCTCTAGACACAATTTAACGACCCCTGTTGCACTGAATCTGTTCAGCTTGTAAGGCTCACACGTTCGCTGAAACATGACGCCGCACAAGGTCGCTCGCACACGAAGTGGTAAGTGAAGAACAGAGCTGCCCAAAAACATAGCAAAGAATATACGCCAGCCCACCCCGTTTTAGTTTTGCAGAATTCTCTATTCCTGCGTTGGTCATCAGCTACAGCTCAGAACACCAGAGGCTGCGCTGCGCTGTTCCCTGGGTTGAGCCAGCCTCTATGACGACTCCATACAATCTTCCGAGTAAGGCAGATATGCATGATTTGACCACAGCGGTGCTCTTAGATCCTATATCTTCGCGTAGGGCGCATTCTCAGCGACTCCAGATAGATAGTGACTAACGGGTGGCAGCAATATAATAGAGCTGGGCGGCAGGTACGAGGGTTGTGCGTCCGCGACTCCAATACAAGCCCTCGCCCAAGCAAATATGCACTTGCGTACAGTGGTTTACGTTTGCTACCTACTATTGCGGGAAACAGGGCTTCAAATAGAGGGCTTCACACGTGAGCAGCTGCCGGCAATTAATAGACGTTTTGCGGATTACCAAAGCGTTCACCTCGCGCACACAAACTAAGCAAACCTATGTCTCGAAACACTCACGCAGCGCACATTAAGCCGCCTAGAGACTAGGCATGCCCCAGTTTTTCCATGCTTGCCCATAATCCAGGCAAAAACGTCCAAGCAGCCCTCTCGGAAGAGCTTGTTGCTCGTGGCAGCCAATATCTGTCCGATGTTTTTCAGGGTTATTGTGTTGGATCGCTGCTTATTTTTCACCCAACTGCTCTAGATAAGTCCAATTAACTGTTGAGCATGCTGAAGCAAGAACCGATGGAAGTCGAAACTCTGAGGAGATTCGTAAGGTCCTTGTAGAAAAGCCGTATGATAGAGCGCAGGTGACCGAACCACAAATCGGTAAAAGCGCCCTCTCCTGTAGTGGCCAAGGACGTAATATATGTGGCTCGAGAAAGACGCACGAAGCGGTATCTAGAGCTTAACACGTGCTGATCAGGGTCGCATGTACTGGTGGCAGGCACTTTCCAGACGCAGACTACAGACATAGTGACACACATTCAGAAGCCAAGGAAATAAAGTAGAATACCCAAGACACCGAATCAACGCGATCATTGGCAATCGGATACGCATTTGTCTGGAAGCGGCTGCCTACTTCCTGTGGATTGCAGAAATGCATGCGCCCACTGAAGCATGCAAGCGCGTACCTACACTACACCCTCCTAATGCAAAAACCTCTAGCTGATCAAAGCAGACCTTCAGAGTCGAAACATCCCAACTCAAGGGCTGCTGCATGGATGGCAAACTGTGCCCAAGCCTATAGCAGCACTTGTTAAGCAAAGCATGCATTCCCCACTGGCAATTGAGCATTGAAGACTCAGACAAATGCCAACCCACTTGATGGCGATGTACGACAATTCCCAGTGCCCCTACGCAGTGTTCCCCGCACCGTACACTGCCATGCTTTCAGCGAGCTGACCGCCAAAGTGGTTCCAACCATCCAACATGTCAGTCCCCGTCGACAGGTGGAACACCGGTAAAGCCCAAACATGAACAAAGGCCGGCGTCAAGGGCTTCAAAGTCCAGCATGACACCAGCAATCACGACAAACCGAATAGCTGTGCCAGAAACAGATACAAAACATAACGTGAGTCACAAATTGAGAGGCCTAAGCAAACGTCTATAGATTAACTGGAGTCGCTTGCCTTCAAAGCTAACCCACTTCCTGCAGGATCCTTGATCACCCTCGTTACCCACCAGCTTGCCACCACCATGCGCTACAGTTGACTAACGGCATCTCCCGCTCAGTCCACGATACGCCGGGCCACAGGCTTTCATACCTTTAGCAACATCGTGTTGTCACCAAAGATTACGCGCATAAACGCGCAAGCGCATGGCGACGCCCCTTTACAAACGCACTACTCGAGCGTCGCAGGTTTGCGTCGCAAGCCAAGGCTCGAAGTCCTAGCTAATGCAGGCAGCCGTCTAAGCACCGTTACAGAGCTCCATAACCCAAGCAAGCAACAAAACTACCGACGCATGTGCCGACCCTCCGCCTGCCACACGCGCTGCCAGGCCGGAACCATCCAATGCTGGCATGCTCCGCAAATGGTAAGCAAGCATTTCCCTCCAACCCCAGCGTTTGCCCAAGCACCAACAACGAACTGGAGGTTCAGTTGTGAACGTTTCCTCCATCCAGCCAAGGCTTCCTTGCACACGGCAGCAGCGCACTCTCTGTGTGTTCGCAGATGCCGCACCAATGGTGCCCCTTAAGGTCGTTGCCATTGGTGGCCCCCCTAAAGCTTAGGGAGGTTCCAAATAGAGTCATGCGTATGATCAAAGACTCGATCATGCCAGTCCGCATGATAATCAGCACCGCCAAGGAGAGCATGTACCGCACCACTTCAGAGTCGCGCGGAAGCAGGAAGCTGCTCAGCCGCGCTTGAGGCCTACGGTGCTACAGCGAGCTCTGGGGCCAGCGAACCCACGAACCCCAGTGACAAGAAAAAAAACTTGCATTTGAGTTCTGCAGAGACAAACCTCTTGCCTTTGAAAGCTTGTCCATAGGCATAGAGGGGAGCCAATACATTCGCCGAACGTATGGATGTAACGCTAAACTCATTTCTTAGATGCTTTAGAAGTGCTAGGTGTTTGGAGCAAGTGCCAGCCAAGTTCATCTTGAATGACTTACTTCCTTTAGACATGCATCGGTCTCGATGCTCACAAACATACCGAACTGTCTCGCCAGCAGTTAGCTCCAGCAAGCTTCCATAGTGTCTGCACCAGATGCCAAATCCAGACCCTCTGCAGCACTGCACTTTCCACAGAGCGTCCTGCCTATTCCCATCAAACCCGCTTAAATTGCTGGTCATTAGTATCATCTGCCTCCAAGTATTCCATCAAAGGAACCCAGCCCGCCGATGTGCTAGAACGAACGCGGTTATCGTGGGCATATTCCGCATTCGAGGATTTGAGCACTGGGGCGCACGACGTACCTGCCGCCTTCTAAATATACATTCAGGCCTTCCTTTCTAGAGCGATGCCCAGCTGGGAAATCTTCACAGGCAAACTGACCTTCGCGCGAGCTTAAACTGAAACCAGGAGTATTATCTGGAAAATGGAACGGAATAAAAACTGCAGACCAATTTTAATTTCGCATGCAGCAACCTAACACCTAAGGTGCAAGGCGTTCTACTTGGCTGCATCACAATTAGGTACAGCATTTATATTTGGAAGATAGGGCGCACATTCTAAAGCCGTGAATATATATTCTGTCTCTCTGTGAGTCCACGGACGCTCTATTTGGTTGTCCATGTTCATTGCGTTAGACGGACTAACAGGTACACTTCTATCCTTCCACGCCTGCTACAACCGTAATATGCTGGTTCCTGCTTCAGTGCGTACGCTCAAGCCCCCGTGGTTCAAGAATGGCAGACCCCGTATCAGGAACGTCTGCACAGAGCCAGAAGCCAATTATTTTAGTCTCTTAGCAGACCGATTCCGTTTCCGTCGCTGGTATTGCAGGAGAGAGCGACGGTAGGCGTATTTCGCTGTGCTTGTAGTGGCAAAGGGACACAGAGGGGCAAATTCAAAACGTCGTCCGAGGTAGCAATTAAATTATGGCAGACTACGCGCTTCGGGGAGAACCTGCTCCTACCGACTCCTCTACCATCTTCCTCTTGCATTCCTAAAGCAGGAACAGTCAGTGCTAGCCTGCATCTCAAAGGCGCACGAACCCCGCTACCTTGAACGTATCCATTCGTTCAAGCTCCCTAAGGGTCCTAGAAGCTTATTGAATGCAGTAAGAGCCATGAAGGCGCATACAAGTGGCGTACAAGCTATGTTTGCCTCATGTTGATCACATCAATTCCGATACACGTTAACCGCAGAGCTCAATATTCCTACGAAGCGAGTTTTGTTTGGAGGCCGCGGAGCAGAGCGACTATTGAAAAGGCCTATAAAAGCATATACGATACGCGGCGAGGCAGCTGGGCATTGGGAGGTGGTGCTGGCCAGTCTGGTACGGGTATTTAGAAAATTGTTTAAATGCTGTGCACCACAACATGCACGAGCAGCAAGATCTACATCGATGCAAGCCACGGTCATACGCCGCGCCACAGAAAGCAGGAGGCTATCGACAAGCCCACCTTCCTCCTGAAACAAGCTGATAACACTGCCACTTAAAATCTCTAAGCGGCGTGACGGGTTGCTTTCAGTGGTTGTTGCAGAAGCTGCGCACGGCCTGCACAAGCGTTAGATTCTCTTCAAAGGGAAAATCCATTGTAGGCAGCAGCTGTCAAGGGGTGCCAATGCCATGTCCAACCAGCCGGTCAGAAATTATTCATTCCACTGGAGTAGCAGCAAGGCTTAAGTTAAAACGGAGATGATTACGAACTGGTACCCGTGCACACAGCTGCGCAAGATACTCTTCTTCATGCACTGGCTTACTAGCGCGTTGAAGTGCTAGCTTATTTGAAAACACAAACCAACGTGCAAGCGAAGACGTAACACTCCAGAGACGAGTGTAATCAAGTCGACCGGCGAGAAATGCACTTTAGCGTTTAGCCAATACAATGAAGACTCCTGTTTGAGTCAAAGTGGTCACCACGCTGCTGTGCAAATGCACCATAGCGCACATGTTTATTCCAGAAGCCACAGCACACCTTAGGAAGCCTCCACGCGAAGCTCCAGCTGCAAATACTCAATATTACTGTTTAAATTCACTTGCAGCTGCCATATTCCGTGCAGCATGTGGCATCTGTCAAATTAGTACGAGCATGAGCCGTACTTGCTTCAGCCATACATTGGGTTATCTTACGTGCGCCTAGAAGTCAGTGTTCCAATATGAGAAGCGGGTCAACGTTGAGCCGGACGCAAACCTCCATTCGTCATGTTCAAGTTGTCATGTGCGTCCGTAAGTGCTAATGCTCCTCTAGGCAGCTGAACTGTCTATATGCCCAGGCGGCTAGCACAGTACACACCCCAGAAGAACCAAATGCAACTTGAACACAACTGCAACTTCAACATGCTGCAGTCACCTAAGCGTCAACGCTGGCTGCTCCTTTTTAAAGCTTGCAGTAAGCGAAGATCAGGAACATGTGCCAGCTGAGAAGCGAACCCAAGTGAACCTCTTCATAATATGCCAGCAAATCACTGCAAACATATCATACAGAGGCTCATCTTTCTAACTGCTCGTGCCAAAGGGGCATTATAGGCCATGCTTCATCTAATACCTTGGCTGAATCAGCAGACCGTCAGCAGATGAAGCTTAGCAATGCGCATCCTCATGCTCATCACGCCTGCGAATTCTTGAGTAAGCATATGATCCCAGGAAGCCTAAGCTATATGCGTATCTCCCTGATCTATGCATGCCACAAACGCATGCCGCCATCTCAGCTACGCTGGCTGCTGCGGCCGGCCTGTAATCCGCTGGCCGGTGCAAGGAGTGTAGTTGCAGCCTACCTCCTGAGTAGCAAGCGCCAAGCTGTGACTACTGAAAGCACTTATTGAGGTTCTCTCTGGCAACACAGCTGCGCGGCTTCTTCTTTGAGGAACAGCTGGAAACAAGCCAGTCGGAACAGCGTTCCTACTTCTGTGGGTATTAAAGCTCCAACACACTTCAAAGTCGCCTGCCAGTTTCCCTGCTGCGATGGGTGAAAATCATTCAGGTGTCTCGATTGGCCGTTTGCGTCAGATGAAGTTATTTTGGGTTTCTGGCGGCAAACGTACTTCGGGAATTGAAAAGGGAAACAAGCGATCCACCCTGGACACAGAATGCTGCATGCAATCATTTACAGGAAGCCTCCTGGAGTGCTGAGAACAGCAGAAACGAAATGGAGCACTGCCCCTCTCGGAGAACACCGAGCCGCTGAAGCAACGAGTCACTCAACCATGGGTACACGCGCATGCATATGCACATGCATATGCACATGCATACACATACACATACACATACACATACACATACACATACACATACACATACACATACACATACACATACACATACGCATACACATACACATACACACACACACACACACACACACCCAATCGCACCCACTTGCACATGCGCACACGCACACACGCACACGACCAAAACTGTGCAGCGCGTCCTGCATCTCACAACAGGGCTTGTCGTACTAACTGCTTTGAGTCAGGCGTGCACCTAGAAAGCACGGTGAAAACCCTCATCTCATATTGACGATAAGCAAAATCTTGCACGGGGAAGTCTTTTCGTCCCACAGAAAGATGTTCGTTTGCGGGATGCCCCCATTACCTTGAAGAAGACAATCCCAAGCGCATATGCTAGCGCCTGTGGAACTAACATGCAAGTACAAGGATCATGAATGATTCAGACCGAGCCATTCCCTAAGTGCGGTTAGGAACCCACGAAAGAGCAATGCAAATACGGGCCAACTCAAAAGGATGATACGAAGCCCTCATGCCCGCCATATACTACCCCTAACAGCAAATATGTGCCCATATGGAGCTGAACGCAAAATCAAATGTTAAAGGTTCATTGAATTCAGCTTCTATTGCCTACTGCTTGAAGGATCGTGGCCGACCCCTTGCAAGAGAATCTTCTGCGGAGGGAGGTGCTCCCATCCAGTAGGCAAACTAGGCAAACCATGTGCGGATCAACAAATTGTATTGCACCTCAATTTTTCGTAGCTAGTTGTACGTCTCCGGTGTAAGCAAGCATGACATTGCATGGAGGAGGAGGAAGCTGCGGCAGAGGCCCGCAGAGCCATCAAGTTTGTTCTGTAATCATGCCCTTCCCATAAATCCGGTGTAAGCACGTCGCCGTGCCGCCAACGTCAAGCTTCGAGCTCCCTCTGCATAGCAAGAATGCTCAGCTCCCCAGCAAGACACCAACACTGCTAGCAAACCCAAACTTTATCCTAAAAATTGAGTCATTGATGAGCCTCCATAAACCAACCGCATTCGAACACAGGACCACCGCTGCAAAGTGGCACAATTTGCATGCTGCAGCAACGCACGGACTGTAATCGTTAGGCGACAAGCTATAGGTGGCTGATTTCATATATTGGAGAGGATGCAAACTCTTCTTTAATCGTCAGGTCAGCCGGCAAAAAGGGCTGTGCCAAATTGAACCTGCACAAAATGCTGCGAAATGGACTATTTATGACCGTAGTAGGGCGATCACAGCTGCAAACGTCCAGTAACGGCATAAATAAAACACATGCGAAAGCAACCGCAGTCAGTATCAGGACATAATCAAGTCCTTTTACATTCTTTTTCACAGAACTGGGAAGCCGAATGACTCCCGTATTCGCACGAAAGTTACTGGGACAGACGATATATACCTGGGAAAAATGTGGAACTCAATCAGCACTTGCACCTGGTAAGCGGAGTTTCGGCATTTTGATTAGTCCGTCTCTAGTTTGGTCAAGAACCCGAATCCAAACTGCAGCAGCCGGGCGTCGTTTGCGCCAAAGTGCTGCTCCCAAAAGGAACCTTGTGGTAGCAGTGAACACCGCGCGCATCCATGAGCTGTCATTCGCCTTATCGACGCGGCGATTACCTCTAGGCGGACCCCGACTTCTGGATAAAGCGCATAACTGCTCATGCATGTACAAGGATGCTCAAAACTGAGAGTCTTTGCTGCATGATCCACTGCTGTCTCTGCCTTGGCACGTCCCAGAAGCCGAAGGATTCTGATTTATTTGGTCATCCCCGCACTTTCTGGATAATGTCGAAATCACCCCTTTTTTTTTAAGCGGTGTGTGCGTCTCCGGGCATTGCTGTTTTCGATTGTCTCTATCCGAATTGCAAACGCGCATTTTCGGGAGAACGCTAGCGACACATTACCATTCAAGGTATACGCCGCTTACCCCCGGACGCAGAAATTGTAGTGTTTAGCAGGATTCCCAGCCCGCTTGCTTATGCAAGCGGGCTGGGAACCCTGCACCACGTTGCATTCTCCGCCCAAGCCTGTCAAAGCAAAGCGCACATTAAAGCTTCACGCACTGAGCTGTGGTGCAGCTGACTTTATGCATTACGCATCTCAGAAGGCTATTCAGTCAAAACGTTACCCTCCTGAGGACAGGGACTCACGCGCCGAAAAATAATTTCTGCACGTGCATTATGAAACCATTTTAAATCCAGGGTTGCAGCGCAGCTCTACTGTCAGCAAACAGCGGAATTAATATGCAGCGGTGCAGCGGTGCCAATAGCAAGAAACGTCCCTAATCTCATGCTCCAGCAGTCAAAACTCCGACTTGCAACATATATGCACCGTGAGGCTTCTAAGGGGATGCAACGTACTATCTGTAAAGAAAAACTGTCGGATGGTCCAGCCACTGGACGTTAGCATCGTGACGGCTAGTCTCCGAACGCGCGTATGCAGCATTGTGGAAAACCATGGATGAAACGGGCGCAAAGAGGGCAGTAGAACACGTACGCAATTTTCAACAACATGGAGAGTGCCCAGCGTAGATTTCGAATGCATCATGAGATGCAAAAGTCCATAAGACTGCCAAATGAGATGTACGCAGCGGCATACGCCAAACTTGAAGCTCGGCATTCAACCAATACGAGTGGCTAGAATAAAAGCTTCATCAAAACAAATGGCAACTGTTGCTCTTACTAGCGCTAAAAACCCAACCAGTTTTTTTGTGTGGGGTGCATTTCTATTGGTCCATCGCACTGTTGGCTGCTTCAACGTTTTATGACCAGGGCAACGGTCAGCGTGATGCAAAGGTCGGCTCTGAAGACGCATTTATTAAAGCACTAAAATCTAGGGCACCTGAACGCCACAAGCACTAAATGCTTTTATTCTCGTTTCTTCAATGCCAACCATAAAGCTGGGTGAGCTCTATAGTTATCCCCCAAGGCACCACATGGTGGCATACTGTCTGCCGCCATAGAAAGGCAACGCAATTAACGGTGGCACATTCTGCTCACAGTAGCACGTCTTACGGAAAAGACAAAAGCAATAAAGTTACAATGGCATGAAACATCCTGGCTAGGCGCTCTGCTGCACACAACCGGGCTGCTCGAGGCACACAGCATAGGACCACCCCCGACACACACAATGCTGACTTACAGTACACTTGAAGCTCCGAGTCTCAGCAGGCGCATCTTCATGCGTCGCGCATCTCTCTCCACCCCCTGCATGCTCCGTAAAACCGCTTCATGAAGCAATCAGGTGTTCACCTCCTAATAAAACTCTTGACAGTATTTCTAACCTTGAAGGAGGCACCTTTGGTGCATACAAGATGCCGCACACAACTGCAGTCCTCAGCTCAAAACCCTGGTGTATGGAGGCCCAACGAGGCCGAACGGACAGGTGTGCCAGGCACGGATAAAAGGCGTTACAGATAAATAACCAAAACACAATTCTGTAAAATCCCCGGATTTGCCTGACTTCGAAAACTACCCACCTCCTGCAGGGTACACGTTTCCATGGGTTACCCAGAAGATTGCCGCCATCTTGCATTACAGTTACCAAACAGCTTCTGCCGCTCACTGAAAAACATCGCAAGCCATTAGCTAGACTACCATACCTTCGGCAAGGCTGTAGCATCACCGAACATTTCTCAAATTTGCGCATAAGCACATGGCGACGCCCCCCTTACCAACGCTCCACCCCATCGTTGCAGTTTTTCGTTGCAATCTAAGCCTGGAAGCCCTACGAAATGCAGGCAGACGCCTAAGCATTGTTACACGGTTCTGTAGGCCCAAGGTGCACGAGCAAAGGCAGCTGTCCGACCGGCCTTTGTTTGTTGCATGCACTGACACATTGAATGCAAGCATTACTGGTATTTCCCTCATGCTTAATAAGCAAATTCTAACTGAACCTTGAGTGCTTTTAGTCACCCAGAAAAATCGGAATGCTCAGTTTGAACGCCTCCAGGATGCAGCCAAGGGTTTGTTTCCATTGGGCATCAGCTCACCATCTTTGGTTTCATTGGCTTCACGCCAACCTAGCTGCACGTAAGCAACTCCACGCAAAGCGTCTGCTTAAGCGGCGGCAAGCGTCTACAGGCCCACGATATAGAAAAAGGGCAAAAGGAGCCTCAACTACTAGGTAGACATCAGCGCAAAACCGAGCTTCAGTTGGACCTGCGCCTGACTTGAACTCAGTCACTTGTACGCACATCTGAGATTACCGAGGGAGCAGTTCCTATGCTGCAAATCAGGGCAAGCTACAGTAGGTAAGTAGAATCGTGCGTTTTGAAGGGAGCAGTTCACACAAGCTGGGAACTACGGACCAGCATAACAATTTTCTAGAGGATTTGCAGATACGTGCAGGCGCATCCCAGAGTACGAAAACGCATGTCCAGTCCAGTGGATGCGCTAGCAATCTCCCCCAGAGGCAGCAGTGGGGGCGTGCGCGAGGCATCATATTTCCACGACGATAGATACTTACCCTTAGCCGCATTTGGCTGTATAAAACAGCTTGCATGGAAGAAAAAAGCGGTTGGCCTTTATGGTAAAGCAGCCCCTCACGTCTGACCGATCAGATGTCACTGTGAACAAGGATGCCCCATCAGACAAAGAAAAGGAGCTGGCTCACCACCAGCCATTCAAAGCATTTGTATACAGCTATCGCGAAGCCATATTCACATGCATACACTTAGCATCAATACGTACAAGCTGGCATTTTTAAGTGGAACCGCGTGTAGCCGCTAAAAATTGTGGCCTCGAGCGAGTTCGTATGTCACCGTACTCTGCTTTGTGCACAGGGCAACTGACGCGCTCGCCGCGCGTTCAAGACGCATGGCGTTGTAGTTGCACGATAGTCTTCAAACAGTCTAAAAATGCGTCATTAAACTATAGGCGTTTTTCTCTTGATGTGCTTGCATGCCCTTTAAACCACCCACTTGGGCTATGGGCAAGCAACAGCAAAATTCGCACGGCCAAATATAATAATAATAATAATTTATCAATAATATTAATAGCTTACCTCCTAAAGCCACAAATATGTATTCCGACGTTGGCTGCGGGCTATGTGCAAGCAACAGCAAAATTCGCACGGCCAAATATAATAATAATAATAATATATTAATAATATTAATAGCGCACATCCTAAAACCACAAATATGTATTCCGATGTTGGCTGCTTGCACTCCCATAAAGAGAAGTTGCTTCCAATTGGTCCTTCTACTCCGTGAGATGAGTTGCCATCTCCATCTTTTCATGCTTGGAACGAAGGTAGCATTCCGATGCCCGTAGCAGCATGCGCACACGCAAACACGGTGAAACAAACAGCATTAGCAAGAACCATAGGCAGCAAATCCTACGCCGTGCTACATGGCAGACACGCGTAGTCTGAAGACGTAAGGACAAACAACGGCATTCGGCTGGCGCACGGGCTTGCATTTAACACAAAGAAAGCGCTACCATAGAAGGCTCGTGATACCGACGACTCCGTCCAGGCGTTTGTGTGCCCAGCAAAAAACTTGTGTTTGCCACCTTGAAGCCGTGCTTATTTACAAAGCGCGGCATGGCACTAGCACACGGTGCATTTCGAAAAGAAATGCGCATTATCAGCTTCCACTTACTGAACCCGCAAAGGCAAGAAACACATATGTACTAGTTGTTACTAACGTGGACAAAATGAAACCAATATAAACCCTTTCGACACCCTCCAGTTCTGTCGCATCTGAAGTTAAAACTCATCCATCGCGAATGCCATAGCCACCGTAACGCTGAATCAAACCCTTCTAATACGCATGTGCTGGCCAGTGTAGGAGGCCCACAGAGCACATGATTCGCAAGACGAGTCACCATGCCACAGCTCGAAACCTCACGCGCCTTCCGCAAATCACCTGGCAATTCGCCGATACGCTCTTGAGTGCACTTTTCTTCAGGCACCTTGCGTGCTTCTCGTCCGAGCCCTGGTCACAGGGTGCGCTTCATCAAAATGGCTACTGTAAAGAAGAATTCCTTCTCATTCGTTTTCACGGGGAATTCTTTAGCTGTAAGCCTATTTAAAATCAACAGGTAAATATGTAGCGGTGCTTCTGCTCCATGCCCACCCTGAATCAGCACAGTTCAAATGCCAGCACGCCAACACGCATGCTAAGATAAAATCACCCAGTCTGCTTCACTGAAGCATCAACGCTGCTTCACAGTTGCACGATTGCATGCGCTGTGCATCTATCTAGATGCGCACTGCAAAAAAACCACCGCTCGCCCACCAGCTCATAGCAACGGCTCAGGGTGCCCTAGCTACGTACAAAAACTCCTGCGTGGCCTCCAGGATGGCAGGTCACCAGTGCGAACCGCCATGCGCCTTGTGCGTGCCCTTTAATAGGCATGCCAAGCATTCGCTTAGTATGCCTTAACCTGCCGATGCCACATTGCGGAAGCAATCCTTCTTTCATTGGCGCTCCTAAATCAGAGTGCAGCTTAATTTTCTAGTATTCATTTTAACAAAGCACGCTGCTAATGTACTCTCCCAACGCTTCCAAGCGTCGGTGCAAGAGCTGAGGAAGCATCATGGCCAACCTGAGCAAGACTAATGCAGGCACATTAATCCACTGTTCCACACCTCCACGACCAGCACGATGCCGGATGTCGGCTATGCGCTCCACATACCTTTTAACGTTAAATACCGATGAGCGGTCGTGATTCTGAATAAAACAAGCGCTGTCAGCTCCCTAAGCATCCGACGCCCCAAACCACGTTTTTTAAACAAATCCTTTTCCAGTTGGCCTCTGTTCCGTAACCGCATGCCAAGCAGGGAGTGGCTGTGTCTGTTAGTTTTAAGGTAGGTTACATCTTGCTAGCAGGTGCTGCAACGCATCGACTAGAATGCAGATGAGAGGATTTTTAACCTGATAGATCTGGCCGGAAAAGGTGAGTTGTCCGGCGTGCGTCGGTAAGCATCAGGCATGCAATACGGTAAGAGCGTCAAATTTATCATCATAACAAATTCCTCGTTGTAGTTTCCGTGATGCTCTCAATGGTATCATGGGCACTACAGTCAGCGATTTTTTCCAACTCATAGAGGTCTCCTTGCGCAGGGTATAATACATCGCGCGTTGCTTATGTAGCGTACAAGCACGTATCAACTTGAAACGGTAGAGTGCCTCAGATGTGAAGGCTACAACGCCTTCTGCTATTTTCGGCGTCGTAAGTCAAGCGACGCGATCGACAATGACAACGAATTGCTTATCCAAATAGTCACCAAGTGAACAAAAATAGCAACACTTCCATCGTCACTTCTGCATGGCTAAGCGATGCATCCCCCCCCTGAGTAGCGCAGCATTTTAGCATATCCAAGCATGACTCCAAAGAGCTGTATGGCACAGATGCGGAACCCACTGCTGGAAGCGCTTGAACTCTGCGCCTCTAACAGATACAGCTGAACGATTGGACTGTCTACCGCCTCTACAAATGCCCCAAACTAGTCCTTGCTTCCTTGTATCGGCACAGATGGCCGCCTTTGCACAGGCCAACGACTCACTGCCTGAAGCAAAGAACTCCCGGCGGGTGAACCCTGATGCTCTATGCATGTTTTTATGGTGAAAACATGCAAGAAACACCCTGCACACGCTCTACGCACTAGAGCATACCCAAGAGTCAGGAGTGAAGGGCTTTTTTGCCTTAAAGCGTTGCCTCTAAATTCTGCATAGGCCTTTAGTGCACTGCCCTAACCAGTCTCCGTCTTAGAGCTCTGAATTACTTGAATATACGGAAGGAGCACTTCCGTATATTCAAGTATGACACCAAATAGCTGTGCTGCGCATGCACAACAATCAGTGTTTACAGAGCAAAGTGTGTCACACTGCGCCTCCACCAGATAAAACTAACGGATTGGCTTACCTAAGCCCTCCAAATATCCCCCATATCGAGTTCTTGATATCTTATATCAGCCCAGATCATCACCCGCGCAAGGGCCAGTGACGCACAGCCTGAAGCGAAGCACTCCCCCTGGGTGGACGTTGATGTTCCATGCAGATCTGACTGATGACAGCGTGCTTAAAGCAGCCTGCACAAGTTCCACAAACTAAAACATGCCCTGGAGTAGGCAATGAAGCGTTGCTTTGCCTTAGGATGCTGCCTCTAAAACGGCTCATGGGCAGTTCCTGGCGAAAGTAACCAGACATCCCTTCGGAGTTCGCCATGGCCAGGTAATGCATCCACCTCAGCAGTGTGCAGCACGACAAAACACTAAAACAAGTTTCCAAATGCCTGCGGAGCAATGGGACAAAAGCCACTGCTATGAGCAGCACTGTGCCCATCTCCTTCGTTAGTGCTTGAGCCCGGAAAACAGCAATCATCACCTTCGGAAAGGCTAGTAACGCACGTCCTGAAACAAGGCAATCCCATTTGTGAATCCGGATGCTTCATGCACGCTCAACGAGTGAAGACTTGCCAAGCATCACCTGCACAAACACGTAGTGCCCTCGGGCCAATACTACACTATGGCTTGGTCCTAGAGCACTGCCTCCAAATGCTACAGTAACCCAACGGAACCTGCACTGACCATCACATAGAGCAGCATGCCTGCGTTGGTGACGACAGAAAGCACCCATGAAGCAGGTGCATGATACTGAGCATCTCAAAGATCCCCAAGCGGACGCAGACAAAGATTCCTGTAGATTCTTGGAGTAGCCAACACCCATGCATATCACTGCAATGAACGATTCACCTTGCTGGAACAATTACCAGGAATTTGAGATTAGGGATTACTAGGGTGGCCGCCAATTATAAGGAACACTGTAGCAAAAGGCTTTAATACTTAAGCCTGTCTACGGCTCGTCACAAAGCATAATGCGATTACAGGAACAGATAAGTAATACAGGAGGTTGAGCTTTTTATGCTGCAAAGGCATCATAAAAAGCTCAACTTCCTGCACTGCAAGCAGTTTGTCAGCGTACACGGGAAGTATTACTACCTTCTACGCATCATGCGTCTAGCGTCCCTCGAGTACGAACAGCGGCACCCTGGGGGCGTCAGTAGCTTTGCTTTTGCGAAAGTCCTGCACGCACCAGTAGTTGTCCTTTCTTATATGTGTCTGTTCTGCATGCCCATAAACACCAAAGTAGTCGCATGCTTATCCTCTAAAAGGGACCTGCAATGAGAAGAGCCAGCCGGGGCCTTCCTAAAAGCAGAACACGCATTATTAACCTGGGAGCAACAGACTGAAGCCGCACCCGCACAAAAAGGCCAGCACGGCTCTTGCTAGCCTCACACCCCCATTTTAAACTAGCGACTGAAATAGCATGCATGCTATAGCGCGCTACCGGCCCCTCACTGCCCCCGACAAAGCCACATGCTCAGTGTGCAGCAGCAATCAGCCTCCAGCCCTAAAATCCTGCCCTCAACTAGCCGTCAACGTTTACTGTGAGCAGCACAAGTATGAATGCTTTAACGCTTACGGCGTCCGGCGTCCTTTGCCGTGGCTTGCCCTCGGTCTGCCAGATGGCTCGGGAACTCGTGCCCACCCCCGCATCAAAATCCGGCATGCTTTCTGAAGCAGCAGGGCACTCCAAACAAATCCGCTGTATGCTGTAAAACAAGAGTATGCAAATATTCAATGTAAGCAACTCCCATACTCCGTGAGTACTTGCTCTGAAGAAAAATGTTAAGCACGTCGTCCGCAGCCGCTTGGCGGCCTGGCTGCAGTAGGAATGAAGCTGCAATCAAGTTTTAATGTGAATTTCCACCGTCACTGCCGCATTGAAGGTACGCATACTGTGTAGAATGGAACAAAGAGCTCAAGTGCACAGTCAGGGGAACGTGCCAGACTAGCGTGAGCGCTTGTGCCAGTCTGTAGTGACGCGGACATCACTGTAACGCACATAAGCTTCTAGTGTGCTGCTGCAACCAAAGCATTTACACCTCTGTTAGACGGATCACGACATTGTCTTGGTCACAGCCCGCAGAGTGCACTCACCATGAGACAAAAGCACGAAAGTCGAAGCGTTACCCTATGCTCAACCTGCGCATTTCTGACGGGGCCGCGCAAAGGCGGCAACAAGGGTGCCTTTTGGGCGATCGCGTGCGTACTAATTGCTGTTCGAAGGGGTCTTAATACAGCAAATATGACACAACTCACCAGCTGTATGAGACTCTAGCCAGAAATCCGGGAAGATAATCAGAAGAACATTTTGGCTGCATCCAACTACGCTGGATACAAAATATAGCTTGGGGACTCTCCAATAGGCACCTTCACAAACACGCGTCGAACCACTAGCACAGGATGGCCTTTGCTGAACAGCTTGATACGACCCTTTAAGCCACACCACCACAAAGCCAAACGAAACCTGCACTGTTAAAAGCACCATCTGGCTTGCAGAGAGACTGTCACGAAGAGCATATGCCTTCATTTTGCCTGCAACTCTGATATGCTCAGTGATGTGTGAATGTGTAAGTGGTGCATAAAATTCGTAGCCTTACAGTACGGTAGTGCATGCCACCGTTGCGTTGGGGCCTCCTTTACCCTGTAGCCCTAAGCCCTCATTTTAGCGGGTGCACTTAGGTACCAGGCAGAATATTTGCTTGCATACAGTGGAATATTGGGGTTTGCTGGAACCCAAGCTACAGAACACGGGAAACGACACGCAGAAGGCCCTTAATAACTTAAGCTAATTATGTGTACCCTTGCGTGTGGCAAAACTATCCAATATGAATACAGTCCAGAAACATTTACTTTGCACTAAGCGCATAAGTGTTGTCATGTTCGCATATGCTGCATATCTCTTCCTGTGGTGCTGCTATCTTTAAAGGACAGTTCTGAAAACCCTTAATGGTGGATACCATGGCACTCTAGCCGCAGACGAATAGATACTGGAGAAGGGCACTCTTGCCAACACTCGTCGGACCCAAGAAATGGAACGAACTGCACAAAGACAAACTCCTGTTTGATCGCAGATGCTTTCCACAGGTGCTTCCTAAACATGCCAAGCAGGCAACCATCTCAAATTGTCTGAAAACGTCAGACAATTTGGGATACTTTGTTTTGGGAGCAGCGATCGTGCTACACTGATCCGAGTATATTCCATCCGCCGCAGCAGCCACTGAAGGCATTGCAGCTACGAAGCGAGCAACCGACTCACAATCACTCAAACGCCTCAACATGCGTTAACCACAAAGCTTTCAACCTTAGAAAAATGGGGCCTTCTACCGAAAATTCATGGCCCCCGCACTTCGAAACCCTGCACAAGCACAATGAACCCTCGCAGCCAAATTCTAGCAAGCCACTCCTGCGGGGAGCACAGGCCTTGCTGACCATGCATGGTGCGCATCACATATGTGTAAGAACCCATAGTAATGTTCCCAGTTAGGACCTAGTCTTGTACCCAAGTAAGAAAAGAAGTCTACAACGAGTGCACCTGCAGCGTCGAATGCTCGATGAAGAAAGCTTAGAGACGAGTAGCAGAGCCCGACAAGCTGAAAAGCCATTTCCAGTGGTTGGGCTAGCGCTCCACATAGCCTGTCGAGTGAAGCCTGGGATCGCGCTGCTCGTCGGTTGCTAGACTGTCTCAATATAGGCGTTCTTCTACAATGTATTCTGGCCTCTAGTAAAGGCACTCCCTCTTCGTTGTGCCGCCACCATCACCAGGAATGGATCCACAAATCCATGTGATGCTTCACCGAAAGCATGTATACTTCTAAATGCAACATCAGCACTGCCGCGCACTGCCTGCAGCATGAGAGTAGCAGTGTGTTGCCTACTGTTGGTGCCCTCAACGCCGCACTAAGATATGCCACCGTTTTGCATGTCTCTCGTGACGCTGAGTGCAAATGACAAGGACAAAACAGGCAAGGCGTTTGCCATGTGCATAAACCTTATCCACATGGCCAACAAGGAGTCCTTCCGAGGCGCGCAGGGGGCTATCAAGCATTAACCTGTGGCAATCGTGGAGGAAAGCACAACTCTGGCAAATACGAACAAATAGCCGTTCCTGCAGAGAATCGTCCGTCTGTTTCCAGGTAGCGGTCCACGTACCCGTCCAGACGCAATGCATGCATAGAGAAGTTCCATTTCAGGCCAACTCCACAAGTATCCTAACAGAGGATACGAAGCGGGCGGCACACCATTGCCAGATTGCCTTGTACAGGCTAACAAATGCAACTCCTGTTTCGACCCATTAAGTACTCTGGTGGCAAATTCGCACCAAGTACCCAGGACTCTGGTGTAACCTCCAGCTTGCTTGCAATATATACCCATCATAAATGCCATTTTGGCACTGGCAGAATTTCCACTTGCTTCCTGGTCCCCGTGCAGTCCTCCAGTTGTCAGCAGGCAGACTGAGGTGTAGTGCTTTATCGGACTGAACTGCAACACTGTATAACTTACGGTGGCAAATAGTGCAGAATCACACTCTGATTACGCTGCTTCTCAGCACTGGGTACGACAAACCGCAGGGGCCAGGGGCAGTTCAGAGAGTTGTGCTTGCATATGACCTGAAGAAGTATAAGCGATAGCTCCCAAGGTGGCGTAGCACGTGCATCTGGTATTCGCTCTTGCTTCCATGCATTATACAGAAGTTCGTTAGATGGTGGTTCAATATAAGCGCCTACAAGGCCGATCATTGCACAGGCGGCTCCTAGGCTCCTCTGCTCCCTGTACCCTTTTGATCGAAACATTGCTGCAGTTGAAACGTGCACAGCAGCAATCCTTTATTGCTCTAGGCAGGGTGTACGGTTGGCTCTCGCATCCATGCACAAGAAACACGGGCCTATTGTTTCTCTGATTGCAGCGCGTTTAGCACTCACTAGCACAATGACGCTTTTTCTACACATCTCCGTTCCTCTATGTCATCGTCAGCCGCCATAACACAAGTCCGTACTCTCACAAAACGCTCGGAGGGTGCAGCCGTCGACAACCCCAACGAACAAGGTGACCGTGCATGGCCTACGCAGCATGCCTTGCCAGTTCATGAACAGTTCATGAGCAACGCGGCTGGCCCCTGATGCCACTGATTTGCGACGGGAATCGCAAGACGTGAAAAGACTAGAGCCCGCTGCACCATAAAAACTATGCACTCGGTAGGAATCATCAAAGGTCTCCTGATACACGGATGTAGCGTTCCCACCACATGGGTTCACTATCAAATTCGGCACAGCCTTTACAACGCCGAATATTTGCACCAAAATGATCCATGATTGTTTCTGGAAAGATGCGCGCATCGCAGAAACGCTGTAGTGCACGCTTAATGGACAGACAGGATAAGTGAGTTGTATGCGCGTTTCGCTAAACTCAAGAATTGTTCAACAGTTTCAAGTATGGTTGGGCTGTTTTCTTTTCCATTCAGAGGCAGTAGGCTAGGTGTCATTCACTACTTCAATAGCTTGTCTCAAAGTAAGTTCGGCAATTTCTACGGGCTTGTAGGCTGCCCCACTAAAAAGCTATCATGCCTGTCAAACGCAGTCAAAAGTAAAACGCCTTCAATACCCAACAGCGAGTTGCATTCATGCAGACTAGGCATGTCCTCTAGGAATGACGAATCTAGCCAAGCGTGTTCACGCCGCCACCAGCAACGAGTAGGCGAGTGCGGCTGTACTGCAGTGAGTAATGCAGTACTCACTGCAGAGCAGTCGCACTCGCCGGCTACTCTATCTCGCGCCTGCTCAACAGGCCCGACATAGAGTAGCCACGACAAAAAATATCTACCCCTTAGCGCACTCCCTGGAGCATGACAGGGAGGATGAGCCTCTACTGCGAAACCAAAATTTAACCCGTTAACAACTCCAGTTGCTTCGTCTTCTTCTTTCACTTTGAGGATAACAGCCGCTTAAGAAATTTCCTGATCAGGTGTGTAAGTATTCACAGCATCTGGGTGCCTGTGATTATGCATCAGTTACCCGGGGCAGCTGTCTAACTGTTGAGCTAACGCATGGGCTGGCAACTTCCCAAAAAAAGTGAACTTGTTGAACAAGGATAAGCGACGCAGTAAAAGGGGTTGACCAGGTTTCGCCTTCAGCGTTCATTATGTTCTATCGAACGGCCTCCGGCTCCGGTGAACAAAAGGTGTTTCAACACAGATTCGACCGCTATATACTAACCAGCAATGCCATCCAGCCCTGCAAATACCCTGGCGAAAGATGAGCAGCAGGTTGAAGGCCGTGCCCGACTGACCACATGCAGACTTAGCAAAAAAAACGCAACTTCCGTCTCGCGCCCCTGTGTATTCGGATAGCAAATCCGCATCAAACGCTTGTCCCTTGGGTGTAATCGACAGGTTGCTTGCAACGAATCCCCCTTAAACGTCCTTTTCCCACGCAGGTGAAGTTTCCACTTGCTTTCTGACCATCAGGTAGTCTTTCATTAAGCAGCAGGCACGTTGGCGTGCTGGCGCACTGACGTGTGATGCTGCGCGCGGACCGACCATGAATGGTGCAAAATCATACAGGGCCTTTAACTACGCTGCCTTTAAGCGTACGAGTTAATGTGATCTCAATTTGACGAGTTAAATACGCGCGGAATCCTCAACAGAATTATGCTTCCCTATGAGGTCCAGAAACAAAATAAAAAATCGTTAGCATCTGTCATCCGTTCATGCAGGCGAGGAAAGTATAGCACGCGCAACGGCCCAACCCGCGTGTTCGCGCTTGCTGTCAGCGCGGATGGGGCCCTATTTTCATTTTCAGTATTGAGATAGAATACGGCCGAATGCAAAGATCTCTCTGACAGAGCATCTAAAGGCATGTGTTCGCTTCTTAAGGGCCGCGGAAGAGTGGGAGCCAGGTTCATCCGAATGGTGCACAGGGGCGTCATTTTCACCTACGCTTTCGACGTAGGTTGTGTTTACGAACCTTGCTTGCGCGCCTCCTAGCTATGCATGAACATGCAAAAATGCAACACGAAAAACGCATAGTTGAGGCGTGCTTATGCAAGTAGAATGCCATTTCTCTCCTGCTATGAGTGATGTGCATGTGCACACCAATGTATGCCCAGAACCAAACACCATTCACAGTCACTACAAAACCTCGAAAGCACCTGACGTTTGGATATTCGCCGGGATATTAACATTTTAAAATCATCCTGCAAGCCAATTAGTTCAAAGCTCTCTAGATGCAAGCAGCAAACTGAAGGCGACAAGGGGCCACTTGCTATCTGCGTTGCGACAGAATCACCCTAAGCCACACAGCCTCTACCTCCGCAACAAACTCTAAACGGTCTTCATTCTACAAAGTGGGGTTCAGTATCAGCCGTAGGCATCGCTCCCTGCGTCTGGCTTCCCGACTCACGCGCTGCATAGGACGTTCACGAAGCGGCGTGCCTCGGAGGGGCATTCTTGTACGTAAAACACCACCTGAAGATAAATGTCTTTAAGCTTAAACTAATCATTTATGCCCCGCACATGGAAAGACCAAATATATTTGCGATAACGTGAAATGATATGAATCACTCGTAGCGGACTCGTGGAGATCTTAGCCGATACTGTAACGACCAGCCAGTGGCACGCAAAGACGTGCACAGGGATCAGGCGTTCAGCATTTTTCGGAAGGCAAGCAGCGGCCCAGAGAGCCCTCTACAAATGCAAACAAAGCCAGCAACATGCTCGATGTATGGAAACAGATGTGTTGATAGACTGCTTGGAATGCGGCTTTCGCAGCCTGCAATGCTGGCTGCCCAGAACCCTTGCTTAGATCCATCCAGGCGGCTTAGGAAACAAGCTCTGCTCTCACGATGGCCAAACAGTAGTGCAGAATATAAAAGCTAATGATGGGCTATAAAATGTAACCTTGCCTCAAGTAGAATTGCCTGAAGCGTCGTGGTCCGTGTAACGCTTCCCTTAATGCCCTTTTGTTCCCCCAAAAGCCGGTTGTTCGACCAAGCCGCCTGCAAACAGCGGGCGAAACACACGCTACGTTATGCTGCTTCAACCAGGTGATCATAATGGAAATTCTAGATTCTGGTGTCGCCCAAGGCCAGTGAGCACCAATTCCCTTGCATCACGCTTCCCATGAAAATCAGCAAGCTTGTTTGCATGCACCGATGACGCACGTTCTGGGTTAGTGCATTCCTTGCCAGCTACGAAACGGGTATATATGAGCTTGCTGGATGCCTATAAAGTACCCAAGCAATACGCTGCTGCTTTAGTGGGGCTCAACAGCATTACGTTACAAGTGACTTGGCACACATACACAGAGCCGGCCGCGCAATGGCTTCCACCGTTTCTCCCGGCGCCTTGCATACAGCATTACGATAGACCCTGAAGGTAGAGAGTCTCGACGAGCACGCCATTGACAGCATATAGCCTGACTGGCCAGAGCAAGCAAGCCAAATGGGTCAATTATGTGCACTTCACTGCTCTGTTTCCTGGGGTTGCCGCGTCATCAGGGAAACTGCGAGCAGCACGTGAATAAAGACGCACCGCGTGCAGAGACGCTCAGCAAGCGAAGTGGCAAAGGTTTAAATGTATTCATGCTTAATCGAGCCACAAAGCGTATGCAAGCACTGTACAGCAGCTCAGTTTACTCACCAACTGCAAGTTCCTTGAGCTCATTATGAAGTGTATTATTGGCAAGCTCCTGCATAGCACCTATGAAACTGAGCTCCCCAGCCCATTGCGGAGCAGAGCTACAACTCAACATCCAATCAGCTACTTTGTCAAGCCGGCGAGCACTGGCACTATGTTTTCCCTTCGTTTATATTAGCGGCCATGCAGCTTGAAATCCATAGAAACTCAAGAGGGGCGTCTATCTGCTTCCCCATGCGATGCTTGCCAACCATAAAACGTCGAAGTGAGGTGTTTTTTTCTCTGTGAATCATCAGAAGCGCTATGGCGTACTGTGTACACGATCTAACAGTAACTGCAAGCCACAAAGAACAAACGCAATACCCTCCCTTTCCCGCGTTCGGTCGTCTGAACGCACTGGACTTTGGCATGTCTTCGAAGTACGCAGCTAAAGCCGATTCGGCAAAGGCGACGCAAACAGCTAACAACGAGGGCCTAAAGCCAGATAGGTCCAAACATATTGCAAGTAAACGATTAGTCTAAGGTGCAGCACACAAACAAGTGCAAACTGGCCCGCATCTACTACAAGCCAATAAGCGTGCATAGCAAACCGGAAAACGGCTGGGCAAGGTGCTATATATATATATATATATATATATATATATATATATATATATATATATATATATATATATATATATATATATATATATATATATATACACATTATACGCTCACACTAGTATAGTGCGGTTGTAAGGTTGCACTATCCTTCACCACATCCAACACTGTCTAACTCCTATAAACCCCACTCTTGCTCTTTCTACATGAAACGCTAGTGTGTACAATGTCAAAATAATGCCTAACTACAGCGTCAAACACCAAAGACGCATGACGGGGTGGTTTCATAGAGCTCCCCCTCTCGACTCTATGAACGCGCAAAGCTCACGTAGCACGCGCAAACTGTCAAATGTAGTATAAAGGGGTTATCGCGAGAGCTCTAAACCCCCAAGGCACAAAGCAAATGTACGGGAACGAGCAGCCCACAAATGTTACGAGGTTTCGTACACTTAATACAATCCAAGGTGCATAGGGGCAAACAGGGGAGCGCTGCCAGTGGTGAGGTAACAAGCATCAAAAGCAATACTGCACAAGCTACAATAGTGAATCTGTGAGGGCACACTATACCATAGTATATCCACAACTGTCTAGCTTCTAACAATGCGGCAATTGCTAGCCAAGCAGAATTCTCAGGATTGCCTAATGCTGGCCGCCATGCATGTTTCTAAATCGGTTTAACATGAAAGTAACCGCCTAGCGACACGCCGCATAGGAGGCTTACGCTGCCTTATCAACCATGCCTTTGCGCATGATATTCAAACTGTTATCTGTCTTCGCTAGCACCGTGCGTTTCTCATTAACGCCATCCCCGTTTAAAAGCAGACCCTCTGCATTACAGCATCTTAACGCCCCCCCTCGACACAATTCAGCTTCCATGTATGATGCCTATGCTAAGACGCAACAGACTCTCTGAACAGAACTACACCGCACTAAGCAACAGAACGTACGCACGATTCTCCAGTGTGCCACCCCAAACCGAACACAAACTAGCAGACCCAGATAGCAGCTAGCTGCCTGACCACCGTGCTGCTTGCAGCAAAAAATGGACATCACTTCGCCTTGCTCTTGGACATGCTTGCATAATGTGATTGAGCAGGGCGAGCCTAATCTTAGATACTAAGCCCGTTGCAGCTCTGCGCAGTTTGCGATTGAAAAAACCCTCGCCTACGCCTCTGGCTAGCATTAGCATTCCATGCGTTTGCAAGCATCCTTCCTGCACAGAGCCCCGCATTGTTACCTAATTGAATCATTGGGTTAGAACAGCCAAAAGCTCACATCCTGATGTGCCGCAGATGCATGCGGCAAGCTCAACCCCGGTTAGCAGCAGGCCGATTCAAATGGCACTGCAAACATGGGTAGGCGTAGCAAATTAGAGGAATCGTGAGGAATCACGTTCCCGCAAGCCTCCTAGCAGCTTTATGAGAGCCTTGCAGAAGTACCCTTGGTAACACCATACCTCCGCTGGCGCAAACCAGTGTATTTCGCAACAACACAAATACACTTGAGCATCGCACAGAGGAACGAACCACTGGCTGGCGTCACAATACTATTTGCAGCTAAATACGGGTGCTGCAATGCTGTCTTGCCCCCGTCATGAGTGAAGGCGCATGTTAAAGCACAGCATTAATTAGTCTGTAGCTCCCAAGTTCCCTCTTGGACTAATATGTCGGCTGTGGCGTTAGTGTCGCAGATACAAATAGTTCAAAAATCACGGAGTGGCGTGCGATCGCCTATTCTGTTCCTTCCCCATGCCTCGTGACCTTGTGGCTATGCTGCATCTGATGCCAACATACCATCTGAAGCCACCGTCCACCCTTATCAGGATCTGCTGCATGCGTTAAAATGTCGCGGAGTTATGCCAAGATCCAAGGCCGGCGCTTCACGCATGCTGTGCTTGCTCTGCAAGCACACGTTGCTCGCACGTTGTCCATATTATACACGTGTAGAGGCAGTTTCGAGCAGTAGCAATTCCAAATGCACTTTCGATCTTCGCATCTTTTACTCGGTGCTCTTGACTGCCTGATTCCAGCTTGCCACCATATGGCGTAAGGCATGTGGTGGCAAGCACCACCGCATGCCGTAAGGCACGCAGACAGTTTCAAGCCGCTAGAAGAAGCAAGCTACAACCACGCATTAGAAGCAGGCTGCTTGGTACTGAGAAGAAATGTGATAGCACTGACCAGAATAGCCAAATCAAAAGCCTAATTTGAAGCATCCAGACTAGGCTGAGCCCGTCGTTGAGCCTGGAGTGAGGCACAGGCCAGAATAGCTTAGACAGGAGGCCACGATGCAGCTAAAAATGGATTTACCATGCCTTAGGTAGGCAGCGACTAACTGTCGCTCTGAAGTCCTGGGGCAACACTTACCGGGTGATAAAAATAACCAAGCAGTCGATCAGCCCACCGCTGGCTCTGTTCAGTTTTGAACCTTTGCCTGCATCAAACCAGAGGAAACCTTCGGAATGTGCGGAAAGAGCTTAATGTAAAGGGTTTAGCACAGCGCACGAGCTGCGTTGGCACACGTTTTTAGTAAGCACGCACGGCTTTTATTTAAAAATGTCACGCGGTTTCTGGGCTTTTCTCAAGCAGCAGGAAAAGCCTGCATCCGACCCCCTTTCCGAGCCTCATGCTTTATGCACTGTTGATGGCAGAGGATTCTTAAATGTTTGAGTACCGCAGGCCAGAAAGGCAGCGTCCACGTATGAGCAAGTGGACGGTGCACAGTGGTATGAAGTGCTTGTCGGGTAAGAACTGGAACAACTTGAGTGACAAATCTCCCAACTGTATAGGCACGCTGTATCATCGTTCTCGAAGTGCAGCAACGGATCTGCATGCAGACGAGAAGCTTCTTCTGGCGACCATTGAATATATCCCGCTACCCTGGATCAAACGCTCCTGACACAATAGATATGCTGACTATGTCCCTTTGATTCAAGGCAACTGACGCCGGCATGCTTTGGTTGATACGGAACTGCACTGTATTGCCCGTAGAGGCCAACATTAGTTGGCATCTCCCAGCAGCCAAGCTACGCACTTTCTGGAAAGCTCGAACTCCCTCATTTGTTGTAATGCGTTCGATGCATGGCCACCCAGTGGTTATCTGTCACAGACGCACTGCAAACATTCCATGTACCCGCCCTTGTTCCAATGCCTATAATTCAACCTTGCCTCCAAGCGACGCGCTTAAGAAGACGGAAAAAGCAGATACCACGATCTGCTTGATTTATCCATGTACGAGGACGCAGCAGATGCGCTAAGCCGGCATGCATGAATAAAAAGGCCAATATGTTGGCTCCGTGAAGGCAAATGCTGAGCGCGGCATCGCTGCAGTTGCTGTACCCACGTGCTGGCGAATGTATGAAATCATCATAGCTCAAAAACTCAATTTCTATCCACCTATCAACTACTACTACTCCATGCAAGCGGAGTGAATTGAAATAGCTATCCTCACCAGACACCATAGTTTCACCTTCGCGAAACAACCACTTACTCTGTATTAATTCTCCTTACGCAGCCCAGTTAGTTCAGTCTCAACACTAGAGTGGACGCGATGCGTGCTCTTACGCTCACAATGTCGAAAGCCAATGGAACGGGTTCTGCAAACATATAAAGAGCCACGCTATGTGATTCAGTGCGAGTACCCTTCACCAGGTGTCGGGTGATAAGTCACTAATAAGCGCCAAGCACATAATCCACCAGGCCTACCTTCCTACAATTGCATCACCATGGTTTTTTCTTGAATTTGCCACGACGGCAAAGCTGGATGCTGCAGGACGCACGGAAGCTGCAATCGATCAGAGGGACATATGAGGGGCTGGAATACACATTCCAAACGTTGGCGGCCTATACAAGCATTTACATTGCCGCTAGATGCCTAGGGGCGCCAATCAAGTGGCTGTTATCCTTTCAAACCAGCAGCTCGCAGAAACAATTGCAAGCTACGATTGGATGCAGACTCACGCCGCCCGTCATATTTACAAGCCAGTGTAGTGATTTCAAAAGCAGCGCACGTTCTGCAAGGACTCCTAACGGCAACGCCAACCTATAAGTTCCAGCCTGCATGTCCTTTGGGTGGGATACCTGGCAAATCAAAACTGCTCCACCCGACCCGAATTTTGCCATGCGATAACGTTCTGGTTCTCTTTATGCTGTCAAACGCGGCCTCGCTAAACGTCCTCTACCCATACAATGACATAACAGTTCCCATTTGCTTAAAACTGCTTAAAGCTCCTTAGTCCCATGCTTTGCTTAAACAACGTATAGCCATAGCGCCAAATGCAGCATACATGCTGTATAGAATTCAAACAGGCAAATGCACATATACCAAATGCACGCACACATCAAGACCTCCACAAGCCCTTACAGGAGGGTAGCCCCTGCACGTGCACAAATACACGAACCAACTGCTACGTTCTCCCTATATACTGTCAGCAAAAAGCCATCAAACAAACATTGGCCGAATTCCCTTCGCTTTCGCTTGCGTTAGAACGCCCGCAGGGATCAGCATACATCCGCATGAAGCCACCAATGCCACAATGCAACGCCTGACTATGTTCCCGCCCCATTTCCTGCAGGCCCGCCGATGTCTCGACATATTCCAAAACACGCATTTGTAAAGTTGCCGTACACGCATTGTACAGTTACGCGCCATGCGGCTTCCAAGATCTGCGTAGCAAAGACACAAAGCCATTGTTTTACGAATGCGAATGCTATTCAGTGCGCCTCTGCCAGATACAACTGCAAGGCCTGAGCCATACAAGTCCTTCATCCATCTTCCTAGCTATCGCTTGAGCCCTGGCACCAGCAAAGATCATCGCACTTGCACAGGCCAGTAGCGCACTTCCTGAAACCAAGCAGGCCCGTGCGTGAAGCCGGATGCTTCATTGACGCGCCATTAGTGAAGGCCTGTCAAGCATCCCCAGCGCATACGCTCCATACAGATGCAGAAGACAAAGAAACCTGGAGCTTATTAGGGTAGCCAGCATGCATGCAGAACACTCCAGTGGGTGACTCAAACCAGATGAATTAGTGTACGGATAATCAAAGGAGGTAGTACGAATTTGGGATCAGCGCTTAAAAGGGTGGTAAGCAATCATAAAAAACAGTGCAACTAACGACCCAAACAAGTGAAATCTGTTTTGGGCTTATCACAAAACTACTCCCGGTTACAGGAACAGCGCAATGGACAAACAAAATAGGGCAAACCTCCTGCGCTGCCCCCGTCTGCACCCACGCGCTGCAAAGCATACAGATGCGCCACAACCCGAACATCGATACAAATGCTGCCAAGTATTTGATGTTAAGGCTCAGCTAGCCTTTAGCGGTAGAGCACGTCAGCCAGCGCACATTTGAATGCCACTGCCTTACACGCATCATACGTTTAACGGGCCTGGAGTGTACTAGCGGTATCAGATCCGTGAAGCAGACCCACGCGCACTATTCGTTCTCGGTCTCAAGCGTTGGCATGCTTGCACTACATGCCCGCAGTACTCAGCTATTGCCTGAATAGGGCAGAAAGGCAAGCTTGAGCTAAACCAATATGCTACGCTCTCACTTCTGCAGTGTCGGCTCATGCTCCATCTTCTTGCTTGAATTTGTAGTGAATCACAAGGGGTGTCACGCGTCTCCCCGTGCGCCGCCATATGGAGCAAGCAACTGTAGTCATCCACGCCCTGCCCTGGAAAATACGAGGAAAAGCATGGGAAGTTTCATACCAGTTCATGCACCACTGATGCCATCAAGCTGCTCCACTTCTGTGCTCGTTATGATTTCACCACCACTGCAATGCAAAGAACAAAGTGAGTCACAGTCATTTACTGCGTAATGTTAAATGCTGGTAAGCCCCCTAAGGCGTCCCGGCCAGTATGCGGTTGCTCAACACACTGCAAGCCTAAGGAACACCACCCTAAATGTTATGGCTCGCGTTGACTCCCAACGTCGCCGTTGTCGAATTCCCATGCAGCATGTTGCACAACCAGGTAAACCGGGCCAGCTTCCACTGCTCGCTCTAACCCGTTGCACGACCCGTAAGAAATGAATATTGGAACACGTATAAGCATCTATCCACTAAATTCATGCTTATGCGAAATAGCAAAAAGACGGCGGCGGGCCCTCTTGACACGCTGCTACTATCCAGACTCCCGCGGAAAAAGTCGCATTCCCTCCATCCGTATCCAACATACTCTCTGTTTTGCGGAATAACAATTTCGCACTGATTAACTTGCGAAGGGCTGCACAAAAACATCCAGCAAAAGCATCCAAGCCTTCGAAAGTGTTCTCAGGTCGGTGGCATGTACAGGCCCATCTGGGCGTTTTTGCGCATCTACTCCATGTGCATAGACTACACCGCATTGGCATTGGTAGCCCTTCTTCTCCTCCAATACCCTTTTGTAAGCAAAGAGCCTTTCGTGCCGATTTAATGCAGTTACATGCACGCAGCCTCCTTACAAACACCATCTGTTCCATAACCGCAGGAACCGAGTGTGACGAACACACCAGAGACCAACGCAAAGGCATAAAACGTCTATGGCAACCCGTTTTTTTGGTTCCGTGCGGCCATAGAACAACTGCAGAATGCGCCGTGAGTGCGTAGCTTGTTTCAAAAAACGCATGGGCGTGCACAGGCAAAAACGAAGCCCAATGTACAGCAACACGAGGCCATGCTCCCATTCCATCTGATGCATGCCCGTGGATGTTCCAATGCCTTCAAAAGCAAACAGCTGCAGTGTAATGCGCCATACAACTGCAGGAAACTGCATGGAACTAACGGGGCAGCTGGTGCTATACGAATGTGTCACGCTGCGCCTCTACCAGGTACAGCTGCTAGAACGGAAGCGTCAAGGGCATATTTGCACCACCGTAGCTAGCATAGGATCTTTCGTCTCAGCATAGTTTGTCACACCCGGCTAGGCCACTGACGCACGGGCTGAAACATCTTCTTCGTGCATGGAGGCGAAGGGTTTATTCATGTTGGCCTAGCGGCGGGCTGTACCTAATGATCTCCAGGCAAATGTGTTATCGTGGGCAACCCAGCGTTGCTCCATGCTAATGGCTTGCCTCCAAATGACACACAAGCCAAACTCGCACCTCAAACGCCACGTTCCAAGCTTTAATGAGGGTAGAGAATGGTGATAACAGGAGCACATGCGCTTGAGGGCTGCGCAAAGTCCCTCGGGGCTAGAAGCTTGAGGGGTGTGTCGCATACGGGGGAAAGCCTGTTGAATGCATCCACAAACTGGACAACATACAATCTGCAGCATGTTAAGAGTCATTGTTTCCTTGGAAAAGCAGCAAATAATATCTGCCATAGATCGCACAGCAAGGTGCGGTTCCGTTAAAGTTTCTTCTTCCCCCAGCTGATTTTGCCTTCTGCGTACCACACCCGTTGAGCAATGCCCACACAAACGCTTCACCAATTGTACCTTTACGGGCATTGCCTGCCGTGCCCATGCCTGCACATCTTTCCAACGCCAAGTGCCAGTCAAACTCGAATGCAAAACTGCAGAGTTGCGATCCGGTTACCAGTTCTCAAACTGTAGCTCAGCGGTTGCACGGGGGCGTAATTTATACCTACTCATATTCATATAGATTATTAAATCTCCCTCTTTAAATATACACACACTTTGGAAGAAGATGTCAACGTAACTGCCCCAACGCGTTCATCTTCTCATCGAACCGCGGGCCAAGCCTACCCGTGCAGCCGAACATAATGCTAAGCACAACAAATACGCTCTCCCAGCCTTTAGCGCGCAAGCTGGTAGCACTTAGCAGTCGAGCAGCGTTGAACGCAACCGGACGCAATCGAGATGCCAGCACAAAGGCCCGATTTGCGCATGCAATATTCGTGCTCCATGTTTTTTCCCACCCTTCAGGGAGGGGCCAAGCAACTCCCTTTGCTGCTTTTCAAATGCAACATCAAGTTACAGGCATCCCCTTATCCGCCCAGAAAAATAACGTAAAACCGATGGGAGTTCCATGCCAGGGCATTCTACCAACAAAGCGTTCCAATGCTTTTCCCGTCACAGTGACAGTGCAGCTGAGCCGATCAGCACCACGGCGTCAGATGCCTTTTTGCCGTCTCAGCTGATGTCAACTCCAAACGCCGCAGGTGCAGCGAGTAGCAAGCGCCTAACTGCGCAGGCTTCCAACTAGACCCCGCTCGCTGTCCATCGCCCAAATAAACCGGTATATTTCACAAATCGTCCTGGCACCACAGGGCGTGCGTGCGCACCATCCGATGGGGGACATGAGTTGATCCATACAGTAAAATCTAACATACTCTCTGGACAGGAAATCTGCACACACTTGCATGCCTGCACAATTTGGTAGCGGGCTTTTCGGAAACCTCAAAACCTGCGAAACCTTAGCACATCGACCGCATGCTCAGATCCATCCGGGCACCCACGCAAAACGTCACGCACATCATATATTTGCCTTCAATGTTATTTGCCAAGCGCATGTGCTGCCCGCAGAAGCGCAGAGACTTCGTGCCCATTCCCCATGCCCACACACCACAGCAATTGAATAAGCTGACCACAACGCATAGGCAACCTCAGGAGTGCAAACCCCCTGTTGCATTCCTACGTATATTTCCTGCATCACCACCTCCATGCCACTAACCCACAACCGCCAAATTCGCTTCGCTTTCGCTTGCGTTAGAACGCCCGCAGGGATCAGCATACATCCGCATGAAGCCACCAATGCCACAATGCAACGCCTGACTATGTTCCCGCCCCATTTCCTGCAGGCCCGCCGATGTCTCGACATATTCCAAAACACGCATTTGTAAAGTTGCCGTACACGCATTGTACAGTTACGCGCCATGCGGCTTCCAAGATCTGCGTAGCAAAGACACAAAGCCATTGTTTTACGAATGCGAATGCTATTCAGTGCGCCTCTGCCAGATACAACTGCAAGGCCTGAGCCATACAAGTCCTTCATCCATCTTCCTAGCTATCGCTTGAGCCCTGGCACCAGCAAAGATCATCGCACTTGCACAGGCCAGTAGCGCACTTCCTGAAACCAAGCAGGCCCGTGCGTGAAGCCGGATGATTCATTGACGCGCCATTAGTGAAGGCCTGTCAAGCATCCCCAGCGCATACGCTCCATACAGATGCAGAAGACAAAGAAACCTGGAGCTTATTAGGGTAGCCAGCATGCATGCAGAACACTCCAGTGGGTGACTCAAACCAGATGAATTAGTGTACGGATAATCAAAGGAGGTAGTACGAATTTGGGATCAGCGCTTAAAAGGGTGGTAAGCAATCATAAAAAACAGTGCAACTAACGACCCAAACAAGTGAAATCTGTTTTGGGCTTATCACAAAACTACTCCCGGTTACAGGAACAGCGCAATGGACAAACAAAATAGGGCAAACCTCCTGCGCTGCCCCCGTCTGCACCCACGCGCTGCAAAGCATACAGATGCGCCACAACCCGAACATCGATACAAATGCTGCCAAGTATTTGATGTTAAGGCTCAGCTAGCCTTTAGCGGTAGAGCACGTCAGCCAGCGCACATTTGAATGCCACTGCCTTACACGCATCATACGTTTAACGGGCCTGGAGTGTACTAGCGGTATCAGATCCGTGAAGCAGACCCACGCGCACTATTCGTTCTCGGTCTCAAGCGTTGGCATGCTTGCACTACATGCCCGCAGTACTCAGCTATTGCCTGAATAGGGCAGAAAGGCAAGCTTGAGCTAAACCAATATGCTACGCTCTCACTTCTGCAGTGTCGGCTCATGCTCCATCTTCTTGCTTGAATTTGTAGTGAATCACAAGGGGTGTCACGCGTCTCCCCGTGCGCCGCCATATGGAGCAAGCAACTGTAGTCATCCACGCCCTGCCCTGGAAAATATGAGGAAAAGCATGGGAAGTTTCATACCAGTTCATGCACCACTGATGCCATCAAGCTGCTCCACTTCTGTGCTCGTTATGATTTCACCACCACTGCAATGCAAAGAACAAAGTGAGTCACAGTCATTTACTGCGTAATGTTAAATGCTGGTAAGCCCCCTAAGGCGTCCCGGCCAGTATGCGGTTGCTCAACACACTGCAAGCCTAAGGAACACCACCCTAAATGTTATGGCTCGCGTTGACTCCCAACGTCGCCGTTGTCGAATTCCCATGCAGCATGTTGCACAACCAGGTAAACCGGGCCAGCTTCCACTGCTCGCTCTAACCCGTTGCACGACCCGTAAGAAATGAATATTGGAACACGTATAAGCATCTATCCACTAAATTCATGCTTATGCGAAATAGCAAAAAGACGGCGGCGGGCCCTCTTGACACGCTGCTACTATCCAGACTCCCGCGGAAAAAGTCGCATTCCCTCCATCCGTATCCAACATACTCTCTGTTTTGCGGAATAACAATTTCGCACTGATTAACTTGCGAAGGGCTGCACAAAAACATCCAGCAAAAGCATCCAAGCCTTCGAAAGTGTTCTCAGGTCGGTGGCATGTACAGGCCCATCTGGGCGTTTTTGCGCATCTACTCCATGTGCATAGACTACACCGCATTGGCACTGGTAGCCCTTCTTCTCCTCCAATACCCTTTTGTAAGCAAAGAGCCTTTCGTGCCGATTTAATGCAGTTACATGCACGCAGCCTCCTTACAAACACCATCTGTTCCATAACCGCAGGAACCGAGTGTGACGAACACACCAGAGACCAACGCAAAGGCATAAAACGTCTATGGCAATCCTAGGTTTATCTTCTTCGTGGTTAGTCCCATTCCTCCATACAAGAAGCTTCGCGCTTCTGCAGCCCATTTCCTGGCCTGGCTAACTAGCATTTGAGCCCTGGTGTCAGCAAACTGGCTAAACACGTAGAGAAGAGTGGCGCACTCGCTGAAAACAGTAGACCCAGTTTGATATGACCACCACTAGGGCATGTGCTAGCGTCGGCGTTGCTTTGTGTGAACAGCTATCTGGTGTGGGCCTAAAAGCCACACACACTGAAACTGCTCGGCAAGCAAACGGCAAGAGGCATGGCGCCTATGTTCAACGCAAGCACGTGACTAATGCTCCTCCAAAATTTCGAATCCTGCAATGGCTCCACCTTGTTAACAATGAAGAACTATTGCTTTAATTGATTTATGCAGCACGGTTCCCACGTATACGTGCTTGCAGACTACAAGGCTGAATTGTGAACAGCTGCTTCGGGGCAGAACGGGAATGCGGCATAATTTGCTTGTCTGCACCCACTTGCTGCAAAATATGCAAGTTCTCCCCGGTTGCACAAGCCATTAGTTTGCAGCAGCAGCTAGGTACGCTGGAAATTTCTTATCATCGCAGCGAAATAGCACGAATTCTAGCGTACGAAGTAGCAGTACGGCATCGACCGCCGAAGAAGCCAAATAAAACTGGTTTCAAAGTGCAAAGCTCCGCGCATTTATTTTGGTGCAGACTGCAATGCCTGATTTACTCCATATCGGCTGGGAATGAAAACCTTGCATGAGGCATTGTTGGCGATACGTTTTCCCACCGCCAAGCAGGAGCAGATAGCTCCATCGCTGTGCTGGCAACACTTGGGGCACCAGGTGGATGCACCGAACAGGGAATGGCACGTACAGGTGCGGAATGTGTAGAGCTACGCCGTGCTTATGAGTTAGAATTGGAGGCCGTCGCTCTCCCAACGCAACTCTCTTCAGAATACACTTACGTCCGCACGCTTAGAACATGGACAGCAGTGCATGCTGCGCGAACCGTACACCTAGTTCTTGCTTTCTTAAAAAAGCCTTCCCGTGGTAGAGTTCCAGAAACAAAACGTGAATGCCGTGGTAGATTTGCAGAAACAAAACGTACCAGCTGCGGGGGACTCTTATACTGTCCTCTATTGTGCCATCAACGATTAAAGTGATCCATACGTCCACAAAATGTCCTCAATAAAAGCCACTACTGTTGGTCTGCAGTGCCGTTGCCTTTCCAATGGAGATCTACAACTCATATCGGCACTATGAAACGAAACATTTAGCTATACGTGACAATGGAATCGCGATGCAGAGAGCAGTACGCGGTTGTTGGATGCTCACACTAGTGTACGGGGGCGAGCACTGAACGAAATGCCACGATCAGAAAAATTTGCTTTCTCAGCATCCGTTTCAATCGTATACGCCTTAGGAAATGGCAATCACGCGATGGGATTTGCAAACTTTGTCATGCTCTAAGCCCTAAAGGCGCATGAGCGGATGGTTGCCGGGTTGAAGTTATAACCAATGCTGGGCCTTTCCGTGGATGTCTGCTAGAATGAGAAGCATGCGGCAATCGACTGGAACAGCACTTGTGCATGGGCGAACGCCTGCAGCCACCATCCGAATAGAGCGTTTGCAGCATCATCGTTTCGCCAGCAGGCCCAATGCCACTTGCGCTTTATAATTATTTTTGAGCATCGTGCATTTGCGTATGACCAAAGGGCGCGTCAAATATTTGAATGAGAATCGCATCCCATTCGGCTGGTAGAATCATGCCTGCACACCGTGTCGCTCCTTTCACCTCCTTCAACGGTGCGACTTCAATAGCCGATGACGAACCTCCTGTTATATTGTAAGTGCGTGTAGTTAGCAATCTAGCCGCCTCATTCAAAAGCCACTGCGAAAAGGGGTGCACGTAACGATCTAGCGGGAACTTGTCGCCAGCTAGCTCGAGTGAAGCGCAGGTGAATGCATTTCCATGCTTCACCATGCCTTGGGAATCCGTTCAGGGACTTGGGAACCCTCAGAAATGCATCAAATAGCTTTGTGAACACTCGTAAAAGTGAAGTCGTAACCACGATAACAGCAACTATTCCCTCACACAAATGAAGCTGCCTTGCCCTTGATGTTGGTACCCAACACGTTTTTTTTTTCTGTCAGTGTTGCCCTGAGCTGTCTTGCTCTCAGCCCATGTAATTAGTGCAGTTTAGCGTTGTGTTCAAAAGCTGGTAAGACAATCAAAAAGAACCACAGAATCAAACTAAAAAACTTCGGCAGGTGCGACTGAGACTACGAGGACTTAGCAGGCGTTCCCTAAAGTATATAATAAAGTCTTGCATTTCTGGTTTCGTTTCGTTTATTCTGGGCGCAGAATAAACGGAAAGAAACCGTAAATCCAAGATTTTATTGGTCGGTGTTTGAATACTAAAAGCATGGCTGAACCATCATGCATGGTGTAACGCTTATGTGCGCCCCCCTGTGCCGTGAGAGAAGCCACACTTTCACCGAGCAGCAGCAATCAGTCTATTGGCCGCACGTTCTCCCCCGACCTAATCATGGATCTTTGTTGCCTCGCACCGCAAATTGAAATATATCATCCACTGCGGGGTAGCGTGTCGCTGTTTGTTAGCAGACTGGAGCCGCACCCGCACAAAAAGGCCAGCACGGCGCTTGCTAGCCTCACACCCCCATTTTAAACTAACGACTGAAATAGCATGCATGTTGTAGAGCGCTACTGGCTCCTCACTGCCCCCGACAAAGCCACATGCTCAGTGTGCAGCAACAATCAGCCTCCAGCCCTTAAATCCTGCCCTCAACTAGCCGTCAACGCTTACTGTGAGCAGCACAAGTATGAATGCTCTTACGGCGTCCGGCATCCTTTGCCGTGGCTTGCCCTCGGCCTGCCAGATGGCTCGGGAACTCGTGCCCACCTCCCGCATCAAAATCCGGCATACTTTCTGAAGCAGCAGGGCACTCCAAACAAATCCGCTGTATGCTGTAAAACAAGAGTATGCAAAGATTCAATATAAGCAACTCCCATACTCCGTGAGTACTTGCTCTGAAGAAAAATGTTAAGCACGTCGTCCGCAGCCGCTTGGCGGCCTGGCTGCAGTAGGAATGAAGCTGCAATCAAGTTTTAATGTGAATTTCCACCGTCACTGCCGCATTGAAGGTACGCATACTGTGTAGAATGGAACAAAGAGCTCAAGTGCACCGTCAGGGGAACGTGCCAGACTAGCGTGAGCGCTTGTGCCAGTCTGTAGTGACGCGGACATCACTGTAACGCACATAAGCTTCTAGTGTGCTGCTGCAACCAAAGCATTTACACCTCTGTTAGACGGATCACGACATTGTCTTGGTCACAGCCCGCAGAGTGCACTCACCATGAGACAAAAGCACGAAAGTCGAAGCGTTACCCTATGCTCAACCTGCGCATTTCTGACGGGGCCGCGCAAAGGTGGCAACAAGGGTGCCTTTTGGGCGATCGCGTGCGTACTAATTGCTGCTCGAAGGGGTCTTAATACAGCAAATATGACACAACTCACCAGCTGTATGAGACTCTAGCCAGGAATCCGGAAAGATAATCAGAAGAACATTTTGGCTGCATCCAACTACGCTGGATACAAAATATAGCTTGGGGACTCTCCAATAGGCACCTTCACAAACACGCGTCGAACCACTAGCACAGGATGACCTTTGCTGAACAGCTTGATACGACCCTTTAAGCCACACCACCACAAAGCCAAACGAAACCTGCACTGTTAAAAGCACCATCTGGCTTGCAGAGAGACTGTCACGAAGAGCATATGCCTTCATTTTGCCTGCAACTCTGATATGCTCAGTGATGTGTGAATGTGTAAGTGGTGCATAAAATTCGTAGCCTTACAGTACGGTAGTGCATGCCACCGTTGCGTTGGGGCCTCCTTTACCCTGTAGCCCTAAGCCCTCATTTTAGCGGGTGCACTTAGGTACCAGGCAGAATATTTGCTTGCATACAGTGGAATATTGGGGTTTGCTGGAACCCAAGCTACAGAACACGGGAAACGACACGCAGAAGGCCCTTAATAACTTAAGCTAATTATGTGTACCCTTGCGTGTGGCAAAACTATCCAATATGAATACAGTCCAGAAACATTTACTTTGCACTAAGCGCATAAGTGTTGTCATGTTCGCATATGCTGCATATCTCTTCCTGTGGTGCTGCTATCTTTAAAGGACAGTTCTGAAAACCCTTAATGGTGGATACCATGGCACTCTAGCCGCAGATGAATAGATACTGGAGAAGGGCACTCTTGCCAACACTCGTCGGACCCAAGAAATGGAACGAACTGCACAAAGACAAACTCCTGTTTGATCGCAGATGCTTTCCACAGGTGCTTCCTAAACATGCCAAGCAGGCAACCATCTCAAATTGTCTGAAAACGTCAGACAATTTGGGATACTTTGTTTTGGGAGCAGCGATCGTGCTACACTGATCCGAGTATATTCCATCCGCCGCAGCAGCCACTGAAGGCATTGCAGCTACGAAGCGAGCAACCGACTCACAATCACTCAAACGCCTCAACATGCGTTAACCACAAAGCTTTCAACCTTAGAAAAATGGGGCCTTCTACCGAAAATTCATGGCCCCCGCACTTCGAAACCCTGCACAAGCACAATGAACCCTCGCAGCCAAATTCTAGCAAGCCACTCCTGCGGGGAGCACAGGCCTTGCTGACCATGCATGGTGCGCATCACATATGTGTAAGAACCCATAGTAATGTTCCCAGTTAGGACCTAGTCTTGTACCCAAGTAAGAAAAGAAGTCTACAACGAGTGCACCTGCAGCGTCGAATGCTCGACGAGGAAAGCTTAGAGACGAGTAGCAGAGCCCGACAAGCTGAAAAGCCATTTCCAGTGGTTGGGCTAGCGCTCCACATAGCCTGTCGAGTGAAGCCTGGGATCGCGCTGCTCGTCGGTTGCTAGACTGGGTCAATGTAGGTGTCCTCCAAAACAACGAAGAAAAACACCTGCGCCGTTTCCCCACCAAAATACGCATCACTCCCTCTACTCGCCAGACTGCCATACAGCTGCTTCGAGATGCTACTCCCGCGGGGAGCACAGACTTTGCTGACCATGCCTGGTGTGCATCACGTATGTGTAAGAAGCCGTAGTAACGTTCCCAGTTAGGAACTAGTCTTCTGTGTAGGTGTCCTTCAAAAATGTAGTCTGGTCACTAATACGATTATTCCGTAAGCACTGGCGCTGGATTGCCCGGTGTTGCCCGGTGCAGATGGTGGTTCATGGAAGGCGTGGAGACGTTTACACGGATATAGTACGTAAACAGCTTGACAGCATCCACTTTGCTGCGCACTCTCTGCAGTTTGCGACTAGCAGTATGCTTCCTACTGTAATAAGTCCAACTCCCAATCCAGGTGTTGCATGCCAAATTTGAAGTGCAGTGCAAACGACCCGGAAGAGTCAGCCAAGGCATTATTTTAGTCTTCTCTATAATGACGTTTCGCACAAAACTGCGTCTCAGGGGCCACAAAAATGCACGCATTTACAAGGCGAAAGCATATCATGAGGCAGCAGCCTCTGACGAATACTGAGGAACAGCCGCTGGAACGGAAATTCTAACGTCGACTGTCAGGAAGATAACTACGCACCTGCCAGCACGCAATGCAAGAGATCAGGCATACCAATTGCTCAAACTGCATAAATGCATCAATAAATATAAGTAGCAGGCCGCAAAGTGTGGTCGACTCAACTCACGCAAGCTTACAAAGCACAGCAGCCTATACAGCCCTTCCTACTGCATCCTCTAGAGGGAAAACACGCAAGCCTCGCCCGCCATTAGCAAGGAGCCGCTGTGTCCAATGCATCACATCCTTCATCAAAATACACCGTTGCCGTGGTAGAGTTCCAACTTGCCTTCTGATCCCCAAGCAGCCTTTCAGTATGCAAACCCAAGTGCAGCCTTCTCTATTATGCAGCTACGAGCAGGGCAGGCACACCATTGCAATCGGGGCAATCTGCATTGGTCGAATATTTTTCATTCGAGCACCAGGTACAAACGCATCCTGTTAAATATTGCTCCATCCGAATCGCTTCTATACGCAAACACACTGTAAGCTGTTTTATGATCCCTCTGTTCCTAAAGACCCTTTCCTGCCCAAGCGGATGCTCCATAGGAGCTATACTGCATCCTAGCGATAGCAGTAAAGACACACAAAAACTAAGTTAATTGTGAGAGGTTGCCTCACAACGCTCCAGTCATGAGCTCGCTGGGCGCTATAAGAGCTGAAGGAGGAGCAAAGGCTAGTGCTTTTGGAACGATGCCATACCCATCGCGCACCTCGAGGCATGAACTCGACGTCGTTCGGTTTTGCCGTGCGTGCTTCTAAATTGCGGCTGTATCTGCAAGTACCGGTCCTACAACGGTGCGCATTCAACTACATCTCACTAGCGCAGAGGCGCATGACGGCCTGACAGAAAAATTCAGTGAACGAAATCCACTCACTCAACCACGGCTAAGAGGGAAACAGTGAAAAAGGTGTCAAAGCGGAAAGCCAAATTAGTGTATTATCAGCTTCACCTCACACCGACAGTAACCGCGAATGCAGCTAAACGCGTTTAGCAGTAGAGAAAATGCAACAGGAGTCTGGAAAACGGTAGTTGGCGCATGCAGCGAGCGACTGTGGTGCTAAGCGTGCAGGACGTGCCAAACAATGATGCAATTCATGGTGTCTTCTACTAATCCGCAAAGAGAAGGAAACGGAGTTAGAAGGAGGGCTGTTGAAGTGGCCCTTGGAAGAGATTTTCAATAACCGGTGCTCCATGATGATGCACAGAAGACAAGAGGAACAACGGTGATACACCCGCAAAATATTCCCATCTCACCGTACGCAAGCCTAATGGAGCAGAACGTCCATGAATCTACCCTTCAGCATACCGCCTGCAGCGCCACAGCCATGTAGCGGCATGTACTGACCATAGCATGGCAACTCTCTTCCCATCATATGCATAACCCCAAACTAGCATTCGGCTAGTTCGGCAAGCCGGCTAGCTATAGTTAAAGTGAGCATAATGCATGCACTGCTGCACGCGAAACTGCAGCTTAGTTCTAAAATGAGTGGCAATAAAGTATTAACACAGCGGTTTCGTTGCTAAGCGGTCGAACGCTAAGCATATGCTCATATCTGCCCGCAGATACACATTGTTTCTCAAAATCGCATCGCACGGGCTGGGAGGCACACTCATTGCCCTCGCTTTATGCATGGTGATGCAACAATCCCCCACCCTGAGTGCAGCTGAATAGGAGACCTCCGAGCTGTGTTGTGCGGAAGTTCCAATGCTCAAGGGGGTTCTCAGAGAAACCTTCCGCATGGACGTTTGAAAAACGTCAGCCCCGAAGCTGCGGTGCAGTAACTACCAGCTGCGGGGAACGGTCAATACACTCACTCGGGAAACCGCATATCAGATGGGTGGGCAGTTGCTGGCACACCCGCTTTTCAAATGCAGGATGCTTTCCCAGTTGATGACACAACCTTTTTGTGCTGCAAATTAATATGCAACGGTGTGCAAAGCAGCCGTGCCAAAACTAGCACGCAAAGCACGACAGCGCATCTGCCTCTCCCCCTTTCCAATCGAAAGTGCAAATGAATGCATCAAAAGAGAAAATAAGTATGCTCCTGCCGTCGCCCCAAAGCAGCCGACACCACTGACGCACTCAGATTGCTGGGAGCAAGGGCATCCAAGACCCGTGCTACCAGCACATGGGGGGTAGCCATGTTAACAGAACACTTGCCATCTGCAACATGCTGTACGAGGCAGCTGCTGTATAGTCTAGTGCAGCCCGATAGCAGACATCGCAGCAATTTCCGCACGGTTCTTGCGAGTGGGCGTTGACACGCTGCTGAGGAAGCACGCTGTCCACTCTTGGAAGGAAACCATCAAAGAAATTCTAAAGCTGGTATCAGCTGGTGACGCACCTCCTAGAATGGTGCAGATAGTGATTGGTACAAAAAGGTTCGTTCGCATTCTCCAGGGTTGAAGTGATAGCCTACTGCCGAGCGTCTATCCGAGGAACCCTTTAGATAGCATTCATTAAAAATAACTGATGTAATATTCAACAGTTTGCTAGTCGCTGCCGGCTCGGTTAACCTAACTTCTCATGCAGCTCGACTCCACAGCGCACAGATAGATTAGGGATACGCGTCAGCAGCAGAAACGTTTCACATGAGACAAGGCAAACAGTGGAAACAGGTGAGGTTAAACGCGAATCACAAAACCAACTTCCCTTTCAAGGCCGTGCACACCCAGAGCAATGTGTGCATGCTCTTCCATAGCCACTGCACAATAGGCTTTGAAGCAACCGCGCAAGTGGCATATGAAGAATCTGTTGCATGCATATAATATTAGACAAAGTATAGGTGCTTGCTTTGCACCTTCCGGAAGGCGCACTCTGCATAGAAGACAGGCGTGACAAAGCGAATGCCTACGGCCTGCAAAGTAAGTTATTTTATCGACAACGGGCATTCCCTGGCTTCACATGCCGGATGCATCAAGCCCGAATGCCCTTAAATGGTATTTAGGTTTTATATGAATCCTCGCTCAAATTCAGCGGTGTCTAAAAACAGGAGTATGAGTCCTTGCCCAATCTTCCTAACGTCCATCAATGCCAAAGAGATACTGACTGCCGGTTTGCCAAACCGGATGATACGTAAAGTACACTGTTCAGCTCAAGAAGCAGAATTCAAGATATCAGTACTACACGGGGGGCGAAAAGGTAGCGCAATACAGCGTACCCTATGGCAGGTGGCGGCTCCTGCTGACCTTCTATGCAACGGGCATAAGTCAAAACCGTCCGACACCCGATTCCACGTCCGAAGACTCCTGAATCTTGAAGAGTTTTCGAACACTTGTGTCTCATCAGCTTCAATCTCAGTAGGCGAGCGGCGTTATTATGCCTTGCATTATAACGGCTGCGCACTCTCTGCAACAGCAGCAGGCGCTGTGGAATCCATGATGCTCCAAGTCCAACTTAGTATAAGAGCTCATTATGTACAGTAGAAGCTACGGAAAAGCAGCTTTCACCCTACTCTTGCACATCACGTGCTTCCCGGGGAGCTGCCGCCCACTAGGAACTGTTCGTACCAAAGAGAGAAAATGCAGGTGACGCTTTAAAGGAACTGGTACGCCTTTGACGAATTGGACATGACTCCAGAGACGCTACATATTCCATTCACATTCACCCTCAGGCTATAAATATGCTCAATCGGGTAAGCACTGAATTGCAGCAAGACAAAAGGGTATTACTTAACCCACCTTGTTGCAGACAACACTTCCCCAACCTTTGCACAGGCAAGGCTCTTTATCGCCAAGATTCAAATGACAACAAAAAAGCGGCAGCACCAAAGGGTACCCTGGAATTTCACAATTCTTGCTTGTAGGCAAATTCATCTTCGCTGCAGCTACCAAAGAGACTAAGTTTTAGCTTTTAGCGGTCTCGCAATCTGTCACAGCAGAGCTTGAGAACTACAAGCTCGAACCAATCTGCTCTGCACTCCGCAAGACGGTGGCAAACAGATATTGTGGAGCTCGGCCGAACCTAGGTAGCGTCGAAGTCCAGCAATTGACACAGTTGAGACTTTCGTCATCTCGACACAACAGCGCTACAGCTTAGGAAGTATCAGCGTTAAAAACCTATCGAAATGGCAATCTGTTAAACGCGGAGTTCAGTAATGTTGTTGGGGTTGGAATGTGAGAATGAACAAGCCTTCTTCAGTCTGCACGGTTCACTTCAACAACACGGGCCCGAAACGCACGGACTCCAGCGGTGAAGGGGTGATAGTTAGGTAATGGATAGCGCACCCCACTTTGGCTGATGCCCCGTTCCTATAAATAGCTTTCTAGGCGTCATGCGTCTTGCGCCGTTAGATGCACTCTTTTGGTCTGCGCAGCTCTACTACGCATCAGCGACATAGGGTTGGCAGAAATTGTGAATCCGCAAGATTTATTTGATATCAAAGCCGCTGTGGATATCTTTTCGTCGCACACAAAATTCCACGCAGCGTGTCCATATCAGCCAACGTATATGGACCTAATCAAAACTGCATCAGAGCTAACTTTAGACGTTGGCTAGCAAGCGGTCCGTTATCAAGGGCCCAATCAACTTACTTTCTGGATGCATCACATGTTCGGCTAGGAGCGACTTACTAACCAATCAAAACACAACTTAAAATCTGCTGCACTTAGGCATGAAGTCATGCAGTCATCAATTCATGAACTGTGTGCCGCTCAAAATAGGCTTTGTGTTGCTCGACTTGCGTGGTAATGAGCCTGCGACGAAGTGCACCTGCACACATTCACTCGTAGATATCGAAGGCACGCACACTCAGAAGCAGTGCATCACCATTTAACAGCAAAGTCGTTCGCGACCGAATCGATATAATTCAAGTACAGAAACAACTTCTCAGCGATAGATCCTTTATCTCTTGGCCCGTGGCATTTGTTGTGCCGCAGCAGAACAGCCCGAATCAGCTCACTATCTGCCTCACAACACGCCCAACTTAGAGCGCCGGCAGTAAGAAAAACTAGGTTCCTTGAGAAGTACAACACGAAGGAAGCATCAAGAAATGAGCAGCGTTCCTCCTGTACCGATGGCAAACCCTTCGAAACAGCTTACCAATTCTCTCCACTATATATTAAACTCATGTGTGGAACATTTTATGGCACTTAATTCCTTGCATAGGCTTCACAGCCTCATTAGGTCCTCGTAGACAGTATGCATCTTGCTGAAGCCCTTTTGATCATGCTCCAGCTCGCACTTGTCTCTTTCGCCACCCTAAGAGAAACCTACCCCAAAATGCTGACCGAACGGCGCCGCCAACAGTTGCGCCACAAGAACTCATTTTTCCTGGCGGGAGAGCAGCCACAACGGACTTCCTGTGCGCAGCGATACCCCACTCCATAAAGGGGAAAATGATGGAACCGTCGGTTCGCATTCGTCAATCCGCAAGGAGTAAACGTGCCTTGGCCAAGCGCTCCGAAGTCTCTCACAAGACAGTCGTCCATTGCAAGGCGCAACCAAGACATTTATGCTCTGTAAATCCAGCAATTCTGCAATGCAGGGCCAGATAAGTATACCACCGATACCACGGAGGCTCGTTCACACAGATCCAGAAAAGTGCCAGATGCACAAGCAAGCATGCCTGCATGCTTCCACCCACAAATCAGAGGAAGCACATGCTCCCCTTTAATTCATCCCACAAATAGAACACCACATTCGCAAGTGCGGGCGTGGCATCTGGAGCGTAGTTGCATGCAATAATTCTAGCTGCGTCCTTGACTAAACTTTGATGCGCGCTTTGGTGCAGCGCTCTAGGCCATTCTGGAGCTAGAGACGTACTCGAATAGGAGCCGCACACCGTCTCTGTCTGCACGGCAGTCCACTGGAAGATCCGAAGAGATTAAATGCGTTTACCCTCGAAATACCACAATCTTCTCTGAAAGGGGGCCGGCCACCTAGCCAATGGAAGCGAACAGCGCACCTCCTGAACGGTGGAAATGCATGAAGAGGCGGTAACGTAATGCATTCCTCTTTGGCTCATATACTGCAAACGCGCTGTGAACATTGGCGTTTGTCTGCAAACAGCTTCTCTGGCTGTTCCTTTACAAATTTTCTCAGGCCCCTGTTCAGACTGCGCTGCCTAACAGTGTCCCGAGGTAATGCACAGTACAGTGTATAGTTGTTGACGCGCCACATGGGACTGATTTCCACGCCGGTGCACTTTGGTGTCGCTGCCTAGAGGCCTAGCTATGCGTCGGCTTACATTAAGGGCAAAACCCGATTAGCACACCAACAAGCCTCCACCGCATAGCATTTCGTTAAGGCCGGCGCACATCCTATAAGAAAGTGAAAAAGTTTTTCAACACGCTATTATTGAACGAAATCCAAGTAACAAATGCAAACAGTCGAATACTTCTGAAGCCTTGGGAGCCGGAGACACTGCAAACACCAAATGCTTCAGTGGCTAACTATGCGCCTAATTAGGGGAAGGCAGGCAGGAAGCAAATTCACCAGAAAATGCTTCTATAGACTTTCAGCATGCGGGAGCACTCAACCACCATGAGTTCTAAGAAGATGCCTTGTCGATTGAATGCAGGGATCAGTTTTCGGCGTTTTAGTATCAAGCGGAACCGCATGAGTTCACCAAAAAAGTTTTACTCGCGAAAACTGTGCATAGTCATGTGCAGCAGCAAAGCTGGCTTCCTTAAGATTCTATTCTATTCCGGCTTCGCCCTGGGCTCATCCCCCTGTCCACAAATGTGCTTACTCTCGTCACGATATTGTCGCCGGCACATTCAAGCGCACAGGCCCACGTATATTGACCCGCAGAGAGCAGGTCCTTTGCCGGGGATATAAGTCTGCTTACTAGCTGCATTTATATCTCCACAGTGCCACACATGCGTACGGCGGTAGAAATGGGTGGCGACCCCTGCTCCAGCATCTGTTGGAGATAGTTGTGCACCAATTTGCTTAAGCGCACCAGCATGAAAACCAGCGAAGCGCGGGTATCGTAGCCACAAACCGACCTCAGGGCATACTGCACGCAGCGCCTGACTCAAGACGGAACCAAACCAGTCTTTCTGATCTCCCATATAGAAACAACTTTGTAGTTGTTTGCATACATTTGTCCGTACACTGCGCTTCTCGTGCAATTCTGGCTCTGTAACCTCCAAGAAACGCACCCTAGTTCGTGCTAGTTATGTGTGAAGGCAAGTGAAGGCAAAATCCAAAGTACTTCGCAGCACTAAGTTCGTACCAAAGAGAGAAAGTGCAAGTGACGCTTTAAAGGAACTGGTACGCCGTTGACGAATTGGACATGACTCCAGAGAAGCTACATATTCCATTCACATTCACCCTCAGGCTATAAATATGCTCAATCGGGTAAGCACTGAATTGCAGCAAGACAAAAGGGTATTACGTAACCCACCTTGTTGCAGACAACGCTTCCCCAACCTTTGCACAGGCAAGGCTCTTTATCGCCAAGATTCAAATGACAACAAAAAAGCGGCAGCACCAAAGGGTACCCTGGAATTTCACAATTCTTGCTTGTAGGCAAATTCATCTTCGCTGCAGCTACCAAAGAGACTAAGTTTTAGCTTTTAGCGGTCTCGCAATCTGTCACAGCAGAGCTTGAGAACTACAAGCTCGAACCAATCTGCTCTGCACTCCGCAAGACGGTGGCAAACAGATATTGTGGAGCTCGGCCGAACCTAGGTAGCGTCGAAGTCCAGCAATTGACACAGTTGAGACTTTCGGCATCTCGACACAACAGCGCTACAGCTTAGGAAGTATCAGCGTTAAAAACCTATCGAAATGGCAATCTGTTAAACGCGGAGTTCAGTAATGTTGTTGGGGTTGGAATGTGAGAATGAACAAGCCTTCTTCAGTCTGCACGGTTCACTTCAACGACACGGGCCCGAAACGCACGGACTCCAGCGGTGAAGGGGTGATAGTTAGGTAATGGATAGCGCACCCCACTTTGGCTGATGCCCCGTTCCTATAAATAGCTTTCTAGGCGTCATGCGTCTTGCGCCGTTAGATGCACTCTTTTGGTCTGCGCAGCTCTACTACGCATCAGCGACATAGGGTTGGCAGAAATTGTGAATCCGCAAGATTTATTTGATATCAAAGCCGCTGTGGATATCTTTTCGTCGCACACAAAATTCCACGCAGCGTGTCCATATCAGCCAACGTATATGGACCTAATCAAAACTGCATCAGAGCTAACTTTAGACGTTGGCTAGCAAGCGGTCCGTTATCAAGGGCCCAATCAACTTACTTTCTGGATGCATCACATGTTCGGCTAGGAGCGACTTACTAACCAATCAAAACACAACTTAAAATCTGCTGCACTTAGGCATGAAGTCATGCAGTCATCAATTCATGAACTGTGTGCCGCTCAAAATAGGCTTTGTGTTGCTCGACTTGCGTGGTAATGAGCCTGCGACGAAGTGCACCTGCACACATTCACTCGTAGATATCGAAGGCACGCACACTCAGAAGCAGTGCATCACCATTTAACAGCAAAGTCGTTCGCGACCGAATCGATATAATTCAAGTACAGAAACAACTTCTCAGCGATAGATCCTTTATCTCTTGGCCCGTGGCATTTGTTGTGCCGCAGCAGAACAGCCCGAATCAGCTCACTATCTGCCTCACAACACGCCCAACTTAGAGCGCCGGCAGTAAGAAAAACTAGGTTCCTTGAGAAGTACAACACGAAGGAAGCATCAAGAAATGAGCAGCGTTCCTCCTGTACCGATGGCAAACCCTTCGAAACAGCTTACCAATTCTCTCCACTATATATTAAACTCATGTGTGGAACATTTTATGGCACTTAATTCCCTGCATAGGCTTCACAGCCTCATTAGGTCCTCGTAGACAGTATGCGTCTTGCTGAAGCCCTTTTGATCATGCTCCAGCTCGCACTTGTCTCTTTCGCCACCCTAAGAGAAACCTACCCCAAAATGCTGACCGAACGGCGCCGCCAACAGTTGCGCCACAAGAACTCATTTTTCCTGGCGGGAGAGCAGCCACAACGGACTTCCTGTGCGCAGCGATACCCCACTCCATAAAGGGGAAAATGATGGAACCGTCGGTTCGCATTCGTCAATCCGCAAGGAGTAAACGTGCCTTGGCCAAGCGCTCCGAAGTCTCTCACAAGACAGTCGTCCATTGCAAGGCGCAACCAAGACATTTATGCTCTGTAAATCCAGCAATTCTGCAATGCAGGGCCAGATAAGTATACCACCGATACCACGGAGGCTCGTTCACACAGATCCAGAAAAGTGCCAGATGCACAAGCAAGCATGCCTGCATGCTTCCACCCACAAATCAGAGGAAGCACATGCTCCCCTTTAATTCATCCCACAAATAGAACACCACATTCGCAAGTGCGGGCGTGGCATCTGGAGCGTAGTTGCATGCAATAATTCTAGCTGCGTCCTTGACTAAACTTTGATGCGCGCTTTGGTGCAGCGCTCTAGGCCATTCTGGAGCTAGAGACGTACTCGAATAGGAGCCGCACACCGTCTCTGTCTGCACGGCAGTCCACTGGAAGATCCGAAGAGATTAAATGCGTTTACCCTCGAAATACCACAATCTTCTCTGAAAGGGGGCCGGCCACCTAGCCAATGGAAGCGAACAGCGCACCTCCTGAACGGTGGAAATGCATGAAGAGGCGGTAACGTAATGCATTCCTCTTTGGCTCATATACTGCAAACGCGCTGTGAACATTGGCGTTTGTCTGCAAACAGCTTCTCTGGCTGTTCCTTTACAAATTTTCTCAGGCCCCTGTTCAGACTGCGCTGCCTAACAGTGTCCCGAGGTAATGCACAGTACAGTGTATAGTTGTTGACGCGCCACATGGGACTGATTTCCACGCCGGTGCACTTTGGTGTCGCTGCCTAGAGGCCTAGCTATGCGTCGGCTTACATTAAGGGCAAAACCCGATTAGCACACCAACAAGCCTCCACCGCATAGCATTTCGTTAAGGCCGGCGCACATCCTATAAGAAAGTGAAAAAGTTTTTCAACACGCTATTATTGAACGAAATCCAAGTAACAAATGCAAACAGTCGAATACTTCTGAAGCCTTGGGAGCCGGAGACACTGCAAACACCAAATGCTTCAGTGGCTAACTATGCGCCTAATTAGGGGAAGGCAGGCAGGAAGCAAATTCACCAGAAAATGCTTCTATAGACTTTCAGCATGCGGGAGCACTCAACCACCATGAGTTCTAAGAAGATGCCTTGTCGATTGAATGCAGGGATCAGTTTTCGGCGTTTTAGTATCAAGCGGAACCGCATGAGTTCACCAAAAAAGTTTTACTCGCGAAAACTGTGCATAGTCATGTGCAGCAGCAAAGCTGGCTTCCTTAAGATTCTATTCTATTCCGGCTTCGCCCTGGGCTCATCCCCCTGTCCACAAATGTGCTTACTCTCGTCACGATATTGTCGCCGGCACATTCAAGCGCACAGGCCCACGTATATTGACCCGCAGAGAGCAGGTCCTTTGCCGGGGATATAAGTCTGCTTACTAGCTGCATTTATATCTCCACAGTGCCACACATGCGTACGGCGGTAGAAATGGGTGGCGACCCCTGCTCCAGCATCTGTTGGAGATAGTTGTGCACCAATTTGCTTAAGCGCACCAGCATGAAAACCAGCGAAGCGCGGGTATCGTAGCCACAAACCGACCTCAGGGCATACTGCACGCAGCGCCTGACTCAAGACGGAACCGAACCAGTCTTTCTGATCTCCCATATAGAAACAACTTTGTAGTTGTTTGCATACATTTGTCCGTACACTGCGCTTCTCGTGCAATTCTGGCTCTGTAACCTCCAAGAAACGCACCCTAGTTCGTGCTAGTTATGTGTGAAGGCAAGTGAAGGCAAAATCCAAAGTACTTCGCAGCACTAAGTTCGTACCAAAGAGAGAAAGTGCAAGTGACGCTTTAAACAGCTGCCGCCCACTTGGAACTGTTCGTACCAAAGAGAGAAAATGCAAGTGACGCTTTAAAGGAACTGGTACGCCGTTGACGAATTGGACATGACTCCAGAGACGCTACATATTCCATTCACATTCACCCTCAGGCTATAAATATGCTCAATCGGGTAAGCACTGAATTGCAGCAAGACAAAAGGGTATTACGTAGCCCACCTTGTTGCAGACAACACTTTCCCAACCTTTGCACAGGCAAGGCTCTTTATCGCCAAGATTCAAATGACAACAAAAACGTGGCAGCACCAAAGGGTACCCTGGAATTTCACAATTCTTGCTTGTAGGCAAATTCATCTTCGCTGCAGCTACCAAAGAGACTAAGTTTTAGCGGTCTCGCAGTCCGTCACAGCAGAGCTTGAGAACTACAAGCTCTAACCAATCTGCTCTACGCTCCGCAAGACGTTCGCATACAGGTTTTCTAACTCCATCTGGCCGTATGTAAAGCATACTGTATCAAGCATTACAATCGTTGGCTGAGCCGAGTCACCGCATCTTGGTTTGATTCTGCCGACCATATCCGCAAGTTCCTGCATGCAGAAATTTGAATTCGTCTGAAGTAATGACTACCAGCCCTTCTTTGCTAAAGTAAGCCCAGAAAGAAATATTGCTCGCAACTATTTCCTAGCGAAACCACTCTAGCTAGTATCATTTGCAAAGGCGATTCAAGTTTATAGGTGCACTGCCCAAACAGCGCTACCCTACAGAGGTTGCTGGTGGTCGGCGGGGATGCTTACTGTGGATGCAAAGCATCCAACAGCAGATAGAGAGCCAGTTTATGGAGAGCACCCTTGGAAGTTTAGGTGCTAGCGATCAGCGCTATAGTGAGGGGACAACGCTTTGTGCGGCATATTCTTCTCTGACTTTTAGCATGTCAGGCCAATCGCCTGAGTGCAGGTGTAGGCCAGCCAACAAAGAGGCTATCCGCTCTCCCTGAATCCGCATTTCCGATGTACTACTGATAATGAGTGTAGTCGTAATAGCAATGAATGGGGCCTGCATAACGTAACAGTGCTCAGGGCACTGTAGCGCCGCAGCGATGCGGCAAAACGGGACCTCACTAAGCGCGTGCCCGTAAGTAGAAGCCGTAGCAGCAAACTGGCAAATCCACCGACATACTATCTAGAATAGTTCACCTGGTAGCGGTGTATGATTACTAAATGCCCCAGAGGTCTTTACACAGTGCCAAAACGGTGCCATCCACGGCGGTTTTCCCTTAGGAAAATCAACGCTCGCCTCCAAGCGTAATCTGCCGTGATCTACGAGCACATGTTTCGAGCCGACAGGAAGTAGAAATAATACCAAATCAAACGCTGAGAAAAAATAACAGACATTTTTGCACTTTGAGTCGCGGTTGTACCAACTCGACTGTCCAAGCTCAAGCACAATATGGCCATGTTTTCATGCAAGAATGGAGTAAAGCAGTTTAGGCAGCTGTAAAGAGCGCAACGCACGTCCTGTGTAGTGAGTTGTTTAGCACTTCATACCCTCCAGCAAGCGCTACTAAAAGAGGGCGGCGGGATACCTCGACAATAGCAGCCAAACATAAGACTCCACTTAGGTGTATCATGCTCCCAAACATCCAGAACGCCACCCAGATCATGTAGCAGAAAGGCAAAGATGCCTGAACACGCTCGGAGAAAAACAGGAGCATGCTGATCCACCGCCTTGCACGCCTTCGAACAGCGTGCATATTTCCTCTGATTGCGCAGGCCGCACTACCTGGCCCTCTTAACTCCAGTCCACAGCACATAGCTTTGTACCCAGTACACAACAAACTGTCACAGGGTCTAAACTGGAAAGACCTCAGGCACAGTAGCGTTCCATGGCGGAGTCTGAGAGAACAAACCCACAAGCCTTCACCTGCAAATAAGCTGCTTATTTACTGACACGAGTTCATTCTACGAAATGCTTGAGCTCAACGATAAATGGCAGTTTCCTTTCGGTGGACTGAGTGCAACTAATGCAACCCTAAAACCCTACACCCCAAACCCTCAAACCCTCAAACCCTAAACCCTAAACCCATGGGCAACTTAAGGAATGCTATTGTGTTTAATTAAGATATAATTCTAATAAAACTAGCAAAACCAGCTCGTTTCGATGGATGCCCCTTCCATACGATGGAAACTCCCTCTCCACCCCGGCTCGGGATTCCTTGACAATTGAATGTAAGGTTGCAGCCCTGCTCTCGTCACTAAAATGGCACACCAGTTCTGGGAAGCCCCTCTGGTCCGTCAAGGACATAGAAAAGCCTCTTAAAAAATCAGTGTATATGCTGGCTCTAGTGTGTCACAGCATCACTCGAAGCGGGTGACCGACTTTCTGCGGTTAAATAACTGCCCATTCTTGCAAAAGAAGTCGCACTGACGACCGTCTGACTGGAGATGCTAGCTGCAAGGCTTGCCGTGCAGCAGCATAAGTCTGAATTTGTTCAGCATTACTTCACTATGCGGGGACAAAGAAATGTGCATAATGTTTCAGTGGGTAACAACGGCTAAATCCATAGAAACTTGAAGGCTTCGGATGGTCATGTAGTCTCCTTCACGACCGTCCGTCCCCTCAAGTGTTATTCCGCTGAATGCAGCCAAAAGGAATCGCAAACGGCCCTACTAGCGACGACGAACTCTCTGTGTTTAGTTACGCACACTTCTGAGCAAACCCAAACGCTCCGAGAAGACTTCATAGGAATACCGGCGCTCTAGGGCAATCATGAAAGTGAATTCAGGGATTGATGGTGCGAAGAAGCGCATGCCGTCATAGGTACCAGGGCTGTTTAGTGGGAAGCAAGCACACCAACACCTGCTGGGGGTGATCTGCTTGTGCCGCAAGCCTTGTACGTTGAAACGCGCTACGCCTTGAATTGATCCAAGACATACGAATCAAGCAAGCCTTTCGCTTGCATGCTTTTAGCACTTTTCAGCTATGCAGGCACAGACCTCCCCGGCGTTTGCTTTCAAAGCGCTAGCGCGATCATAGCCGCACTGCTCAGGTTGAACTACAAAATTCTAGCCGTTCGGGTCTTCAACGGCGAAGGCAATATAGTTTTCCAAACGGTACTGCAAGCAGCGCTTATAAGCCGGCGATTGCATCAGCGTTTGCGAAACAGTTCCAGGGAAGACCTGGTCGAAAGAAATTTTTGCTTCACGTGCCGGAAAACAGCTTCGGTCCTTCACACTAGGGTGCTCTCTAAATGAATGGTAAGAATATAGGAATGCTTGGAAGAGCTTACCATCTGCATTGAGGTGACAGCCGCTTAGCAACATCAACTGGGCCATGGGTTATACAATTTCCACACTAATGCAGCAACAAAGAGGAAACTTGTGACTCAAAATGCTAGCCAGATACGCGCTGCGTCTTCGGACTAGAAACTGGAGAGTAACTCTGCTTAGTTATAGGTGGACAAAACACCGGGGGTTCATCGCCCATAAGTTCGCTGGACGAGTTACAAATCTAATTTCGAGTACTGCCAGTAATCGCTGTGAAGATGGAAGTCAATTATACCCGATTTCTCCAGGCGGTTTCACTCACTTTCTTTGACTCGTAGAGTATTTGGTGCTTACCAAGTAGCACTTGACCACGCGCGGTCCAATGCTACTTGCACCGAGAGGCGGTCACTGGGACGCATTGCCCACTCAATGCCCCGATCAATTTGCAAATTTGCCTAATGGCCTCGTTTATATCCCTGCAAAACTGCAACAAAGCTGCAACTCTAGAAGTTCTCCCGAGTTGTTGTGCAGCTCCGGAGAAGCATGCGCCCAAGCGGCACATGCCTCAGCACTGGATATTATAGTGCAGTACCACGAAACCACGCCAAGCTGTATCATATAATATCTCGGATTTAGATATTCACTAGCCGTCCTTCATCTCAGCGGCGCATTTATGGCCTCTTCACAAGCATTTCTGCTGGAATCACGCACAGGGCATGCGGCATAATCCGCGCAGGAACAGACAACGGGAGGAAAACCCTGCTAAAGGTTTGCACGCTATTTTTCTGTGCGTTTGGATTCCGCGACTCCTCAAAGCCCCTCTTCCGTTCCATCCTTGCGCTGAGTATCAACGGTGCTTGCCACGTCGTTATCATGTTGCCGTTAAATATCGATTAATAAGAAACGCACGCCTGTACCTAATCCAGTGAGCATTTTACCTTATCAATATTTCAGGAACTCCAGTAGCAACAATTTCCTGAAGAGGTGCCAGTAAAGCAATTTTAGATATGGTGCATTTTATAATATACGATACGCATGCACTATACAAATACATATATATATATATATATATATATATATATATATATATATATATATATATATATATATATATATATATATAGAGAGAGAGAGAGAGAGAGAGAGAGAGAGAGAGAGGGAGAGAGAGAGAGAGAGAGAGAGAGAGAGAGAGAGAGAGAGAGAGAGAGAGAGACAGATAGATAGACATAGATGCATATAGATAGATCTAGACAGAATAGATATATACAGATAGAGAGATAGAGAGATAGAGAGATACATAGATACATAGATGAATAGATAGATAGAGAGATGAGATAGATAGATTAGATAGATAGATAGATTAGATAGACAGATTAGATAGATAGATAGATAGATAGATAGATTAGATAGATAGAAAGATAGATTAGATAGATCGATATAAATATAGACAGATATAGATAGATATAGATACAGATAGATAGATATAGATAGATATAGATAGATATAGATAGATTAGATACATATATAGATAGATAGATAGATAGATATAGGTATACATATAGGTATAGATATAGATATATAGACGTGGATATAAATATATATGTATATATATATATATATATATATATATATATATATAGATAGATAGATAGATAGATAGATATAGATATAGATATATATAGATATATATAGATAGACAGATAGATATAGATATACATATAGGTATAGGTATAGATATAGATATAGATATAGATATAGATATAGATATAGATATAGATATAGATATAGATATAGATATAGATATATGCGGAGACAGAGACAGAGACAGACAGACGTAGACAGAGACAGGGGCAGACAGAGACAGACAGACAGACAGAGAGGCAGGGACAGACAAAGAAAGACAGAGACACGCATAGAAAGAGACAGAGACAGAGAGAGGCAGAGAGAGACAGAGACACACAGAGACACACAGACAGGCAGAGACAGACACAGAGAGGGAAGGACAGTTCGGACAAGGGGGTGTCCACTAAGTAATAGTAGAAGTGATGCGCTAAGGCTCAAAAAAATAGCCGCAAACTATGCACGCTACACACCTAATTCATTATTTGTGCTGGACAAGAACGCTGAGGCAATCCATGCATTTTTGAGGGGTTGCATAACTAAACAACGAAATACCGTGCAAGCTATCATGTTTCCCCACTTTTGAAAGAGGCCGACAACGAATCAAAGGGCCAAGCAGGCCAAAGTTTCCCCTGCCTAGTGGAGTTTGGCAGCGACGCCATCGACACGTCCGGGTATGCGTTTCAACAAAGGTGTGGACGTCACTCACTACACCCATTCGGCAAAGACTATGTGCTGAGCACGCAACTAAGACAACCTGACGCACCTCCTAAGAAGGCAATGCCATTGTGGCGTTCTCTGTATATACCATCAACCGATGACTTCTTAGCTAGAAAGTGGCTGCCAGATGCACAGTGTGTTTTGGTACAGCAGGGCACACATAGATAGTTCATCGTAGCCAGAGGGTATGGGTGTGCCACACATTCGAAACCTAGGAAACAATGGACCTATGCTTGCGGAGGATTACGACAAGAGAATTAGACAGAATGAAGCGAAGCTATGATCCTTGAAGGTGAGGCTAGTTTTCCTGCGCATCACAAACGACTGTCAGATAGTTGTCCAGCAGAGGGCATCGCACTTTCTGTGAACACGTTCGTCGTTCTGTGTACGCATAGGTATGCCAGCGTTCATTAGTCTTCTCTACATAGCCCCACACCACCTTTTATCTTTTCCAAGCACCGCTCGAACGCTTAAAACAGAGGTTGCAACGACCAGCTAACAAGCAAGTGCAGTTGACTGTAAACTGCCTGTGCGTGAAGTGCTGTAATTGCTCCTATGCACGCAAAGACTTCACAACGGAGGATGACCACAAAACTTCGGACGCTCCAGCACCGCATGCAAAATATACTTCAAGGACACGCCTGCAGATGCTTGCCGATTTTGTACGTTCCAAGGCCTTGTGTACGCCTTAACGTCTTCACCAATATTACGGCAACCCAGTACACCGCAACCGTGCTCAAACCTCGCTGCATGTGACGTACGCATAATAACAGTAGCAACACCCGTCGTGAGAGCGCACTCTAGCACTATGGGCAAATTTGCGCTATGAAAGTAAAGGAATGACGTCTATGAATGCATTGATAAGCCACAACGTCTGCCTCTTCAGCGATAGATTGAAATTCCTTGATCAACTCGAGCAGCGAAAACTTTTGTCGCGCCGCGAGGGGCTCCAATAATGTCTAGAGAGAAATGTGTTCACTTTCGCTCACCCCTCACTGCGGCTCCCATCCATATGCGTCATCCAAAATCCACACATTAGTGACGCACCTCCTAAAACGGTGGAAATGCATGTGGGACTCGTTCCTACCTACTTCCATAAATTATTCTGTGAACTAACCAAATGCTGCTTCGCGCAACGAAGAGTGGATGTTAGTCCAGCATTACCATAGTTAGAAAGAACGAAAATACGTTCCACTGAGTAGCATGGCCCGAAACGTGGGAATCAAGTAGCGACTGACCACACAGCTCTACGCTTCTGCAGTCCCATCTTCAATGTACGCCATTGGCTGATGGGAAAGGATAACCACGGTGGCTGGCCCCCCAAGGCAAAACAGCGGAAGGATCCCTCACAGGATTACACCACACATACTCGGTTGAAAGTCGCGTGGTGGCCCTTGAGGTAAGCACCAAGAAAAATACTTCTGCAAGTAGTGCCTCCGGCCTAGCGATAGAGGTCAAAAGTACTCTGAGTTCGCTGGACAATTTCCCAATTCTTTCTGCGCCACTTTTGCACTCATCATGAAGAGGTTTTGCCGTACATTCTGCAAAAAAGGAAGACATCCATGTAAAGGAGCTGCTAATGTGTGGCCGCTGGCAGCTTGCCACAATAATTGTCTAAAAGCATTTATCCGGCTCGCTATGATTGCCTTCGTCTGTCCAACTGCCATGGTTCCACCGCATCACGAGATACAGGGAGATGCTGAAAGCTGGTCGGCATTCTTTCCAAACAGCAACGATACCCTGTTGCCGCTAGTGAGCGCATTCATTGCCGGCAACGAGCCTGCAGAGCAAGCTACCACTGCGCCCTTCGCTAGAGCCATAACGAAAAGAATGGCGTAAAGGCCGGATGATGGTGACATACCGCCTAAATGCACGCAGCGTCTGAGCAATGCCATCTGGCTGATGCAGCTTTTCGCATTTATCGCAGAAACGTCACTCGTTCCATTTCAGCATCCTCTGCTAACTACCATGCCGACTTTGCAAGGCCATGGACCGAAAGGCGAAGGAATGTCGTCACACTGCACGAACCATAAAATACTGAGGGTACAAGGCGTACGGAAAAGAGCGGGCAAGGGCTAGTCGTTACTTTGCAACCCAGAAAAAGGCTGCTGGTTTCGAAAAAGCTGGGTGCGGTGGATAGCCAAAAGAAAGAGCAAACCATGGCACTATGCACTTCCTGTACTGAGCGTACAGGCTTTTGTGCGGTGCAGTGGATTACACGTGGCTTGCCAGATCTCGCTACTTCCAGGGCATGATGACCGAGATGCAAGCAACCGGAAACCAACTGTGCCTGTGAGGACAAGAAACGTCCGCTTTAACGCAATGATCGGAAGCGATATTGTGGGGAAACGGTACGAAAAGCTTCACCTAATTGATGGCCACCAACAGAATTACTCTTCGTTTGGTATGCTCAGGTGCTAGCGTTCACGGGCACAGCAAAGAGTTTACCCACTGCTATAAGCCTCACAAACAGCAGGCCAAGCGCAAACTGTCGGGCCACTTGACGTATTCCTGCATAAGCTGCGCCTTGTCTTCAGAATATTCAATCTATATCCAGCACCATCGGCGCCAACAGACCCGGAGGTCATCGCACCGCCTGCGTTCAGATGAGAGCAGCCTTATATCTGCACATGCAGATAAGCCTCGATGTAGCCATCCCCAACATATATATATATATATATATATATATATATATATATATATATATATATATATATATATATATATATATATATATATATATATATATATATATATATATATAGCATTGCATCAAAACCGTAATGCGATTAGGGCGGACTGCACAATGCTTAGCACCCTTCGAGCCCTTTCGGCATGTGTGCTAATGCAGTGCAGAATACGTTCTATACCAGAAATCCTTGGCCACCACTGCATGTCAGGTGACTGACAGGATGGCGCCTTACTTGTAGGGCGTCAAATGCGCCACTGCAACATCTTCCAGAAGATTCTCAACTACCCTGGGAGATGCAAGCACTGCTCCACGGACAATCAACTGCTGTTACTTCACCTTACTGGTTAGGCCCTGCGTTTCACAGAATACAACACACTTTCTGCTTGTACGCTTGATCGTAGCTAGCAAATTAAAGTGGAGAAGCATATAGGTAGCACCCGCAGGACACCAGGTGCATCTTGGCTAGCTGTTCCAAACATCTCCCGCCAACCAGCACGCGAGTCCTAGATTTCTCATTTTAATAGGTCAGTAGCCAGTTACCACAACGAAAAGCACACTGAAGGTATCCATCAGCTTGGTCAATGTCATACTCAAGGAGGGATACGGGCGCAAGCACAGTCCCGAATGTGCGCATGCACAGTGAAATGCTGCTTTGGCGTTTTTGCATAGGCCTGCGTTATCTTGCCGCCGCCAAAGAAAGCGTTAAACTTTTTACCGGTTTCTGCCCGCTTAGATGAGACGCAGTTGAGGACAACCAACGGAAAGTATGAGCGACCTGAAGAGGCATTGGGGGGCTAGGGCATTTGCTTCGTTTGGAACGTTCTGCATGTATAAAAGGAGGACTGTTCCCACATAGATTTAGTATTTCGCGGAAGTACAGGCCTACATACATCTGGAAAACATCCAGGCTGCTGGTGCACAAGCTTTCTGTACGCCCGTACTAGCCATATGCCACAAGCCGCTGCCACACCGACGCAAAATAACAACCACCCTGGCATTTTCGTTGGTAGTGCGAGCCTCATCCCCTCCCCATCAGAATTCGCTTAACATGCACAAAATGCTAGGATCCACTCATCCACGCAAACTACAGAGCGCGTTTACTCACGTCCTGAAGCGTGCAGGCCCCGTAGCGGGGGCAGGCACAGCAACATCTACACTGCAGCGAGATCCTGCCCCAACACGACAAACATACGAATCTCAACGACAAGCATGGCATGCACAGCGAGAACGCCTGGCGATAACACCTGGCGCGCAAGCTGATGGATTCCGCAAAAGCAGCTGCCTTTCGCCGCAAAAGCAGCTGCTTTGCAAGGTGGTGTTTCCTATATCCTACGGATAGCCAAGGCAAGCTAAGGCTGAATGCATCCACCAGCGGATCGAAGTCCAACGCTGCCATTACGCGTTACGCAAAGAATCTAAAAATTATCAACTGGAGTGGCTAGAGGCCGTGAAACAAAGACGTCTTCGGTACCTGATCAGGAGACTTACCACCTGCAGAGCCGCTAACCCTAGATTTTAACTACACTATGCTAAGTCGCCCGACACGGTTTCGCCTACTAATGCCAAGTGCTGGATGCACACAAAAATGACCCAGCGCCATTTTATACGGACTGCAAATCGGCAGCCGCCCAGTACGTCAGTAAGGAGCACACGTAGACACGGTTTTATGCAGGCTTTCCGAGGGCACAGTGGCGCAGTATAGTATGCACGCGGTCACAGGATGCGGAAGCGGTTCATGCTCAACAACAACAACAAGCACAGCTGCCATCAAACTATAGTTGTCTTGCTCAGCGCAAAGCATGCGGGGCCCATACCTGCACAGCCACGCAGTAGGGGATTTGTGAACAGGATGCGCGTGTTCCGGATACCTTTTTCCCAACCGCCCCATACAGCACACGCCGCACAATGTCTTGCGCTGCTGCATAAATGCGGCACGTCGAATGTAAAAGCAGCACAAAGTGAAACATCTGAGGTCTGCTGGCAAGGGCGACACTGCACGTCACGGCCAGGAAGGCAACAAAAGCACAGAAATCAACGACTAAGTATGAATAATTTAGTGAAGCATTGCGCAGCTGCACCCACTTCCAGAGCTGTTGTTAATAAATGAAATGTTTCCTGGATAATCTGCCCCCACCTGAAAATGCTGGCGGAAACCGGCATCTCGCCAAGATATGTGTAGCACTTGCAGCGCGGCCAATCCAAATGCAGTGCGCTTAGCTGGGCTTGTCAGGCGACCTCGCGGGGAAGCCTAGCTGCATAAACAGCCATGCTTGCAACCTACTCGCTGGCCGATTTGCTGCCCTACACGGCGTCAACGAAAGTTGCGAAGCTTCCACAAAATATCATATCAGCCAGGACCTGCTGGCTTTTGCCTACATGTTCCTTTTGCAGGCCGCGTTGGTCTATCAGCTTGTTAGTTAGATACGCAAATGACGCTACAAGACATAGTTGAAAGCCATACCTGAAGCAAAAGCTTGTTCAAGAAGCAAATGACGCATCGATTCCGGAAATATGCCGTGACAGGCACGTGCGCATTTCGCGGCACACCGTGGCACCATTGCATACACGTAAAGCATGTCTAACTGGCCAGATGCAATAATAATTCCGCAGTATCCAGCTAAAGTTAAAAAGAGCTGGGAATGCGTGCGGAAGACTGGTGATTTGAAGCACATAGCCCTGCCCGCATATAGCAGAGAGCAGTACGTATTTGTCTCCCTAGCTTCATACCTGTATGTTAGTCGATACTTCGCATAAAAGGCGGCATGCATAATCGAGGAATCTACTAAAACAAACGCACTAACTACGTGAGCCTCTTTCTGGCAAGACAAACGATATAACGAGCCTTGCCACTGCATGCCCCCAAAGTGTGGGGTGCAGCGGCAGCATTGCTTAGCGCACATGCCCCCCAGCGTGTTTTCCAACCTTTTCAGCCGTGATTACCCTCCCACATCAGGTAAACTCAATACGCCAAACGTACGTTTCTACAGGTGCCTTGTTCCTAGGGCCGACAGGCCTCTCACTGTGATTCCTATGATTCCCCGCCAGTCGGTCAAACGCATGGCTTCGGAACTCTCAATACCACTGAAATGCTTGAATTGCGAGCCTCTATCGTACACGTTTGAAAACTCCCGACTCACATTACCGCATTTAAGCACCAACAGAACATTCTAGCGAGGAGCCAGCAGCTGCACCATCCCAATGTGCATTTCAATATCCCTGCCTACGGATAGCCGTTCGGTTTTCCATCCGGCTCTTGCGTTTGCGCACACGCGGACACTACCACGAACCACCTTCAAAACGCATGTGCGAGGGTAGCTCAGAGCACAGAGTGCCGCTGCTCTTCTTGCTTCGAGGGATAAAACTTATGGAGGTAGGAACACTAACACGCATTCGGTCTAGTAGCTGTGCCGAACAGTGTACAGCACAACTACCAAGCTCAATAGTTTGAAGACAGCCAAGAAAAGGAATCGTTTCTCTTCTTTAAAGGCCTCTCCAAAGTCTGGGACGTTTTCGTCTCGCGGGCTTCACGTGGCTCTCGCAGCCATGTTGCGCACGCGCTGAAGCAGTGAAGCAGTAAAGATACCTTCAGGAGTTGATCACTTCATATATATCAGCTAGCCAACCGCTAGCGCAATATGCCGTACACCTGTGGCAGACACTATTGAGACACCAGTGCAGCACTGCTATGATGCCTTGTCTGCAGCCTCCCACGCATAAAGCACTGCCGCACTGACATGCCTGTACAGAGCGCAACTCTATCGTGCTTCGTAAACTACTATAATGCGTAGTGAGAACTAGCAAATGCCATTGTCAATGTCTGAAAGAGATGGCATCCTGGTATACGCTAACAGCCCTAACTTCCAGAATAAAAGGAACCGCATCAACGAACGGCTGCCACCTGGCATTCAAGCGGGACAGCTCGTACTGCCTGTTGCACACCAGCATGCACAGTTTTATAGGGGAATTCACATATATTATCTATTTGTGCTCCTCACGATGCGTCCTCTTGGCAGGAGTAACATACTCCAACGCCCTCCATACGAGCTCCACTGACCACCAAACCCGAAGTGCATTTCCCCGTAGCTACAGAAGAGGAGAAAAGCTGTCTCATGAGCGGGTAGCAAGATACGGCATCAGAATCATGCCCAACAACTTTCAGCGATTTCGATCATCCAAAAAACATCCATGAGTGCGAAGAAGTTCAAACCCACCGCCTAAAATATTTCGTTGGTCCCTGAGTACCTCTCAGCTCTTTTTGGGTACCCTGTGCAAGACTAAATATAGCAAAGTCCTAAATCAGCTTGGCTGTGCGCATATCCCCCGTCCCTAAGAAAACGCCATAGGTCATGAAACTCATCTCAGAGCCGTCATAAGCACCGATCCAGGCATATGCGCAAGGATGCTACCAGAAACGACTGGCATCTCTATTGCGTGCTCCATCTTGATAGGACGATGTTCGAAGGCCCCAGGCCTAAATCTCCAAACTTCTCCTCGGAAGCCGCAGTCTCTACGAGCATGCTGCAAGCACAGTAATAAATATATCTGTAACACACAAAATTGGATAATGTGAAGTCGAGGTGCCTACCAGCCTGCATGCATTCATCCGCGTGGACCAGCCATTCAACGGCCAACAGCCAGCAGCGACTCACCTCCTAGAGCGGTCATAGCCCAATCTGCTGCGACGCATTTGATGCGTGTTCATCCCTTAACCCCCATCGTAACAGGTAGATAAAAGTTCCATTTGGTGGAGTACATCCTGGAGAAACCGGTGCAGCACTGCCGCAACACCTTGAGCAAAAACTCTATGCGCGACGCAGTGCAATGCCACCAAGCAGGACGTTTGCATGACGCTGTTGCGGACTGCCGACAAGTCCTACGATATTCGACCAGCAACGCTGCTGGGGCTCCGCAGTGTAAAGGCAACACTGCTAATTTGGGCCATGAACATAACTTCCGACACCCACAAGTATAAGCCAGCGCATCGGGAAGTGAATGCCGCCCTGCGTCAAGTGATGGATGAATTACTCGCTGCGTGGCAATATGATGGATAATATTGCTTTTTAAAATTAAGATTCGCATAAGAGCATGCGCACATAGTCTTCAGGGCGTTCAGGCTATCGTCGTCTGGAACCACTCTAGCAACGTTCTCCAGTGCAAAGTCTTCCACAAGACCAGAGCTGCACTTGCCCACGGCGGCAAACATCCAGCAAAGGTGGCTTAAAATACCTGTGCAGATAGCAAATCCACAACTGGCCAGTCCCTACGCTCCGCGGAAAACGGCTACTCACGCATTCAGCTGTTCTGCTGCCGGGCATGCAAAACTTTCCCTACCCTAGCGAATCTCCTCAGCCAATGCTCAATACATCTGTAACGGCACTACCGACCTCCCAGGGTCTGGTCCAGCCTTTAACGTTTTACCGAGAAATGTGCAACGCACCAAGCCACATAAACACGCAAATACGTTGTCTGCAACGATGCTCATTTAGCTCACGAGCAGGGTCCCGGACACAAGGAGTGAAAGCCGATGAACCTTGAAAAGTTTGAACTTGTTTTTGGCATTGATGTGATACGCTAATCGAGCTTGAAGCGCACGTGCCCCGCGCTAAAGCGACGAAGCAAAAGATGCAACCTCCACGCAATTTCTTACTTTCCTCGCATCTGCGCGGATAGTGCATGCAGGCCACGAGCATCAACGGGTTGGTGTGAATGCGGTAGTTACATACCTTCTTGAACATCGCTGCGGACGCCTGCAGGTGGGCGTTTGGTGTACGGGTAACGCCTCACCAGTTAACAGAACGCAGGCTGAGTAGGCGTACTGAGGGGAGCAAAGCTTGTTTCAAATTGCTTGCGTTTGTGCTCTACACGTACAAGAATACCGACGAATCGCTTGCGCAAACGCTCAAAGCGCATGACAAGCTGAAAGAAGTAGGCAGCACACCCTCAACCAGTCTCGCGTATTTAAATACTGTTTGCAAGCCTAGCATATGGTGAATACAGCTGGGAATAGATGTTGCCATACAGCCTGTCGCTCACGACGAAATTTCCGTGGGGAACATGCATCGTTTTTCTATTTCTACTAGCTTGCAAACGTGGAAGGATCAGGACTTAAACTTCGTGCCTTTTCATAAAAAAAGGAGACGCCGCCTTTAACACCCATTTTCATGTTCACACAGTTGTTATTCCGACTGCCAAGTCCATTATCAATTAATACACAATCTGCAATCAAAGCTTCCCACTATGTCCTGCATCTTCACTTACAACCCAAACACGAGAGCTAAGCAACCAAGTACAGTATATGGGTAAGCCAAGAGGTACATGTTTATGCGTATTCAATGCATGTCTTAAAGTCTACTTACTCTGCTTGAAGTCCCAGCTTTGTGCGTCGCTAGCCCCAGCAACCGAGCAAACCAAATGTGGCGCACTAACATACCCAAATTGTTAACTGGCCACGCTCTGTGCACAATGGCTTGGAGCCATGGCGCAGCAGTACCTGTTATCGTAGTGCCTTGCACTAATTCAACGCCGGGGACAAGATGCTGGAAAGCAGCTCTTAGGTACAAACTAATACCACCTCAGATTGGCAAAGAGGGCGTATTCATATTCCCGAGTACCCCGCTTAGGCGAATACAAACTTCTATTTGCTTTGTAGCTAGCCATTAACTCTGCAATTCGTTAGCTCACCGCCTGGGAGAAAGCATGCTTTGTGTTCCGCAAGATACACTGTTGCATATCCAGCACGCTGCCAACTCTCTAAAATGTGTACGTGCTTCCTGCTGGTGCACTGCACTGCACGGAACTTCGTCAAACCTGGTTACTAGGCAATGCGTTTCCCGTTGCTCCAACGTAGGAGTGGTAGGCCGACCAGCTTTAAACACACTGGACACCACTGCAGAAGTCACTGTACCCAGAGGAGGTGAGCAGAAGACGTATCAGTGGCATCTGATCTGCACTGAGAGAGGTGCTGCTTCTTTAGGCTTTAAAGGGACACCAACTAGAAGTGTTGTGCGCCGCCACACGAAAAGGATAGCATGGCTTCCAACGCACAACCTATGTCGCATGCCTTTTCTCCTTCAGGCAAATCCACCTGTGGAACATATGTTTGCATGCTCTATCTAAACAATCCAAAATTGACGCACCAATCGACAATCGCGGTTGCAGCAGCCACGGTTTTTGGGGATGATTGTCTTGGCTCACATCTGAAGGGTTCTGCTATCCAAAGCATGCCCAAAGCCAATATCGTTTCCGCATTAAGGAGGAAACTGGAGAAAATGCACAGTGGCAGATGCATCATGGCGCGTCACCGTGCATGCTTCACCGCTGTCATCAGCTCACTGAATCACGGGGGGCGACTATTCGCCACAGAGGCAGGCGCACAATAACGGTGGCACACTAAAGCAGAACCAAGCAACAAAACGCTACCTGCCTACGAAGATATTCAATACAACTGACAATCTGCCGCCGTGAAGCAGTTAAACTGTGAGAGCATAAATCCTCCATCTCTGAGGTGCCAATGAGGCAATGCCTAAAACAATGCTTATGCCCTTTCGTGGCGCACGCTTCGCCGGTAACAGACTGGTGGCAACAAAACGAATTGTGTGCTAATGCACTGCGCCACTTCATCGCACTGAATACGTTGGAAGGTCATGGCTGGCGGAGCCGTTCAGAATGTCAAACCGCACGCAGGCTCTTGAGGCAGTGCCAGAGATAGATGACGAACAAGCATGAACAAGGGTGGCCAAACGGCATCTATCCAACTACTCAATTGAACATCCGGTCTATCACCGACTAGCCAGGCATCTTGGATGCCGCCAGAATACCAAGGTACGAGTCCCATTGAACATTCCACAGCAAGCGCACTTTCTAATGTATCACACTTCTGCGCAAAAATGCCAGCGAAAAGTGCACTATCGCCCTAGGCACATCCACGCAAAATACTGCTTCCCGTCTCCGAAAATATATGAAATGTTTGCGTGAAGTCTGGGTGCTACCCATTTACCTTTTTCAAGCATGTCAACTCAGGGTACAGCTTTTCAACCAAAAATCAGCATTCCACGGAAATGCTAGCAAACGATGGTCACCGCTGTGAAATTCCACCTCCCTGTCAAGGGAGCTGGAAGATGAAGCCCTCTGTCCCCTTCCCGCATTTATTGTATTGTCAAGGTGACAAAGATCACCACTACAGCTATTACGCGTACTTTCGCCATGCGCGGGCTTCAAAACACCCCCGCGGGCGCAGCTCAAAACACATCTTGTCGCTGCGCTACTTGCATCGAGGGATAACACTTACCATAGGGGCTGACGCGGTACACAGAGTCCACAGCATAATCACGAAATTGTATAGCTCGAAGTCCGCCACACAGCATGAGCTCCCCGTTCCGTTAGCATCATCTCCAAAGTCTACAAAATATATTTCTTGCGGGCTTCACGTGGCCCTCGCAGCCATGTCACGCACTTCCTAAACAGCACAGGGGTCCTGAGGTGGCAGCCGCTTCATATAAATCAGCTAGCCAACCGCTAGCCCAATATGCCGTACACCTGTGGCAGACACCATTGAGACACCAGTGCAGCATTGCTATGATGCCTTGTCTGCAGCCTCCCACGCATAAAGCACTACTTACACGCCTGTACAGAGCGCAACTCTATCGTGCTTCGTAAACTACTATAATGCGTAGTGAGAACTAGCAAATGCCATTGTCAATGTCTGAAAGAGATGGCATCCTGGTATACGCTAACAGCCCTAACTTCCAGAATAAAAGGAACCGCATCAACGAACGGCTGCCACCTGGCATTCAAGCGGGACAGCTCGTACTGCCTGTTGCACACCAGCATGCACAGTTTTATAGGGGAATTCACATATATTATCTATTTGTGCTCCTCACGATGCGTCCTCTTGGCAGGAGTAACATACTCCAACGCCCTCCATACGAGCTCCACTGACCACCAAACCCGAAGTGCATTTCCCCGTAGCTACAGAAGAGGAGAAAAGCTGTCTCATGAGCGGGTAGCAAGATACGGCATCAGAATCATGCCCAACAACTTTCAGCGATTTCGATCATCCAAAAAACATCCATGAGTGCAACCACCATCGACAATACCTATGCTAAAACATCGCCAGCCCGCAGAAATCCTCATCTCTTCTTGCGTCACCTGCGCAAGACTAAATATAGCAAAGTCCTAAATCAGCTTGGCTGTGCGCATATCCCCCGTCCCTAAGAAAACGCCATAGGTCATGAAACTCATCTCAGAGCCGTCATAAGCACCGATCCAGGCATATGCGCAAGGATGCTACCAGAGACGACTGGCATCTCTATTGCGTGCTCCATCTTGATAGGACGATGTTCGAAGGCCCCAGGCCTAAATCTCCAAACTTCTCCTCGGAAGCCGCAGTCTCTACGAGCATGCTGCAAGCACAGTAATAAATATATCTGTAACACACAAAATTGGATAATGTGAAGTCGAGGTGCCTGCCAGCCTGCATGCATTCATCCGCGTGGACCAGCCATTCAACGGCCAACAGCCAGCAGCGACTCACCTCCTAGAGCGGTCATAGCCCAATCTGCTGCGACGCATTTGATGCGTGTTCATCCCTTAACCCCCATCGTAACAGGCAGGTAAAAGTTCCATTTGGCGGAGTACATCGTGGAGAAACCGGTGCAGCACTGCCGCAACACCTTGAGCAAAAACTCTATGCGCGACGCAGTGCAATGCCACCAAGCAGGACGTTTGCATGACGCTGTTGCGGACTGCCGACAAGTCCTACGATATTCGACCAGCAACGCTGCTGGGGCTCCGCAGTGTAAAGGCAACACTGCTAATTTGGGCCATGAACATAACTTCCGACACCCACAAGTATAAGCCAGCGCATCGGGAAGTGAATGCCGCCCTGCGTCAAGTGATGGATGAATTACTATCTGCGTGGCAATATGATGATAATATTGCTTTTTAAAATTAAGATTTGCATAAGAGCATGCGCACATAGTCTTCAGGGCGTTCAGGCTATCGTCGTCTGGAACCACTCTAGCAACGTTCTCCAGTGCAAAGTCTTCCACAAGACCAGAGCTGCACTTGCCCACGGCGGCAAACATCCAGCAAAGGTGGCTTAAAATACCTGTGCAGATAGCAAATCCACAACTGGCCAGTCCCTACGCTCCGCGGAAAACGGCTACTCACGCATTCAGCTGTTCTGCTGCCGGGCATGCAAAACTTTCCCTACCCTAGCGAATCTCCTCAGCCAATGCTCAATACATCTGTAACGGCACTACCGACCTCCCAGGGTCTGGTCCAGCCTTTAACGTTTTACCGAGAAATGTGCAACGCACCAAGCCACATAAACACGCAAGTACGTTGTCTGCAACGATGCTCATTTGGCTCACGAGCAGGGTCCCGGACACAAGGAGTGAAAGCCGATGAACCTTGAAAAGTTTGAACTTGTTTTTGGCATTGATGTGATACGCTAATCGAGCTTGAAGCGCACGTGCCCCGCGCTAAAGCGACGAAGCAAAAGATGCAACCTCCACGCAATTTCTTACTTTTCTCGCATCTGCACTAAATAGTACGTACATCTAATTGTTGGTCCTACGTAGGTAGCGGCGTACGGGCTTAACAATCGGAGCTGACGCCTGGAGATAGCCGCGTTGGGGGCCTTGAGTGCCTTGACAAAAGTTTTCCTCGGTCAACGTCGGACAACGTAGCAGTCACCGTGAAGGATTATTGGACAGTCTGCTTCCGAGACGCTAAGGAGCTGTGCAACGAAGTCACGGCGACGAGCCTCATGCTCTCAAAATCCTGAAGATACAGGTATGTAACTGGGTTGCTTTAGGAGGCACATATATTGCTTGAAATATCGTGCATACGGGCAAGCATATTGTTGATATATGCTATTAACAGATGGGTTCGGCATGCCATTGTGTTAGTTCTACAATCTGCTCCTTCCAGCAGATCTGGCGTACCTAACGCAAGCGTCCGTTCGTGTAAGTGTGTGTGTGGCAGGCCAGCAGATGTGTACTGGTAGACCGCCTCAGCGGCATCTTCAATCAAGCTATTAATCTCAGAATGGCAAGTCCAGCTCATGGTTCCCGCTAACGCTGAGAACTCGCTTAACGCTTGCAGCAAGCACTGATCATCCCCCAGTTGTAAAACGTGCGAGTAACACGGAGACCGAAAGATTCATACTGCAAATATTGGTTTCTACGCATGCACAGAAACGTAGGCGCCACGCAAGTGATGCTTTAGCACGTCCCCCTTCCCTCCCCCAACGGCCTCCTGATAATTTGCAGAAACGTTTCTGTGCCGTTAAACAAAATTTGCTCGCATCCGCACAATGCAGCTGTGGGTACAATTCACAAGGGGATGGCTATGCAAGCCTCTCCTTCCGATGCCCGCCTCCTTTCATGGCTATGCTAATTTCATGCCCAAACCGACGTCTAACAGTTCGTTCACGAATTGCATCCAGGGCAGTAACAGGTGCCCATGCAATACGTCCACAACAAGCGCTTCCTGCCACACACATACAAGCGGAAAGGACCACTAACCATACGCTCTCCCAGATGAGGAGCTGTAGCGAGCTGGAAACCCTTCCTGGGAGCTTACAGTCACAATCGCTGTTCTAGTTCGCAATGCACCAACTATCAGCCTGGCCTCGGAGTATACCGCTGTGGATGTAACCATCAATCTGTAATCCCGTATTGTCAGCTTGTGCAACGACGCACATTCTGCCGCGTGCTATCCCCCCTATCCCACCCAGGTTACAAGAGGGCATCAGGAACGGCTTGCCGCTTGCGTTCATAGACCTAGGCGCAGATTAGGTAGAGCTGCAAGGGTCTAGCACCTGCATATCAGCCCCGCATCAGACAAAGCCTGCAACCAGGCAGTGACGGCAGACGTCCGGATCTTGGAAACTGCTGCCACAGAGCAAGCACATCCTAGTGCCATCCTGTCCACAACTCCAGCTTACAGCTTCCAAAATTGATTACTAAGTTTCGAAAGCATATACGCATACCTGCTCGATGCTCCCCTGCCCCACAACGTCATGCAGCTTGTTGCCGTGAAGCATTTAGTGCTTTTGTCCAGGCGGACGCGCAGTTGGCATAAACAAGAAACTAGGTTCCCAGCGCCATCCTGTGAGACTGCTTTGGGCAGCGATCGCACATTAAAGCATCAATATGAAGGCCGAGAAAAGACAGCAATAGAAGAAAATGCTCACTAAGGCACGACCATATGGACGCGTCCTGCTCAGGCGTCTCAGAGTCGGAGTGAGTGAACTGGAAGAGTCCTATCCAACCAGCCACAACCTCGGCATGCATCAGAACGACCAACATGATAGACTTCAGGCGACCCACGGAGTATCCTTGGGCCAACTAATGGCAACCGACAGGACTCATTCACACGCAGTAGTAAACGTAGCTTCTACTCGTTTGGAATTCCGGTCATGCGTAGTCGAGCTTCCGTGAAGGAATTATTGGAAAAGGAAGAAGGCACAAACGCCCACAAAGGCGGCGACCCCTTTCATGCACAAACCTCTCTTGCAGGTGTTCCCTAAACGCCCACACAAAAAAAATTAAACGCGAGCCTCTGTATTTGAGCCCACAAGAATCGCTATCCCCCCTCCACCGCTCGCCTCCCAATTATCAGCCTGCCTTTTAACGCATTTCACGAAACAAGAAATCCCTTTGAGCTAGATGCGCGTACATCGAACCAGCCAATGCGGCAATGAAACTGGCCTACGGCGATAGGCACGCCTTCCCACCAGCCAGCATAACCATTCTAGTCGCAATAGCATCAACATCCAGTAACATACAAACTCCAGAGACACATGCTTCAGGTGATGTGGCGTGCTTTAATGACATAAAAATGATAGTTGCTGCTGGTTTTTATGCTCTCCAGGTAGGTTTCCCCGCCCATTCACCCCCGTCGGCAGCAGCCCACACGTCAGCAGTACGCCTTTGGCATCTACTGCTAAGCATGCAAAGGTGCCGTTCCACCATGCGCAGCCTGAACCAATCACCAAACCGTCTTCCCACTTTTAAGCCCACTCTTCACGCACCTGGTTTTCTAGAGTTTGATGCACAGAAAAACGAGTACTTCGAGTGCCCCGCTCCACGCGTGTACGGTGTGGGGGACAACTCTACAACGAAATTCGCGATTAGCAATAGCCGAAGGATATCATGATACCTAATTAAATGCACCTTTTAACACAGACTAACATACGCGTATTGAGTGCCCACAAGGGCGCAAGCACTCGGGCGCCAACCTGCTGTTCACGCATATTCCGTTTCATGGAAAGCACTCGCTGTGGCACGCTGGCCTTGTTAAGCGCATTTCACTATTTGCAATAAGTGCCTTCCTAAGCAAAGCTTGCCTGGATATTGATATGATTAAAGTCGGCGAAGGAAAATAGCAAGTATCTGCTACGTGGAGGCCTATACTGAGTAGATTTAGAGGTCTACATCGAACAGACTAAACGCGAACCTACAGGCATTCTCCTCTGCCAAGCAATTAAAGCCAGCCCTAACTAAGTTGGCACTTAGTAGCTGTACCCTTCTGGCACAGGATTGACAAATATCAGCTCACCTTCTGCATTCAGACAGGATCATCTGCTCGTCAGCACGAGGCGATCTATTCCTTCGTCCATGTTCCAAACCTTGCCGAGTGCACTACCCACACCTACCTGTTTCCTAACAGCAGGGGAGCCTGGTTTTTCCAACGCCTGCTCAGGCGTGCCTCCAACTTGGCGCACTGCGCTTGTGCCAACTGGCCGCATAGTTCACTGAGAACCTCAACTCTTGGGGCCCTTCATGCCCCTCGTTTGGTTGTCCTGCACTAGTCTGCATGGCTATTGTAGAATTAAAATGTAAACGCCATGCAGGTCTGAAGGAATCGTAAGTCGCATAAAATGTGACCTGTTCAACCTTCGTTCACCATGCACTGGTCAAACACAACCCCGTCGAATGCATGCCCCTGTTTCGCAACTGGTGGCTGCACATTTTTTCCGTCCTGCAGGACAGTTTCACGATTACCCAACGCACATTCTGACAGCAATGCTCCTTTTTTTTACAAGAATCAAAGAATTGGAAATACTTCAGGATGCAAGCCCCGTCCAGAATCCACCGAATTATCTTTGGTCTTTACCAAAGACCAAAAGGCGCATGGCTCTGAAGCGACCAATCGAGTGCATATGGTGTTTGCATAATTGTCGTACGACAAGGATGACGTAGGGTTTGGGGGGCCTGTATGCAGATAAATTCAGCAAAACGTCCACTCACGCCAACTACCTCCATGCATTATTGCTTTCTCAGCCTCTCCCCAACGTCCAGCGCATATTTAATCCACTTACCAGCCATGTGCAACAGGCAACGAATCCGTCCCAAACGCCTAGAAAACATCATTGAACTGTCATGCCTGCAGTCTAAGCGGCATGCCTCATTCAGTATAGAATCCAAGCATCCATGCTCAGCATCACCAACCCACCATCTGCAATATTCATATCTGCCGTGCCATATCCAGGTTCCCACAAGGCACCAGGATCACTTTACCTCACCAGTCCTCAGAGCTACCTGCCGACTATGTACACCTTCAGTCCATCGGCCCCTACACGCCAATCCCTATCAGCCAACACATGTCCAGATAGCGCAGACATTCGGATCTCGGAACCTGTTGCCACAGAGCAGGCACGTCCTACTGCCATCCTGTCACTCGGCTCCACCACGCAGCTGCCAAAATTGATTACTAAGTTTCGAAAGCAATGTATCCAGAACAAAGTGCAGGAAGCACAACGGAACATTCAAGGATAGCTAGACAACCTGCTGGTGCTGTCGACACGCCCCAAGGACAACGCCCTCAAGACAGCCTCAACAGCAACAACACCTGACCCAAACTTCGATCACCAACGCTGGTATGCATAATTAGGCAGCCTTCGTTGCCTTGTTCATGCATCTTAAGAGGCTCTGCAGAACCATAGCCCGCCCCCTGAGACCCAAATTGTCCAGAAGACACAACCATGTACACACAGAAGGAGGCGACGGATACTCAATGCATGCGATAGCAGGATGCATTATCACTGCAAGTGATTTTGCACGTCATTGTACATTTTTCTGCCTTGCCCTGCATCACGCTAAATTCCATCGCGATCACGATGGGAACTACCGAAGCCACTCAGAACACGGCGGTCCAACCGAGGCAAATACTGTTTTATATGCGGATTTCACGCGGCCATCCAGAAGACTCGGCCCCCATGCCCCGATGTCAAAACAGCCCTTAACACATGCCAGTGAAGCTTTGAAGAGGCTCAGCATGCCATTATAAACTGTCCGCATACTAATGCTTGCTGAAGTGTAATCTGCCAGCACTTCACATCTACGGCAACGACGCAACAAGAGCGGTAGCAGGCCGAGTGGCAAAAGCAGCAGCCTCCTTCAGTCGCAGCAGTTGAATGAAAGGCTAATCGCTAACTTCAGCTGACGCCACCGCGTGCTCGCGCCATACACTAAGCTTTGAGAAACCACTGACGCACTTTCTGGCACAGTGCAGATGCCTGCCAGGACGAGCACTTCGTTTCTTGTCTTTATGGGAGCTGTGCATTCGAAACGCCGTGCAAATTGTTGCCGCCTTCGCGAGACGCAGCCAGGGCAGCATCCCGGTCTTGAGTCTGCATCAGCGTGGTTTCTCGAAATGCAACACATGCAAAAGCCCACCACTCCAACAAGCATTACGTGAAGACAGCGTCGTTGGCATTGGATCATTAGGGATGCAGTTGCCAAAACGTGTGTCTCCGCATGCCGCCGTCCTCCTAGGCTTAACTGGCATAGCACCGAACATCGTACAGATTGGCTGGCTAAGCACGCTTGGGTGCAATGGCGTGCGATAAACAATGGCAGTCCGATCCGTGCCGCTGGAACCCCTACACATACTCCACGGCCGAGCTGGCTACACAGCTCAAAGACGCGCTCCAAAAATATCCAGGAATTTCACAACATATCCTTCCACGTGTAAGTGGAGCCTGAAGTATCAACGATGAAGACGCAGGCATCCGTCGCACGCAGCTGCATGACCTTCGAGAGCGGCACTCTTCCTCCGGGTTTCGTGCTTCGAATGTCGTACAGAGCCAAGGCAATAGGCAATAACACCTAGTAAATAACTTCAACAAACACACCATGGCTGTGGTGACTTTATACCGCGTCAGAATAGGACACTCGCAGAAAGCACCAGAACGAGAGGGTCTTTCCACTCACTTCACCTTTCGTGCCCGTGCAAAACGCACTCCCAAACCTAAAAGGAGCCTCCTCAGGAAATCACAGGTTGGCTCGCTTCTAATCGCTTAGAAAGAGCTTCCATAGGATGTATTTTTAATGCATAGATATCACTTGGATGCATCACCAGCTTGCACCACGCAGTGGTACAGTTCCTAGTTGTGTCCGTATGAGCTAGCAACGCACTAGAAACCAGATTCAACGGCCATCGAGTGAGTGCATGCAAGCACACCCCACAAATGGCTGATGCATCTGCTGTGAGCAGCAGACATGAATCTCCGGTATGGTCCTAACACACTCTCTAAACAATTGAGATAGTTGAATGGTGGCGCCTGTCTACAAGTGTGCAGTTCCTGGCAATCCTTCAATAAATCACAAGCGCACATGAACGGGCGAATGGCTCCTTTTTTGATAGCTAATTCCGTAATCAGCAGAGCTTAGAGCGCAACCCAAAATTACTTCACCAACATGCCAAAGAGGACACCATGGGAACAACGCGTGTGCGCATCGAGGAGAACCCTGAGCACGCACCTAACAATGAGCTATCCCAGCTTTTGCTTTAGCCTGTAACGGCTCTTTCGGGCAATGGCTCTGGGGAACCCTTAACCGATTTCCGCGATCGCAAGACACTCATCCCGATGTGCAGCGTATGGCTGCACTCCATGATACGGGGATAGCACAGAAGGGCGCAACTTCTTTAACTTCGCCCCTTCCCTTGTGTGAGCGATGTGCAAGCACCCCATTTCCATTAAACAAAGACCAGCGGCCCTCCGTCACAAAGTCTGTATACTAACCCAGAACGGCAGTCATGCTGATGACTGGCGCCAAAGTGAAATAACTTGTGGGCTGGTTCTCTTGCACTAAGCGCTGATGCATTTGATGCCAACGAACACATATGCAGGAAGCCCAAGATACCATTTCTATCATTTTTTACTTTGGTGCACTTGCGGTTTGCGCCAACTATCAAACACGTCCGAACATCTTACATCTTACGTGTTTACTGTGGCTCAAACAGGCAAACACTGATGGCTTCCAAATGTGCTTATTCCCCTACATCACGCATAGACCGAGAGGTGCCTTGCAGCACATCTAAGCAAAGAGCTTTCCCCAAGTAAAAACCAATTATGGGAGTCGTTCGTTTGACTGCAACTGGTACGGCCCCAACTCGTAAACAAGCAAAGCGTGCATTTGCTACGCTCACTTTAGAAGTGCCAAGAGTCTTTTGCCCACTCAAGAAATCCCAAACCCTGACAAATCCTGAACGGTTACACAGGGAACAGACTAGGCCCGTGTCGATGAAATCAACCGCTGCTGCTCGCGCCCCGGCCCAAGTCAATTCTAAGCATATTCTTGCCAACGCTCCTTGAGTGCATCCCACAGGTACAACAGTGAGGATAGTCAACGCACTCTCTGCATTCATGCACAAGAGCGTAAGCATATCAGTACACAGCTACCCACTTCGTTGTGCATGCTCCTAAACGCCCAAAACACTCTTGCAACACCAATATGTTCCCAGTAATGCCGCACAGGAAGCGCTCTATGCACGCAATGCTGGCTGAAGAATAGCATGAGAGCTGCATGCTTGTGCTAGCGGCAGCTAGTAAGCTGAACTCTCGCGTAGGTTGCGCAAACCAACTCATTGAGGGGAATCCAGACCACACTCTGGGGCCACAACAAACACAAAACCCTGCATAATCTCTATGAGATCCTTGCGTGTACGATGCCCTACCAACACAACACCACTTCGAATGACATGTCATGTTCCGTGACAAAGCAACGTGCATCATCGCGTGCTCCCTCTTTTTTCCAAGCGTTCCACCGGCCGAGACGCACTTGCTGCCAGTGCCGCTAGTCAACGTGTACATCTTTGCTAGATTCCCGATGAAGTTGAACGCTAGCTGACAATCAAGACACAAAGCCTGCAGCTACTAGTCGTCCCCGCATCATGCAGTTGTTTGTGGCAGACTCCACGTTAGGAGATTTACACCAACTCGAAAGATGCTCAATACAACCCAGCCAGCAAGGCGAAGACTCACTCAAGAAAGGCAGGCAAAAGGCTGCGCAGCCAGCTCGATAGGCCTTCTCAAAACCCCCAAGCTGCCCCTCATCCTCACAAGCATGCAGGCAGACATGGCTTTACGGCTTTAGTTCGGCTTTACTAGTTGTGACACAACGCACACCTACCATTTTCATGCCCAAGTTAACAATTCAGCAAACTTCAGCAAGGCTATGAGCTAAAAGGCCCCTCCCATCCTCGGCCTCCTATATGCGCATCCCAAGCCCATCTCCGCGCCCAAGATACGCTGTTCATTTGCGCCAACTCGTACCATAAGCACACAAACACGCACCTGCAGGAGCGCCATCCTGCTGCTACACGCTCCGATCCCATGTGCCTCCTTCCGCCGTACCGTCAGTTCTTGCACACCTGCACAACCCCTGCCGCGAGAAGCCTGCAGCTCTTCATTGCCAAGATAGTTGCCATACAATGAAGTAGGAATGCAAAAACTCACCAGTGCACGCCAAACTGTAAGACCAACGTGCAAATCTATTCCTGAAATCTAAACGTGCAACAAGGTGTTTCCTGCCATGAATAACTCTAGTTATACAACCCAGTCACTCACCGCCTTATACTGTGGAAGCCTTAGTGGGGTGGGGGACACTCCACTGCACCCAAGTGCCGACAACGCGATACAGGTTGCGCTTACGCACCGTTTTCAGTTCACTGTGAAAAGGAGATGAAAAAAATTGCTGGAGCACAGCATTCCTCAGGCATGATGCTCATACAAGGGTCGCACTAAAGCACGGCGTAGAGCCGGGGTGGCCTCTAGGCAGCAGCAAGGCTGCATACTCCGCCAGTCCACTACACTCTCAAATAGCACTATACTTCCACATTCCTCCCTTATGCCCAGCACATATTCAAGGCACCTTGCGAATGCATGCAGAAGTATCCTCAAACACAACTGTTTCCATTTTTCGCCCACTCAGAAGTGCTGCTTAGGCTGTGTGCATCGAACTGTAATCCCGTATTGTCAGCTTGTGCAACGACGCACATCCTGCCACACGGTATCCCCCCTATCCCATCCAGGTTGCAAGAGGGCATCTGGAACGGCTTGCCGCTTGCGTGCATAGAGCTAGGTGCAGATTACGTAGAGCTGAAAAGGGCTGGTTCTTACATATCAGCCCCGCATCAGACAAAGCATGCAACCAGGCAGTGTGGGCAGACGTCCGGATCTTGGAACCTGCTGCCACAGAGCAGGCACGTCCTACTGCCATCCTGTCACTCGGCTCCAGCACACAGCTGCCAAAATTAATTACTAAGTTTCGAAAGCATATACGCATACCTGCTCGATGCTCTCATGCCCTACAATGTCACGCAGCTTCGAAGGGAGCATGTTTATCACTTAATTGCATACCCACAGAGTGCGAAGTACGTGAACCGCACATCAATCGCTTCACCACTCCATGAAATGCTGCGAAGCCTGGGTGTCGACGCCTATCCAGATATATCCAGAACAAAGTGCAGGAAGCACAGCGGAACATTCAGGAATAGCTAGACAGCCTGCTGGTGCTGTCGAGACGCCCCAAGGACAACGCCCTCAAGGCAGCCTCAACAGCAACAACACCTGACCCAAACTTCGATCACCGACGCTGGTATGCATAATTAGGCAGCCTTCGTTGCTTTGTTCATGCATCTTAAGAGGCTCTGCAGAACCATATCCCGCCCCCTGAGACCCAAATTGTCCAGAAGACACAACCATGTACACACAGAAGGAGGCGACGGATACTCAATGCATGCGATAGCAGGATGCATTATCTCTGCAAGTGATTTTACATTTCTCTGCCTTGCCCTGCATCACGCTAAATTCCATCGTGATCACGATGGGAACTACCGAAGCCACTCAGAACACGGCGGTCCAACCGAGGCGAATACTGTTTTATATGCGGATTTCACGCGGCCATCCAGAAGACTCGGCCCCCATACCCCGATGTCAAAACCGCCCTTAACACACGACAGTGAACATATGAAGAGGCTCAGCATGCCATTATAAACTGTCTGCATACTAATGCTTGCTGAAGTGTAATCTGCCAGCACTTCACATCTACGGCAACGACGCAACAAGAGCGGTAGCAGGCCGAGTGGCAAAAGCAGCAGCCTCCTTCAGTCGCAGCAGTTGAATGAAAGGCTAATCGCTAACTTCAGCTGACGCCACCGCGTGCTCGCGCCATGCACTAAGCTTTGAGAAACCACTGACGCACGTCCTGGCACAGTGCAGATGCCTGCCAGGACGAGCACTTCGTTTTTTGTCTTTGTGGGAGCTGTGCATTCGAAACGCCGTGCAAATTGTTGCCGCCTCCGCGAGACGCAGCCAGGGCAGCATCCCGGTCTTGAGTCTGCATCAGCGTGGTTTCTCGAAATGCAACACATGCAAAAGCCCACCACTCCAACAAGCATTACGTGAAGACAGCGTCGTTGGCATTGGATCATTAGGGATGCAATTGCCAAAACGTGTGTCTCCGCATGCCGCCGTCCTCCTAGGCTTAACTGGCATAGCACCGAACATCATACAGAATGGCTGGCTAAGCACGCTTGGGTGCAATGGCGTGCGATAAACAATGGCAGTCCGATCCGTGCCGCTGGAACCCCTACACATACTCCACGGCCGAGCTGGCTACACAGCTCAAAGACGCGCTCCAAAAATATCCAGGAATTTCACAACATATCCTTCCACGTGTAAGTGGAGCCTGAAGTATCAACGATGAAGACGCAGGCATCCATCGCACGCAGCTGCATGACCTTCGAGAGCGGCACTCTTCCTCCGGGTTTCGTGCTTCGAATGTCGTACAGAGCCAAGGCAATAGGCAATAACACCTAGTAAATAACTTCAACAAACACACCATGGCTGTGGTGACTTTATACCGCGTCAGAATAGGACAATCGCAGAAAGCACCAGAACGAGAGGGTCTTTCCACTCACTTCACCTTTCGTGCCCGTGCAAAACGCACTCCCAAACCTAAAAGGAGCCTCCTCAGGAAATCACAGGTTGGCTCGCTTCTAATCGCTTAGAAAGAGCTTCCATAGGATGTATTTTTAATGCATAGATATCACTTGGATGCATCACCAGCTTGCACCACGCAGTGGTACAGTTCCTAGTTGTGTCCGTATGAGCTAGCAACGCACTAAAAACCAGACTCAACGGCCATCGAGTGGGTGCATGCACGTGTACCCCCCAAATAGCTACTGCGCCTGTTCTTTGTGTGAGCTTTGGTGAGTAGCAGAAGTCAATCTCCGGTATGGTCCTAACACACTCTCTAAACAATTGAGATAGTTGAATGGTGGCACCAGTCTACAAGTGTGCAGCTGCTAGCTTTTCCTCAATACAATCCAATTGTACGTCAAGGGAAGAATACCTCCCCTTTTTGTGCAGCCATACCAGGTGTAAGAACGTCCCCTCGTAGAGTGCAGCCCACAAGACGTCTACAGCAGCGACAAAGGCATACACCCATACCCTATGCAGATGCACAAGAGCAATAAGCACGCCAAGCCAAGGCGCTTGCTCGTCCTACGCGGCAGTCCGTTGACGGGCCACTCAGCAATAAGTATTCCACTGAACGCAGGGGGCGTACCAGCTGAAAGGCGCCTTTGAGCACCAAGTACGCCGCTGAAATCCGAGGTGAGGCCTGGTGAAAGTGTGCAACATAAGCGTCCAGCACATTAATGCAAGCCTTCCCTCCCCTCGCACCTTCCCCTGTGTGGACAATGTGCAAGCACGCCCTTCGGTTAAATAACCTCCACACGCGCCAGTCCACAAGCCAGCTGCCCTTCGTCACAAAGTCCGTATACTAACCCAGAACGGCAGTCATGCTGGTGACTGGCGCCAAAGTGAAATAACTTGTGGGCTGGTTCTCTTGCACTAAGCGCTGATGCATTTGATGCCAATGAACACATATGCAAGAAGCCCGAGATACCATTTCTATCATTTTTTACTTTGGTGCACTTGCGGTTTGCGCCAACTATCAAACACGTCCGAACATCTTACATCTTACGTGTTTACTGTGGCTCAAACAGGCAAACACTGATGGCTTCCAAATGCGCTTATTCCCCTACATCACGCATAGACCGAGAGGTGCCTTGCAGCACATCTAAGCAAGGAGCTTTCCCCAAGTAAAAACCAATTATGGGAGTCGTTCGTTTGACTGCAACTGGTACGGCCCCAACTCGTAAACAAGCAAAGCGTGCATTTGCTACGCTCACTTTAGAAGTGCCAAGAGTCTTTTGCCCACTCAAGAAATCCCAAACCCTGACAAATCCTGAACGGTTACACAGGGAACAGACTAGGCCCGTGTCGATGAAATCAACCGCTGCTGCTCGCGCCCCGGCCCAAGTCAATTCTAAGCATATTCTTGCCAACTCTCCTTGAGTGCATCCCACAGGTACAACAGTGAGGATAGTCAACGCACTCTCTGCATTCATGCACAAGAGCGTAAGCATATCAGTACACAGCTACCCACTTCGTTGTGCATGCTCCTAAACGCCCAAAACACTCTTGCAACACCAATATGTTCCCAGTAATGCCGCACAGGAAGCGCTCTATGCACGCAATGCTGGCTGAAGAATAGCATGAGAGCTGCATGCTTGTGCTAGCGGCAGCTAGTAAGCTGAACTCTCGCGTAGGTTGCGCAAACCAACTCATTGAGGGGAATCCAGACCACACTCTGGGGCCACAACAAACACAAAACCCTGCATAATCTCTATGAGATCCTTGCGTGTACGATGCCCTACCAACACAACACCACTTCGAATGACATGTCATGTTCCGTGACAAAGCAACGTGCATCATCGCGTGCTCCCTCTTTTTTCCAAGCGTTCCACCGGCCGAGACGCACTTGCTGCCAGTGCCGCTAGTCAACGTGTACATCTTTGCTAGATTCCCGATGAAGTTGAACGCTAGCTGACAATCAAGACACAAAGCCTGCAGCTACTAGTCGTCCCCGCATCATGCAGTTGTTTGTGGCAGACTCCACGTTAGGAGATTTACACCAACTCGAAAGATGCTCAATACAACCCAGCCAGCAAGGCGAAGACTCACTCAAGAAAGGCAGGCAAAAGGCTGCGCAGCCAGCTCGATAGGCCTTCTCAAAACCCCCAAGCTGCCCCTCATCCTCACAAGCATGCAGGCAGACATGGCTTTACGGCTTTAGTTCGGCTTTACTAGTTGTGACACAACGCACACCTACCATTTTCATGCCCAAGTTAACAATTCAGCAAACTTCAGCAAGGCTATGAGCTAAAAGGCCCCTCCCATCCTCGGCCTCCTATATGCGCATCCCAAGCCCATCTCCGCGCCCAAGATACGCTGTTCATTTGCGCCAACTCGTACCATAAGCACACAAACACGCACCTGCAGGAGCGCCATCCTGCTGCTACACGCTCCGATCCCATGTGCCTCCTTCCGCCGTACCGTCAGTTCTTGCACACCTGCACAACCCCTGTCGCGAGAAGCCTGCAGCTCTTCATTGCCAAGATAGTTGCCATACAATGAAGTAGGAATGCAAAAACTCACCAGTGCACGCCAAACTGTAAGACCAACGTGCAAATCTATTCCTGAAATCTAAACGTGCAACAAGGTGTTTCCTGCCATGAATAACTCTAGTTATACAACCCAGTCACTCACCGCCTCAAGCTGTGGAAGCCTTAGTGGGGTGGGGGACACTCCATTGCACCCAAGTGCCGACAACGTGATACAGGTTGCGCTTACGCATCGTTTTCAGTTCACTGTGAAAAGGAGATGAAAAACATTGCTGGAGCACAGCATTCCTCAGGCATGATGCTCATACAAGGGTCGCACTAAAGCACGACGTAGAGCCGGGGTGGCCTCTAGGCAGCAGCAAGGCTGCATACTCCGCCAGTCCACTACACTCTCAAATAGCACTATACTTCCACATTCCTCCCTTATGCCCAGCACATATTCAAGGCACCTTGCGAATGCATGCAGAAGTATCCTCAAACACAACTGTTTCCATTTTTCGCCCACTCAGAAGTGCTGCTTAGGCTGTGTGCATCGAACTGTAATCCCGTATTGTCAGCTTGTGCAACGACGCACATCCTGCCACACGGTATCCCCCCTATCCCATCCAGGTTGCAAGAGGGCATCTGGAACGGCTTGCCGCTTGCGTGCATAGAGCTAGGTGCAGATTACGTAGAGCTGAAAAGGGCTGGTTCTTACATATCAGCCCCGCATCAGACAAAGCATGCAACCAGGCAGTGTGGGCAGACGTCCGGATCTTGGAACCTGCTGCCACAGAGCAGGCACGTCCTACTGCCATTCTGTCACTCGGCTCCAGCACACAGCTGCCAAAATTAATTACTAAGTTTCGAAAGCATATACGCATACCTGCTCGATGCTCTCATGCCCTACAATGTCACGCAGCTTCGAAGGGAGCATGTTTATCACTTAATTGCATACCCACAGAGTGCGAAGTACGTGAACCGCACATCAATCGCTTCACCACTCCATGAAATGCTGCGAAGCCTGGGTGTCGACGCCTATCCAGATATATCCAGAACAAAGTGCAGGAAGCACAGCGGAACATTCAGGGATAGCTAGGCAGCCTGCTGGTGCTGTCGACACGCCCCAAGGACAACGCCCTCAAGGCAGCCTCAACAGCAACAACACCTGACCCAAACTTCGATCACCGAAGCTGGTATGCATAATTAGGCAGCCTTCGTTGCTTTGTTCATGCATCTTAAGAGGCTCTGCAGAACCATATCTCGCCCCCTGAGACCCAAATTGTCCAGAAGACACAACCATGTACACACAGGAGGCGACGGATACTCAATGCATGCGATAGCAGGATGCATTATCTCTGCAAGTGATTTTACATTTCTCTGCCTTGCCCTGCATCACGCTAAATTCCATCGCGATCACGATGGGAACTACCGAAGCCACTCAGAACACGGCGGTCCAACCGAGGCAAATACTGTTTTATATGCGGATTTCACGCGGCCATCCAGAAGACTCGGCCCCCATGCCCCGATGTCAAAACCGCCCTTAACACACGCCAGTGAACATTTGAAGAGGCTCAGCATGCCATTATAAACTGTCTGCATACTAATGCTTGCTGGAGTGTAATCTGCCAGCACTTCACATCTACGGCAACGACGCAACAAGAGCGGTAGCAGGCCGAGTGGCAAAAGCAGCAGCCTCCTTCAGTCGCAGCAGTTGAATGAAAGGCTAATCGCTAACTTCAGCTGACGCCACCGCGTGCTCGCGCCATACACTAAGCTTTGAGAAACCACTGACGCACTTTCTGGCACAGTGCAGATGCCTGCCAGGACGAGCACTTCGTTTTTTGTCTTTATGGGAGCTGTGCATTCGAAACGCCGTGCAAATTGTTGCCGCCTCCGCGAGACGCAGCCAGGGCAGCATCCCGGTCTTGAGTCTGCATCAGCGTGGTTTCTCGAAATGCAACACATGCAAAAGCCCACCACTCCAACAAGCATTACGTGAAGGCAGCGTCGTTGGCATTGGATCATTAGGGATGCAGTTGCCAAAACGTGTGTCTCCGCATGCCGCCGTCCTCCTAGGCTTAACTGGCATAGCACCGAACATCATACAGAATGGCTGGCTAAGCACGCTTGGGTGCAATGGCGTGCGATAAACAATGGCAGTCCGATCCGTGCCGCTGGAACCCCTACACATACTCCACGGCCGAGCTGGCTACACAGCTCAAAGACGCGCTCCAAAAATATCCAGGAATTTCACAACATATCCTTCCACGTGTAAGTGGAGCCTGAAGTATCAACGATGAAGACGCAGGCATCCGTCGCACGCAGCTGTATGACCTTCGAGAGCGGCACTCTTCCTCCGGGTTTCGTGCTTCGAATGTCGTACAGAGCCAAGGCAATAGGCAATAACACCTAGTAAATAACTTCAACAAACACACCATGGCTGTGGTGACTTTATACCGCGTCAGAATAGGGCACTCGCAGAAAGCACCAGAACGAGAGGGTCTTTCCGCTCACTTCAGCTTTCGTGCCCGTGCAAAACGCACTCCCAAACCTAAAAGGAGCCTCCTCAGGAAATCACAGGTTGGCTCGCTTCTAATCGCTTAAAAAAAGCTTCCATAGGATGTATTTTTAATGCATAGATATCACTTGGATGCATCACCAACTTGCACCACGCAGTGGTACAGTTCCTAGTTGTGTCCGTATGAGCTAGCAACGCACTAAAAACCAGACTCAACGGCCATCGAGTGGGTGCATGCACGTATACCCCCCAAATAGCTACTGCGCCTGTTCTTTGTGTGAGCTTTGGTGAGTAGCAGAAGTCAATCTCCGGTATGGTCCTAACACACTCTCTAAACAATTGAGATAGTTGAATGGTGGCACCAGTCTACAAGTGTGCAGCTGCTAGCTTTTCCTCAATACAATCCAATTGTACGTCAAGGGAAGAATACCTCCCCTTTTTGTGCAGCCATACCAGGTGTAAGAACGTCCCCTCGTAGAGTGCAGCCCACAAGACGTCTACAGCAGCGACAAAGGCATACACCCATACCCTATGCAGATGCACAAGAGCAATAAGCACGCCAAGCCAAGGCGCTTGCTCGTCCTACGCGGCAGTCCGTTAACGGGCCACTCAGCAATAAGTATTCCACTGAACGCAGGGGGCGTACCAGCTGAAAGGCGCCTTTGAGCACCAAGTACTCCGCTGAAATCCGAGGTGAGGCCTGGTGAAAGTGTGCAACATAAGCGTCCAGCACATTAATGCAAGCCTTCCCTCCCCTCGCACCTTCCCCTGTGTGGACAATGTGCAAGCACGCCCTTCGGTTAAATAACCTCCACACGCGCCAGTCCACAAGCCAGCTGCCCTTCGTCACAAAGTCCGTATACTAACCCAGAACGGCAGTCATGCTGGTGACTGGCGCCAAAGTGAAATAACTTGTGGGCTGGTTCTCTTGCACTAAGCGCTGATGCATTTGATGCCAATGAACGCATATGCAAAAACGCCTCCACACATCCACCAGAACACCACGAAACGCCATTCAGAAATATGCACTGGATACCGGAAGGGCTGGACTAACGTGAACCTGAGTTTCACCTCCGCAAATTCGATACATGTTTGCTGTGGCTCAAACAGGCAAACACTGATGGCTTCCAAATGCGCTTATTCCCCTGCATCGCATATAGACCGAGAGGTGCCTTGCAGCACATCTAAGCAAGGAGCTTTCCCCAAGTAAAAACCAATTATGGGAGTCGTTCGTTTGACTGCAACTGGTACGGCCCCAACTCGTAAACAAGCAAAGCGTGCATTTGTTACGCTCACTTTAGAAGTGCCAAGAGTCTTTTGCCCACCCAAGAAATCCCAAACCCTGACAAATCCTGAACGGTTACACAGGGAACAGACTAGGCCCGTGTCGATGAAATCAACCGCTGCTGCTCGCGCCCCGGCCCAAGTCAATTCTAAGCATATTCTTGCCAACGATCCTTGAGTGCATCCCACAGGTACAACAGTGAGGATAGTCAACGCACGATCTGCATGCATGCACAAGAGCGTAAGCATATCAGTACACAGCTACCCACTTCGTTGTGCATGCTCCTAAACGCCCAAAACACTCTTGCAACACCAATATGTTCCCAGTAATGCCGCACAGGAAGCGCTCTATGCACGCAATGCTGGCTGAAGAACAGCATGAGAGCTGCATGCTTGTGCTAGCGGCAGCTAGTAAGCTGAACTCTCGCGTAGGTTGCGCAAACCAACTCATTGAGGGGAATCCAGACCACACTCTGGGGCCACAACAAACACAAAACCCTGCATAATCTCTGTGAGATCCTTGCGTGTACGATGCCCTCCCAACACAACACCACTTCGAATGACATGTCATGTTCCGTGACAAAGCAACGTGCATCATCGCGTGCTCCCTCTTTTTTCCAAGCGTTCCACCGGCCGAGACGCACTTGCTGCCAGTGCCGCTAGTCAACGTGTACATCTTTGCTAGATTCCCGATGAAGTTGAACGCTAGCTGACAATCAAGACACAAAGCCTGCAGCTACTAGTCGTCCCCGCAACATGCAGTTGTTTGTGGCAGACTCCACGTTAGGAGATTTACACCAACTCGAAAGATGCTCAATACAACCCAGCCAGCAAGGCGAAGACTCACTCAAGAAAGGCAGGCAAAAGGCTGCGCAGCCAGCTCGATAGGCCTTCTCAAAACCCCCAAGCTGCCCCTCATCCTCACAAGCATGCAGGCAGGCATGGCTTTACGGCTTTAGTTCGGCTTTACTAGTTGTGACACAACGCACGCCTACCATTTTCATGCCCAAGTTAACAATTCAGCAAACTTCAGCAAGGCTATGAGCTAAAAGGCCCCTCCCATCCTCGGCCTCCTATATGCGCATCCCAAGCCCATCTCCTCGCCCAAGATACGCTGTTCATTTGCGCCAACTCGTACCATAAGCACACAAACACGCACCTGCAGGAGCGCCATCCTGCTGCTACACGCTCCGATCCCATGTGCCTCCTTCCGCCGTACCGTCAGTTCTTGCACACCTGCACAACCCCTGCCGCGAGAAGCCTGCAGCTCTTCATTGCCATGATAGTTGCCATACAATGAAGTAGGAATGCATAAACTCACCAGCGCACGCCAAACTGTAAGACCAACGTGCAAATCTATTCCTGAAATCTAAACGTGCAACAAGGTGTTTCCTGCCATGAATAACTCTAGTTATACAACCCAGTCACTCACCTCCTTATACTGTGGAAGCCTTAGTGGGGTGGCGGACACTCCATTGCACCCAAGTGCCGACAACGCGATACAGGTTGCGCTTACGCACCGTTTTCAGTTCACTGTGAAAAGGAGATGAAAAAAATTGCTGGAGCACAGCATTCCTCAGGCATGATGCTCATACAAGGGTCGCACTAAAGCACGACGTAGAGCCGGGGTGGCCTCTAGGCAGCAGCAAGGCTGCATACTCCGCCAGCCCACTACACTCTCAAATAGCACTATACTTCCACATTCCTCCCTTATGCCCAGCACATATTCAAGGCACCTTGCGAATGCATGCAGAAGTATCCTCAAACACAACTGTTTCCATTTTTCGCCCACTCAGAAGTGCTGCTTAGGCTGTGTGCATCGAACTGTAATCCCGTATTGTCAGCTTGTGCAACGACGCACATCCTGCCACACGGTACCCCCCCTATCCCATCCAGGTTGCAAGAGGGCATCTGGAACGGCTTGCCGCTTGCGTGCATAGAGCTAGGTGCAGATTACGTAGAGCTGAAAAGGGCTGGTTCTTACATATCAGCCCCGCATCAGACAAAGCATGCAACCAGGCAGTGCGGGCAGACGTCCGGATCTTGGAATCTGCTGCCACAGAGCATGCACGTCCTACTGCCATCCTGTCACTCGGCTCCAGCACACAGCTGCCAAAATTAATTACTAAGTTTCGAAAGCATATACGCATACCTGCTCGATGCTCTTATGCCCTACAATGTCACGCAGCTTCGAAGGGAGCATGTTTATCACTTAATTGCATACCCACAGAGTGCGAAGTACGTGAACCGCACATCAATCGCTTCACCACTCCATGAAATGCTGCGAAGCCTGGGTGTCGACGCCTATCCAGATATATCCAGAACAAAGTGCAGGAAGCACAGCGGAACATTCAGGGATAGCTAGGCAGCCTGCTGGTGCTGTCGAGACGCCCCAAGGACAACGCCCTCAAGGCAGCCTCAACAGCAACAACACCTGACCCAAACTTCGATCACCGACGCTGGTATGCATAATTAGGCAGCCTTCGTTGCTTTGTTCATGCATCTTAAGAGGCTCTGCAGAACCATATCCCGCCCCCTGAGACCCAAATTGTCCAGAAGACACAACCATGTACACACAGAAGGAGGCGACGGATACTCAATGCATGCGATAGCAGGATGCATTATCTCTGCAAGTGATTTTACATTTCTCTGCCTTGCCCTGCATCACGCTAAATTCCATCGCGATCACGATGGGAACTACCGAAGCCACTCAGAACACGGCGGTCCAACCGAGGCAAATACTGTTTTATATGCGGATTTCACGCGGCCATCCAGAAGACTCGGCCCCCATGCCCCGATGTCAAAACCGCCCTTAACACACGCCAGTGAACATTTGAAGAGGCTCAGCATGCCATTATAAACTGTCTGCATACTAATGCTTGCTGGAGTGTAATCTGCCAGCACTTCACATCTACGGCAACGACGCAACAAGAGCGGTAGCAGGCCGAGTGGCAAAAGCAGCAGCCTCCTTCAGTCGCAGCAGTTGAATGAAAGGCTAATCGCTAACTTCAGCTGACGCCACCGCGTGCTCGCGCCATACACTAAGCTTTGAGAAACCACTGACGCACTTTCTGGCACAGTGCAGATGCCTGCCAGGACGAGCACTTCGTTTTTTGTCTTTATGGGAGCTGTGCATTCGAAACGCCGTGCAAATTGTTGCCGCCTCCGCGAGACGCAGCCAGGGCAGCATCCCGGTCTTGAGTCTGCATCAGCGTGGTTTCTCGAAATGCAACACATGCAAAAGCCCACCACTCCAACAAGCATTACGTGAAGGCAGCGTCGTTGGCATTGGATCATTAGGGATGCAGTTGCCAAAACGTGTGTCTCCGCATGCCGCCGTCCTCCTAGGCTTAACTGGCATAGCACCGAACATCATACAGAATGGCTGGCTAAGCACGCTTGGGTGCAATGGCGTGCGATAAACAATGGCAGTCCGATCCGTGCCGCTGGAACCCCTACACATACTCCACGGCCGAGCTGGCTACACAGCTCAAAGACGCGCTCCAAAAATATCCAGGAATTTCACAACATATCCTTCCACGTGTAAGTGGAGCCTGAAGTATCAACGATGAAGACGCAGGCATCCGTCGCACGCAGCTGTATGACCTTCGAGAGCGGCACTCTTCCTCCGGGTTTCGTGCTTCGAATGTCGTACAGAGCCAAGGCAATAGGCAATAACACCTAGTAAATAACTTCAACAAACACACCATGGCTGTGGTGACTTTATACCGCGTCAGAATAGGACAATCGCAGAAAGCACCAGAACGAGAGGGTCTTTCCACTCACTTCACCTTTCGTGCCCGTGCAAAACGCACTCCCAAACCTAAAAGGAGCCTCCTCAGGAAATCACAGGTTGGCTCGCTTCTAATCGCTTAGAAAGAGCTTCCATAGGATGTATTTTTAATGCATAGATATCACTTGGATGCATCACCAGCTTGCACCACGCAGTGGTACAGTTCCTAGTTGTGTCCGTATGAGCTAGCAACGCACTAAAAACCAGACTCAACGGCCATCGGGTGGGTGCATGCACGTATACCTCCCGAATGGCTGATGCACCTGTTGTGGGCAACAGCCATTATTCGCCAGCAGGTTTCCAAGACGCTGGATAGATAAAGGCAGCAATCTACAAGTGTACAGCTGCTAGCTCTCCCTCAATACAATGCAATTGTACGTCAAGGGAAGAATACCTCCCCCTTTTGTGTAGCCATGCCAGGTGTAAGAGCGTCCCTTCGTAGAGTGCAACCCACAAGAAGTCTACAGCAGCACGAAAGGCATACACCCAAGCCCTATGCAGATGCACAAGAGCAATAAGCACGCCAAGCCAAGGCGCTTTCTCGTCCTACCCAGCAATCCGCTAATGGGCCTTTAAGCACTACGTACTGAAATCTGAGGTGAGGCCGAGTGAAAGCATGCAACATAAGCGTCCAGCACATTAATGCAAGCCTTCCCTCCCCTCGCACCTTCCCCTGTGTGGACAATGTGCAAGCACGCCCTTCGGTTAAATAACCTCCACACGCGGCAGTCCACAAGCCAGCTGCCCTTCGTCACAAAGTCCGTATACTAACCCAGAACGGCAGTCATGCTGGTGACTGGCGCCAAAGTGAAATAACTTGTGGGCTGGTTCTCTTGCACTAAGCGCTGATGCATTTGATGCCAATGAACGCATATGCAAAAACGCCTCCACACATCCACCAGAACACCACGAAACGCCATTCAGAAATATGCACTGGATACCGGAAGGGCTGGACTAACGTGAACCTGAGTTTCACCTCCGCAAATTCGATACATGCTTGCTGTGGCTCAAACAGGCAAACACTGATGGCTTCCAAATGCGCTTATTCCCCTGCATCGCATATAGACCGAGAGGTGCCTTGCAGCACATCTAAGCAAGGAGCTTTCCCCAAGTAAAAACCAATTATGGGAGTCGTTCGTTTGACTGCAACTGGTACGGCCCCAACTCGTAAACAAGCAAAGCGTGCATTTGTTACGCTCACTTTAGAAGTGCCAAGAGTCTTTTGCCCACCCAAGAAATCCCAAACCCTGACAAATCCTGAACGGTTACACAGGGAACAGACTAGGCCCGTGTCGATGAAATCAACCGCTGCTGCTCGCGCCCCGGCCCAAGTCAATTCTAAGCATATTCTTGCCAACGATCCTTGAGTGCATCCCACAGGTACAACAGTGAGGATAGTCAACGCACGATCTGCATGCATGCACAAGAGCGTAAGCATATCAGTACACAGCTACCCACTTCGTTGTGCATGCTCCTAAACGCCCAAAACACTCTTGCAACACCAATATGTTCCCAGTAATGCCGCACAGGAAGCGCTCTATGCACGCAATGCTGGCTGAAGAACAGCATGAGAGCTGCATGCTTGTGTTAGCGGCAGCTAGTAAGCTGAACTCTCGCGTAGGTTGCGCAAACCAACTCATTGAGGGGAATCCAGACCACACTCTGGGGCCACAACAAACACAAAACCCTGCATAATCTCTGTGAGATCCTTGCGTGTACGATGCCCTCCCAACACAACACCACTTCGAATGACATGTCATGTTCCGTGACAAAGCAACGTGCATCATCGCGTGCTCCCTCTTTTTTCCAAGCGTTCCACCGGCCGAGACGCACTTGCTGCCAGTGCCGCTAGTCAACGTGTACATCTTTGCTAGATTCCCGATGAAGTTGAACGCTAGCTGACAATCAAGACACAAAGCCTGCAGCTACTAGTCGTCCCCGCAACATGCAGTTGTTTGTGGCAGACTCCACGTTAGGAGATTTACACCAACTCGAAAGATGCTCAATACAACCCAGCCAGCAAGGCGAAGACTCACTCAAGAAAGGCAGGCAAAAGGCTGCGCAGCCAGCTCGATAGGCCTTCTCAAAACCCCCAAGCTGCCCCTCATCCTCACAAGCATGCAGGCAGGCATGGCTTTACGGCTTTAGTTCGGCTTTACTAGTTGTGACACAACGCACACCTACCATTTTCATGCCCAAGTTAACAATTCAGCAAACTTCAGCAAGGCTATGAGCTAAAAGGCCCCTCCCATCCTCGGCCTCCTATATGCGCATCCCAAGCCCATCTCCGCGCCCAAGATACGCTGTTCATTTGCGCCAACTCGTACCATAAGCACACAAACACGCACCTGCAGGAGCGCCATCCTGCTGCTACACGCTCCGATCCCATGTGCCTCCTTCCGCCGTACCGTCAGTTCTTGCACACCTGCACAACCCCTGCCGCGAGAAGCCTGCAGCTCTTCATTGCCAAGATAGTTGCCATACAATGAAGTAGGAATGCATAAACTCACCAGCGCACGCCAAACTGTAAGACCAACGTGCAAATCTATTCCTGAAATCTAAACGTGCAACAAGGTGTTTCCTGCCATGAATAACTCTAGTTATACAACCCAGTCACTCACCGCCTCAAGCTGTGGAAGCCTTAGTGGGGTGGCGGACACTCCATTGCACCCAAGTGCCGACAACGCGATACAGGTTGCGCTTACGCACCGTTTTCAGTTCACTGTGAAAAGGAGATGAAAAAAATTGCTGGAGCACAGCATTCCTCAGGCATGATGCTCACACAAGGGTCGCACTAAAGCACGACGTAGAGCCGGGGTGGCCTCTAGGCAGCAGCAAGGCTGCATACTCCGCCAGTCCACTACACTCTCAAATAGCACTATACTTCCACATTCCTCCCTTATGCCCAGCACATATTCAAGGCACCTTGCGAGTGCATGCAGAAGTATCCTCAAACACAACTGTTTCCATTTTTCGCCCACTCAGAAGTGCTGCTTAGGCTGTGTGCATCGAACTGTAATCCCGTATTGTCAGCTTGTGCAACGACGCACATCCTGCCACACGGTATCCCCCCTATCCCATCCAGGTTGCAAGAGGGCATCTGGAACGGCTTGCCGCTTGCGTGCATAGAGCTAGGTGCAGATTACGTAGAGCTGAAAAGGGCTGGTTCTTACATATCAGCCCCGCATCAGACAAAGCATGCAACCAGGCAGTGTGGGCAGACGTCCGGATCTTGGAACCTGCTGCCACAGAGCAGGCACGTCCTACTGCCATCCTGTCACTCGGCTCCAGCACACAGCTGCCAAAATTAATTACTAAGTTTCGAAAGCATATACGCATACCTGCTCGATGCTCTTATGCCCTACAATGTCACGCAGCTTCGAAGGGAGCATGTTTATCACTTAATTGCATACCCACAGAGTGCGAAGTACGTGAACCGCACATCAATCGCTTCACCACTCCATGAAATGCTGCGAAGCCTGGGTGTCGACGCCTATCCAGATATATCCAGAACAAAGTGCAGGAAGCACAGCGGAACATTCAGGAATAGCTAGACAGCCTGCTGGTGCTGTCGAGACGCCCCAAGGACAACGCCCTCAAGGCAGCCTCAACAGCAACAACACCTGACCCAAACTTCGATCACCGACGCTGGTATGCATAATTAGGCAGCCTTCGTTGCTTTGTTCATGCATCTTAAGAGGCTCTGCAGAACCATAGCCTGCCCCCTGAGACCTAAATTGTCCAGAAGACACAACCATGTACACACAGGAGGCGACGGATACTCAATGCATGCGATAGCAGGATGCATTATCTCTGCAAACGATTTTGCACGTGATTTTACATTTCTCTACCTTGCCCTGCATCAAGCTAAATTCCATCGCGATCACGACGCGAACTATCGAACCCAGCGGCGCCCCACTTCAACAAAGCAACCATTACGTGAAGACAGCCGTCGTTGGCTTTAGATCATTAGGGGTGCAGTTGCGAATCCAAGCATGCCGGCCTGCTTCTGGGATGCATCCTGCCTTTAGGGGTGGCTAAGAAGTAGCGCGGAGTGAACATATTTAACAGCATGTGGCAGTGCGGCAATTAACAGTCGTTTGCCCCGCTATTTGCAGACGAGCGGCAAAGTGGTAGCGTTTGCCTCTGTTAGAGACCGGAGAGGCCATAAGCAAAGAGACAGGGCAGACAAGTCTGGAAGTGGCAGTGCCGACATTCCGTAAACGCTGAAGGCGGCATAATCATGTCCCTATGCATCGTCTCACCAAGCATTTATCCGCTCGACCCCACTGCCGACATCTAGAGAAGTGGAAAAAAGCACTGCACATGAATGCACAGGTTTCATACTGCCCACGGTGAACGATTTCGCGGCATATGAATATAAGCTGGATCCGACTACTCTGGCGCAGCAGGGACATCCGCAGGGCCGTCTTCCTTCTAAAGGCCGCTTACATCAGACCCTCCACGTAAGCCTTCTTCTTCAGTTCTAACTTGCCCGGATCTCGATAATCTGTGCCCAAGGTAGAAAATGGTCAGCGCCAAAAACACAGTTGCAATATGGCGGGGAGAGGGGCGCATCTGTTCCACCCGGCTACGCAGTTTGTAACCAGATATGAGCTCCTCGGAATCATTATTCTTCTGAGGAGCATGCTCGACAGTGAGAAGGGCATCGTTGTGGCTAATCTGTGCAGGGTTTTCAGGTTCAGTTGCCAGGACGGCACTGGAGGTCCAGACGAGCAGCAATAAGCGTATCATCTTCGAAATTGGGAACGACATCAGCCTACTCCAACAACCCTGGGAATTTTTTTGTGAATTTTTTCTATGATTACACGGCTAGGCCGAAGCACAGTGCAAGTCACCAATTATAGTCCCATCCGCACTATGATGGTCGGAGTCCCTGCACTCCGGTCTGCAGAACCGTTCCCGCGTGCAACCTGCTTTCATGCAGCAGCGATTTTGGCTTTCTTGCTAGATCACTGCATAGCCCTCAATACACCTAAATAACCCTAAAATGCGAGTCAGATGATCTCTAAACATTAAAGAATTCTCGTGTAAATACGATTGGTCGATCAAGCCTGCCCCTGCAAGCCGAGCGCCTTGTCGTTGATTGGGTACAGACAAAAGCGCTTAGACTCTTAATAAGGTACTTAGAGCAGTTTTCATCATGCATTAGCCAATATAGTTACTTCCAAGAATTATCCGTGAGTTTGAGGCTAATGGGACTTCAAGTTGTGGTTGGCTGCAGTGAACCGTGCTACATCTAGTCAAGACAAGACAGCTGCTATCCCAGCATGCACTCAGCCTAGGTGGTGTTGTAGGAGCAAGGTGGATATGTTGGACCAACCAGTGCCTAACAACTGTATACAGTCTTTGCGCTCGTAGCAAATGCATATCGGTTCTGCTTGCATGTGGACTTACATTGCAGAGTTCGTTGCAGAGAGGTGCATTGTCTCTCGTACCGTTCAGACTTTCTCGGCAAAACTGCAGGCCAATGGGCTAAGGTGCCTATAACACACGAGGTTAGGAGTGAAGGTGAGTTTCTCTGGGGGTGCTTTTTCTCGAAGTCTTTGTGACGCTTTTCAGCATGGTTTGCCCGAAGTTTGTACAAGCACTTAAACTTCCGTGTAGGCCGCCTACTACGATCCATGTAAGCGAGCATGCAACAAGCGTCATTACGGCAGCCTGCAATGCTAGCGCATGCAGCAAGAAGGATTTTAGCCTGGGCCGTTGGCCGAAGTTGAGGAGTGTCACGAGCTGCAATAGAGTGAAAAACTTCGAACGAGTTCTTACAAGCAGCTGACCTTTCTTCAAGACTTCGGGCACCCTGCGCAAAGTCGCCCACAGGCAAAAGGCGGAAAGGCCGGGGGATGGTGAGATCAACGCACAGGGTTGTGGTTGGCTGCAGTGAACCGTGCTACATCTAGTGTAACCAGAGTTTTCGATCCTAACTGAAGCCCGTCGTGAGCTGCAACAGGTTCAGAGGTTTACGGAAAGAGCTCACAAAAGCCGCCGACCTACCTTCCAACCTCCCATCCTCCTGGGCACAGTGGCCGAATGGTATGGGTATGGTGTGCATACAGCCAGCTTGTCATGCGCTACAATACGCCTTGCGGCAGCTAGTGCTGCAAGGAATTTCCACATGCGCGCACAACCACTGTCCCTATGATGCACGCGTTAGCACAGTCGACTGTAGTTCAGATTGCCTTTAAAGACTTGTTTGATCCTCGGTTTTCAACTTGTGAGCTAGTAGGGGTGCCAGTACCAACGTCATTCCGAGCATGCCACAGTGGTACATCTATTGCTGCTTCACTCAAGTGGCACACGTTCTCGTGTGCCTGACATTCCAGAACGAAAAAGAAGAAAAATGACACGGGAAAGAAGCTGAAGGGCATCCGGTGATGGTCCTTCTGTCTAGTGCTGCTGCAGACCCTCCGCTTGGGAGTGGCGGATCACTTAGCGGCTTGACTGCTGGTCAGGAACGGGGCTTTCTGTGTTGGGAGCCCTTTTAGCACTGGCATCGAAAGCGAAAGAAAGGAGGATACTTCTGCCAGAGCGCAGCAGCCATGTGAGCGTGAACAGTGCCCACAAGCCTCAACCAGGAAGGTAGCCGCCCCTAAACAAGAAAAGAATAAAAATGCTTGCCGCGATGGCGCCGCGCTAAGTATGTACAGACGGAGCGGCATTGACTGTTAAGGAAATACATTTGGAGCACGCGCGCATGTATAGGAGCAAACGTGCGTATAATTTGACACAGTACTCTGCAACTGTCACCAGAAGGTGAATAAAAACAAATACTCAAAATGTGATGCATATATCACTCTCTCAGTCGCTATCGCTGAATGGAGAAGAGCCTTGAGATGTTGTTGACGGACTGGTGCACGCGGGCAAAAACAAGAACCCAGCCCGTGTTGTCTGGTCCCGGGCCATTAACGTTATGGTCGCGTTTGTTCTGGTCCCTGTGTCCAACATATCAGCCTCCTGTTATTTCTTCTTGCTGCATCGCTGCCATCGTTTTCTGCTGCACATGGGGGAATTTTTCAGCGATTTCCTGGACCTATTTGGAACGCCAGGGGTAATGGCCTGATGACCCGTTGCAGGTTAGTCTGTGCTGTAAGCCAGTGCGCTAGCTGAAGAACAAGCAGCGAAGGGGACGTCCCCACCTCCTTGAGAACTTCCTTGGCTGCTCTTTCTCCTGTACGCTTCTAAGACCCTGCATATCCACAAGAGCCACGCCGCCTGGGTTGAAAGTTATTGCTGAGTGCCGTTATCCATATTTTCTTTTCTGGGGCCCTTGTGGCCTCTTCATGCATTCCCGAGCTGCTGCAAGCTGTGTGGGGAACTCCGCTGTTGAGGGTGTCTGCGGATAGCCCGCGGCAGCCAGCTCTGATGTCAGGGAAGACAACGGCTTTTGGTGCAAACCAGGGATGCCGGACAGCAGAGGGTTAGTGCATTGCTCCCTACAAACTATACGGTACGAGAAAGAAAGTAAAGCAATTTTGATGAGTTATGTTGGGTATAGAGCTGTACAAACTCCACAAAAGTGAGTTCGGTGCGTTCCCTTTGACCATCTGCCTCAACCGACTTCGCTGTTGCCATGTTATGGACAGTTTCGGCCTCATGAATCCTCACGTGAAATCGCCAACGAACGTCTGATCCAGTCAGTAACGGGGAATCGTAATCGTATGCCTTCCAGGTATGATCAATTAATTGTTGGGGTGCTGTAGCTGAGCGCGAACACGGGATGAAGTGGACGTATCTGCTGAATCTATCAGCGATAGCCTAGATGCTACCGGAGCATGTAACTGCCGTCAAAACCATTATAAAACCCATCCGGATGTCCCTTCAGATCCTGAGGAACAGAAGATGCTGCAAGGATGAGGCTTTTTTGAGAGTGCTGTCCGGCTTCTCTTGCTGACATTCCAGGCGCGTGAGGACATATTCCTCTGCTGAGGGGTATATCCTGGGCCACAAAAAGGACCTACACCCCCCACTTATCCGCCTGATCTACTGTTGTGTGGTCCCTTCCAGGACCTGTTAAATCACTAGGCTGCCAATTATATGCGAAGCGAAGCTCGAATGTATAATCAGCGGAGGTCGCGCTTCGTTCGGTACGGCAAGAGATCGTTCTCGATTCTGTACTGCTTGACCCCTAGCCCGTTCATTGCTGATTGCTCATGGGAGAAGTGCAGTAACACAACTATCCAAAGAACAAGGATAGTGCAACTTAGAAGGAAAGAGGGTATCACTGCAGATACGTGCAGTCCCACAGCATAGTGCACGGCTTTTAGGCCTCCGAGAGAGGGCGCATGCAACCACGTCGGTGATATCCTTGATTTACAGTGACGTCATACTGCGTGAGCCGGCAAAGACACCAAAGAATTACTGTATGATAGTAGGCTAGCACAGTTTTCTTCAGGTGTTGCAGGGATTGATGACCAGTTTTAAGTTAGGCGCTTGCCACAAAAGCAGCAGCAATACGTTTTTACTACCCGGCATGCCGCGCAGATATCCTCACGCACCGTATTACTTCTGATCTCCCTCCGTGGAACAGTGTGGGTAGCAGGCGATTACCTAATGCGTCTACCAGTCCTTGGCTTGCTGAGAGATGATGGCCCCAATTGTTTTGTCACTGGCAGCGGCGGTTAGGAAGCAAGGCTTGTCGAAATCGAGGGTTGCGAGTGCTGGAGAGGATAGAAGGTGCCCAGTGAGGCTTCTGGGCTTTCGTCTTTTGTCTCCGGCCAAAAGCTTTGTTTATCGCTCTTAACTAGCTCCGTTAGAGGGGCAGCAATGCAAGAGAATCCCAGCATGAAATATGCAAGGAACTTCTGTCAGTGACGGCCAGACCGAATTGTTTCTATCTTCACCTGTTGTGACTTGACTCTTGTTGTAGAGACAACAGACGATAAGAAGCTAATTGTTCGCACCAACGTGAACACTTCTGCGCCTTTATGAAGCACTGCGTCTCAGGTAGTATCTGCAGAGCACGCCGCAGGTGCTACAAATGGTCCTGCACATTGCAGCTGAACACAAGCATACCATCCATGCATATTGCCATCCCTTCCTGATTCATTGGCAGCAAGACGCCGTGATTGACCCATTTCTGGAGTTTTAAAGACGTGCCACTGCACCTTCAGAACTCCACAAATGGCTCACGAAGCGTACTCGCAGAAATTGCAAAGGAATGGGTCAGTAGGCTCCTCCTTGTACCTTTCGATATGAGATCCACTTCGGCGCCTCTTTCAAGCAGCGCTAGAAACTCCTCACCCTTAATACAATTTTCGTTAAGCGCTGAGTTGATGCGAGATAGATGTGCACAGGCGGCTTTCATATCTTCCGGGTCTACCGCTGCTCCTCATATTCCGTAGAGGCCTGGGCGCACCCTTATCGTTTCGTTTGTTGCCCTGGCGGAACTGCCCGAAGTCCAGCTTCCGCAGTTCCTTACCTTTCTGCGTGAGCCTGACATATCGAATTATGTGGCCATTTTTTTAGCAAAAGAAGCAGTTGCGCTGCTCGTTACGTGCTACCAAGTTTCTGGGTGCCAAATGTGCTATCTGCTGCGTGCAGCTTCCTTTTGTCCTTTTCTAGGTGGGGCTGGCGTTCACACCCCAATACATGGTCTACCTCTGGGGCATTTCCAAGCGCGCCTCCTTCCTTCTCAGCTAAGGGTGTGGACCTATCTTTTATGCGCGAGTACTCCACAATCTTGGCAGCTTCCACCCTTTCACCCCTTAGGTATCTCCCCGGTATCTCCCTGCGGCAGCAAATGTCTCTCTGCGGTGGACCTCCCTGCATTGAACCGCTCATGTAGCAGTTCTGAGTCCTCGGTTCGACTTTGGTTCACCAAGGAATGATACTTGTCAGCCTAGCCTTCTGCCGAACGCTTCCATGGTATAGGCATTCTTATCGCTGCCACAGCATGTTTCCTTCCCGGTTTACGAACAAACATACTTCAGAGCGCATCTCGTAAGGCTTCAATATTCCGGATGTGCTCCGGAGAGGTGCATGACTTGTTTCGATAGAACAATCATTGCCGTTTCTCCCCCTTTAATAAGAAAGATACCAGCATCAACTGGGTTTCAGATAAACTTTGAAGGGCAGAATATCACTCCTGAGAAGTAAGGGACCTCTCTACTGCCGCAGGTTTGCGGCTTTTGCTATACTAGGAAGGCTAGGAAAGGCGTAGACATCCTTCACAATTTGGTTTTCCTGTAAATGCAATGTAGTCCGGGTGCGATGCACACAGTGCGCGTATGCCAGACGCCCTGTAATTGGTTTCTTCTCAACCGGAGAGCACACCCTGATTAGGCAGTGTAGAGACGTTTACCGGGGTGGCAAACATTTGGGGGGGATATGTAGAACTTTTCAAGAACTGAAATTATCCTGCAAGCTCTTTCAACGCACCAGGCCGGCCTCCTGTGAGGGCGAAGTTCCCTGCTCGTCTGCCTGCCGCCTTCCTGCCCCAACGAACCATGTGATGCTACCAACTGTAGCGAGAGCCCGCGATCCTAGCTGAGGACTGTCGCGAGCTGATATATATTCAGGGGCATCAAGCAATAATTCGCAAAAGCGGCTGGTTTTCTCTCCAGTCTGGAACCGTCCTGCGGACAGCGGCCAAAGGGCACAGGACTGGTGAGTTGCAAAGCGTAACAACTGTCCAGTTTTGTCAATGAAAGCTCTGGCAAACATTCAACCGCAAATCAGAAACCATCGAAGGCTTTAAAATACTGAAGAGGGCTAGTGCGCGATCAAAACGCGTTGCGTGATGCGGCCATATGAGAACCCTCTGCAAAGACATGAAGGAGAGTAGGGCTTATGCGCCCCGAAAGAACAATCCTAATGGCCAAATGTGGCGCTACGATCCAGTAGCTAAACTTGGAAAATCATGCGGCTAACCACAACTCCAGAGCCCTGAAAGGGTGAGAAAGAGAGAAAATGCTAAAAAAACGGTTGCTTATGCAGGTTCAGATACTGGAACGGCAGCACAAGCTTTTCGGGTACACGATCCAGGAATTCAGGGTTGCTGAATTATGCTTCCGAACATGGAGCTTGAAACGAAAATCTAATGTCCGACGCCAAAACAGCATAACTTGTCTCTAAGCAGACGGGTTCGCTATATGCTTCTCGGCAAAAGGCAATGAGTGGAAAAACCCTAAGCCATGCATCCTTTCACCTTTCAGCACTGGCCGAAGGTGTGGGCTGGAAAATCTTAATGGAGGGCGCAATTCTATATGGCGTAAGCCCCTACTGTTACACCAAAGGCTACAAATAAGAGCAAGATTGGAAATATAAACCCTGGAACATGGAACGCTAAAGGACTCTAAGTCGTAAGCCCAGTGTATGAAGCTCCTCGCGTGGAGTTTGTAGCTTTTGCGTGAAACCAAACCTTGGCGTTGCCAGCATCGTGAAAGGCGTGCCGGCTGCACTGAGTAGCATTGTATCAATTCTGCACTGGCCCTGCTTGGAAATGGTGGTAAGTGCGATAGTCGATCAATGCATCCCATTAAACAGTTTTGCCCAGCTTGTTAGCATATGAATAAATTGCACCGGCTCACTGAGAAAAAACCTACGTTCCCTTGTCGTTCTATTTAATATGCCTTAAAACTTGCTCCAGTAACAAGGGCCTCCATCGGAACAATTTGTCAAAATGGCTGCTTTCCAATTAGCATGGGCGTTTACTGACGCAGTATGACAAGTAAAGGTAAGCTCCATAACAATGTAATGCACCGCGCAGGTTATCCTGAGGACATCATGCAGCTGCATCATTGAACCATAAATTGGACCCCTAATTCCTAAATTCTACGGTTCAAAGCCCCTATAATCCGGGAGTAGATACTGCTAAACACTAGCTTGGTGTAAACAGCTGTTGGCAATCTGCAAAAATGCAGACAACTGCCATTCGCAGGCTATAGGAGGATATAAAGATAATTTTGACGTGCTCGGGGAAAAGTTGTTTCAGCTATCATCCTGGGTCCTGACTGCAAAAAACTACAAATACACGCTCTTGAACCAGGTGCCTTTCCACAAGTCCACCCTCTGCCTAGCGTACAGTTGCAGCCAAGCCCAGATGATGTAGCAAAATGGGTTTGCCTTTTTAACTGGATATTCATTTACAGGGCTGGAGCATAGCAGAGCTCAGCATAGCTATGTGCCACTGCTACATGGCGAACGACTCACTTACTGAAGCCAAGTCGAAATTACCATGAGCTACTTTCGTATAATGCTGGTATCTGCACGAACGTCTAGTCAAAGCTTACACGCGCCAACGGGGATTGGAATCAAGCAAGCAAATCTTTTCGGGTCTCGCAATGGAGCAGTATCTATGGCAGTTTGTGTGCAGCACGCCTTTGCTATCCCACGGACATCAAGCACATGGTCCATTATGGATAACTCAAGAAGCCTGATTAATAAGGCTACAAGTTTACTTTGTCTGTGTGATATAGGCATAATGTGCATAGCCACACGGTGGTATCGCTGCAGAGATCACTTCGTGCATCTGGAGGACTTAACTGGATGAAACGGCCTTGGCCAGCATTTTCTGAGAACACTTGAAGATTTGGAATTGTATACCCGTTAACCAGGATTCTGTTGGGCAAACTGGGGCTCTAAACACATCAATTCGGCACCTTATTGCCGAATTGATGTGTTTATTCGTTTTGAGCGGTATATAAACACCGCTCAAAACGAACCCGAAGCCTTCAGTCAAAGGGTTTTGAGCAGTGAATGCTTACACACACTGTGGTTAAGTGCTATCAAAATGCGATTGCCGCAGAAGCTTGTATGAGAACGCTTTCTCTGCTAATACAACCACACCATCGAACACAACCGAACACTTGCGCGAAAGGGAGAAAGACAATCTGCCTACACGCAAGCTAGACCTTTAGTCCCCTGTAGCGTCCAAATGAGGAAAAGCCCTTCCCCAGATTTTGTGGGTCTCCGTTGAACCTAGTAAAGCGGCCAGCGGAAGCTCACTTTCTGCTTATGATAAGACCTCAGCAACGAGGAAAGCAGCACATCATTCTGCATACCCTGCGCACGCTTGGAAATATTACAGCGTCGTGAGAGAAACCCAACAAAACGAATCCCACAAAGCTTCATCGACTGGGCAATAACAAGGCTCGAAATGTCCTTTCGCTAGTCATCAAGGCAGAAACATAAACACAAAATAGTGATCTACTCACTCCATAAAGACCTGCAGCAAAGAGGGCATGCGAGAAGGGAATATCACCACTTAGCTACCCACCGCCCACGGGCTAGACATTAGCCAACCCATCAGAAGCATCATGAAACAACACTGCGTTGCTTCGCCTCATCTCAGTGCCTCTAGCATATGCTGCTTGCCAAAGCGAGCATCCCAGCAAACCAACTCACTGGCACTCCGCCAAGCTAATCACTATCCCCAGCAACCACCTGCATGATTCTTCGGAATGCACTCCCGCCGTCCCTTCCTCACAAGATAGCTGCAGGTCTGCTATGCAACCACATTCACGCAGGTCTCATACACCCTCCGATGTTCCGCATGCCTAGCAATAACATCGCAGCAGAACGAGAAGGGTATTTTCGACTCATCCTTTGCGCAACACCAGTGTCCAATTGGCAACACTTCAGATGCATAGTCAGTTTGTAGGCAATGCATCCTCCTTCCAGTATTCGTCGTGCACCTTTCTCGTGCAAGACGCACTAGCTGCAGGGATGGCCTTGCAGTGTGGAGCAATACTCTACGACGAAGGAGGAGCCAATAGCAGTGCATTGGGGCTCCAGCGGCACATTGCAGCTGGCCTCTCAACTCTTTGGCAGCACCCCGAAGGACGGATTGCTCGTGCCAGTTTCAGTGTGGCCATCAAGTTACACTTCCTTCATCAGCATCAAAAGTCAGTCATGACCGTGCACTCCAACTGCTGCAAGCATACTACGCTGTGTTACGTGTGTCATCCGAAAACAGAATAAAACAGCCATGCACCCGAATGCCTAAAACGTTACTCCGAACCTAACTGCCCTAATCCTCAAACGCCTATGCTATGTCCACCCACATGCAGCAACGTCCGTCATGCTGGAATGGCAGTGTTGCTGGTATACACACTTTGCCGAAAAATAAGGTTTGTGTATGTGTCCCCTTCACAACTCCACAGCAGCCATCGTCCAGACATTCTTACAGCGCAAACGTGAGTGCAGATAGGTAACCGATAAGACGCTCACGTTGTGTTGATGTTTTAAACCCGCTCTCGTACTGCTGATCAGGAAGCAAGTATGCATGCTGTGAAACAAATCCGCCCTGACTTTGCAGCGCTTCGCCAAACCGTTGGACCTTAGACCACGCGCGAAATAGAAGCACTGCAGTTCGCTGTTACTCGTGTTCGTGGCCGTATCTCTTGTCACCCAACAGCTCCTCCCCGATGGCTCAAGTGAGGCAACAACGTCACGTGCCAGTCCACCAAAGCTACCGTGAGCTTACGATGATGCATTTGCCCACGAATTCACACCATATTGCATCTTCCAGGCGATCCAGATACGCGTAGACGTGGGCCTGCTCATCGTGCGTGTGCACGCGAACACTGCGTCCTCAGCGGTGGAAGCAAGATGTCATTTTGAATGCCTGCGCCGCGCACTTTCTGAACCAGGGAGAAAACGCATATCGTAATGAGCCCAGCCAGCTCTGGGCACCTCGCAAGCTTTCGGGGCTGCTTCTATATCTCCTTGCTGCTACTGCACTCGTGGAAAACATGATAGCGTCCTTTCATCACCCACTCCCAAGGTGACGCGAAAATGAAAAATATAAACGGTCACCGCAGTACGCAGCTCTACAGAAGATGCCCGGACACAGATACTAGGCAGCCACACATGTCAAATTGCACCCACACACAGTTATAGGCAGTGCGCAAATATGAAGCCGCACAAACATAAAGACAACACCCACACCCGCACCGGCAAGTCACAACAAGCACTTAGCAGCTCTTCAGGCCCCACATCCGAACCGTAATCGAGTAAAGCCGCACGACTCCGATATTTGTCCTTCTGACTAGCTCCCCTGCTCATAAGGCGTTGCTGGAGTCTCAATACGCACACTACCGTCATCACGCCATGCAAACACGCTTCGTGACGTGTCCCACCTACCGCATGAAGTCCTAGAACGCTGCTATCACGTCACCTCTTAATACAAGCTGACGATATCTACGCAATACGCATGTGGAAAAAGTGCAACGGTGACTCACATGCTGGAACAATTGCGGCACCATTTGCCCTCTAAGACGCTGTGGTATCCACCGCGCGTTCAAAAGACACTTTCAATGGCCTTCGGCCCGGCATAAATCTGCATGCATTCCAGCCTACGCTAGACCAAGAAGGCTCACATGGTCCATGCGTTTGTTTTCGAGGTGTAACAGGACTGAACCAAGGAGTCTTCTTCACTCAAATGTAGAACATAAGCTCGGCCGCGCATGCCTAGAAGGGTACGCAGTTCGTAGGGGGGCCGCCACCAGTGCCCTGCAATAAAACGAGCCCTCGCAGAAGCACTCGTAAGTTCAGGTGCACTGTACGCAGTGAACCCCTCAATAAACCTGCTATGAGTAAGCTGGCAGACGGACACATACCCACGAAAGGCACGCCGCTGTCATTTCCTGCAAGGCCCACGGCACAGGACGGTTCATCCACCTTGCTTACTACTAGCAAATACATAGAAACTAGTAGCCAGTTAGCACTAAACAGATACGGATTCCCCAGGGAACAGGCTCTTGCTCTTGCCAAGTCCTCTGTCATCCGCTATCTGCAAGAATAAGAAACGTTAAGACTAAATTAACACCACACGACCCCCTTTGCAAGCCTCCCTGGCAGCCCATCAGCCAAAGATGCTTTGTTTGGCCCTTGCCGCCCTTTGCCAGTAGCTGGCTGCTGCGGAGTTAAGACTGTTGCGCACTTCCTGGCCCGTGACGCGAAGGCAGCTAACTTCCCAGATCCAGACTCCCAGCTGAAATGAATGACATGGGCTTCAACCAGCATAGTGCAGAGACTACCAAGGCAAGAAGCACACAAACAATGCACAGATAGAGCAATGCTGCAAAAGCCGGTGCTTTAGCAAGCCTCCGTATGGGAATATCGTCGGGGACGAGGACTGTGGCAATATCCTACTCTACAGGCACAAAATACGTGCTAGCATCTGTTCTGCACTGCCATACCCACCTAAAGTAATATCGAAGGCTCGACACATATTGGGAGTCACTGTAGGGAATTGTGCGTCGCAGCCCTCTTGGCCCCTTCACTGGCGCATCGAGCGAGGACACCTAGGCTGCAACTCTGCTGCAGGAGCATCGTGCAGGTAAGCTACCCATGCTTCATTCAGCACCTGCATTCCACAGATTCTACTACAACGCACTAGCTGCGGTGGCACCGTCCTTGTTCGGCGTGAAACAGTAAGCGGACTATTTTAATCTGAGTTCCTCAAGAAGATGGGATTGCGCTACGCTTGGCCACCGACTGCAAGCCTGCTGAATGCCCAAAGGAAACTTTGCACGTGCTCACATCAGCATGCTTACCAGCATCACAAGAGCACTTGAATACAAAGCATTTTTACAAGCAAAACGCACCATCTAGTTAACACCGAAAGCGTCCATATACAACCCCAATCCCATGCGCCCAAGCCCACAAATGCATTTCAACTTGTACCTAGTTACCGCTCCGTGCCATGGCTGCTGCAATGTTCTAAGCTGGAATACGAGAAGCATATCTCGATGCACTCGCAGCAGCTAGCAACTCGGTCAACTCTACCGAGAAATCCAAATCTCGGCGTTACGCAGACGGCAACGCTCAAGAGCGGCCTTACAGTGTAACGCGAATGTCTAACTGAAAAGCGCTGTAAAAGAGCCAATGCAGTTCGCTAAATATAATGCGGCCTAAGGAGATGCAAAGCCACCGACAACTTCCACGAAGAAAAGCAAATACACAATCACGCGCTTCACGACGCTTCAACTGCCTTTGCGCCTGATATGCCTAATCAGCGCAATGCTGCAAATACGCGACTTCAACGCATATGTGCGCAGGAACAGCGGCACGGTAGTGTGAATATGCCCTATGGACGCAGGTGTAGCCTGAGGAGGCATCTGCGCAGAACAATCTGGACCGCGGAAGTGATGAAGCAAGTTTCGAAAGCTAATGCGTAAGTGCCTCCACGCAAAACGCACATTCCGGCATATGTGCGAGGAGACCCAAATCAAGCATCGACCAGGCATGCTAAGACTAAAATGCAGAGCTGTGTCTGGTATGAAGAAGCTGCGACTGGCACGCTGCTCCAGGACTCCCTTGCATCTAGGTACCTCCCGCTTGTCACGCGAGCCAGCGGAAGCTTACTTTCTGTTTATGCTCAGGTCTCAGCAACGAGGAAAGCAGCACATCATTCTGCATACCCTGCGCAAGCTTGGAAATATTACAGCGTCGTGAGAGAAACCCAACAAAACGAATCCCACAAAGCTTCATCGACTGGGCAATAACAAGGCTCGAAATGTCCTTTTGCTAGTCATCAAGGAAGAAACATAAACACAAAATAGTGATCTACTCACTCCATAAAGACCTGCAGCAAAGAGGGCATGCGAGAAGGGCATATCACCACTTAACTACCCACCGCCCACGGGCTAGACATTAGCCAACCCATCAGAAGCATCATGAAACAACACTGCGTTGCTTCGCCTCATCTCAGTGCCTCTAGCATATGCTGCTTGCCAAAGCGAGCATCCCAGCAAACCAACTCACTGGCACTCCGCCAAGCTAATCACTATCCTCAGGAACCGCCTGCATGATTCTTCGGAATGCACTCCCGCCGTCCCTTCCTCACAAGATAGCTGCAGGTCTGCTATGCAACCACATTCACGCAGATCTCATACACCCTCCGATGTTCCGCATGCCTAGCAATAACATCGCAGCAGAACGAGAAGGGTATTTTCGATTCATCCTTTGCGCAACACCAATGTCCAATTGGCAACACTTCAGATGCATAGTCAGTTTGTAGGCAATGCATCCTCCTTCCAGTATTCGTCGTGCACCTTTCTCGTGCAAGACGCACTAGCTGCAGGGATGGCCTTGCAGTGTGGAGCAATACTCTACGACGAAGGAGGAGCCAATAGCAGTGCATTGGGGCTCCAGCGGCACATTGCAGCTGGCCTCACAACTCTTTGGCAGCACCCCAAAGGACGAATTGCTCGTGCCAGTTTCAGTGTGGCCATCAAGTTACACTTCCTTCATCAGCATCAAAAGTCAGTCATGACCGTGCACTCCAACTGCTGCAAGCATACTACGCTGTGTTACGTGTGTCATCCGAAAACAGAATAAAACAGCCATGCACCCGAATGCCTAAAACGTTACTCCGAACCTAACTGCCCTAATCCTCAAACGCCTATGCTATGTCCACCCACATGCAGCAACGTCCGTCATGCTGGAATGGCAGTGTTGCTGGTATACACACTTTGCCGAAAAATAAGGTTTGTGTATGTGTCCCCTTCACAACTCCACAGCAGCCATCGTCCAGACATTCTTACAGCGCAAACGTGAGTGCAGATAGGTAACCGATAAGACGCTCACGTTGTGTTGATGTTTTAAACCCGCTCTCGTACTGCTGATCAGGAAGCAAGTATGCATGCTGTGAAACAAATCCGCCCTGACTTTGCAGCGCTTCGCCAAACCGTTGGACCTTAGACCACGCGCGAAATAGAAGCACTGCAGTTCGCTGTTACTCGTGTTCGTGGCCGTATCTCTTGTCACCCAACAGCTCCTCCCCGATGGCTCAAGTGAGGCAACAACGTCACGTGCGAGTCCACCAAAGCTACCGTGAGCTTACGATGATGCATTTGCCCACGAATTCACACCATATTGCATCTTCCAGGCGATCCAGATACGCGTAGACGTGGGCCTGCTCATCGTGCGTGTGCACGCGAACACTGCGTCCTCAGCGGTGGAAGCAAGATGCCATTTTGAATGCCTGCGCCGCGCACTTTCTGAACCAGGGAGAAAACGCATATCGTAATGAGCCCAGCCAGCTCTGGGCACCTCGCAAGCTTTCGGGGCTGCTTCTATATCTCCTTGCTGCTACTGCACTCGTGGAAAACATGATAGCGTCCTTTCATCACCCACTCCCAAGGTGACGCGAAAATGAAAAATATAAACGGTCACCGCAGTACGCAGCTCTACAAAAGATGCCCGGACACAGATACTAGGCAGCCACACATGTCAAATTGCACCCACACACAGTTATAGACAGTGCGCAAATATGAAGCCGCACAAACATAAAGACAACACCCACACCCGCACCGGCAAGTCACAACAAGCACTTAGCAGCTCTTCAGGCCCCACATCCGAACCGTAATCGAGTAAAGCCGCACGACTCCGATATTTGTCCTTCTGACTAGCTCCCCTGCTCATAAGGCGTTGCTGGAGTCTCAATACGCACACTACCGTCATCACGCCATGCAAACACGCTTCGTGACGTGTCCCACCTACCGCATGAAGTCCTAGAACGCTGCTATCACGTCACCTCTTAATACAAGCTGACGATATCTACGCAATACGCATGTGGAAAAAGTGCAACGGTGACTCACATCCTGGAGCAATCGCGGCACCATTTGCCCTCTAAGATGCTGTGGTATCCACCGCGCGTTCAAAAGACACTTTCAGTGGCCTTCGGCCCGGCATAAATCTGCATGCATTCCAGCCTATGCTAGACCAAGAAGACTCACATGGTCCATGCGTTTGTTTTCGAGGTGTAACAGGACTGAACCAAGGAGTCTTCTTCACTCAAATGTAGAACATAAGCTCGGCCGCGCATGCCTAGAAGGGTACGCAGTTCGTAGGGGGGCCGCCACCAGTGCCCTGCAATAAAACGAGCCCTCGCAGAAGCACTCGTAAGTTCAGGTGCACTGTACGCAGTGAACCCCTCAATAAACCTGCTATGAGTAAGCTGGCAGACGGACACATACCCACGAAAGGCACGCCGCTGTCATTTCCTGCAAGGCCCACGGCACAGGACGGTTCATCCACCTTGCTTACTACTAGCAAATACATAGAAACTAGCAGCCAGTTAGCACTAAACAGATACGGATTCCCCAGGGAACAGGCTCTTGCTCTTGCCAAGTCCTCTGTCATCCGCTATCTGCAAGAATAAGAAACGTTAAGACTAAATTAACACCACACGACCCCCTTTGCAAGCCTCCCTGGCAGCCCATCAGCCAAAGATGCTTTGTTTGGCCCTTGCCGCCCTTTGCCAGTAGCTGGCTGCTGCGGAGTTAAGACTGTTGCGCACTTCCTGGCCCGTGACGCGAAGGCAGCTAACTTCCCAGATCCAGACTCCCAGCTGAAATGAATGACATGGGCTTCAACCAGCATAGTGCAGAGACTACCAAGGCAAGAAGCACACAAACAATGCACAGATAGAGCAATGCTGCAAAAGCCGGTGCTTTAGCAAGCCTCCGTATGGGAATATCGTCGGGGACGAGGACTGTGGCAATATCCTACTCTACAGGCACAAAATACGTGCTAGCATCTGTTCTGCACTGCCATACCCACCTAAAGTAATATCGAAGGCTCGACACATATTGGGAGTCACTGTAGGGAATTGTGCGTCGCAGCCCTCTTGGCCCCTTCACTGGCGCATCGAGCGAGGACACCTAGGCTGCAACTCTGCTGCAGGAGCATCGTGCAGGTAAGCTACCCATGCTTCATTCAGCACCTGCATTCCACAGATTCTACTACAACGCACTAGCTGCGGTGGCACCGTCCTTGTTCGGCGTGAAACAGTAAGCGGACTATTTTAATCTGAGTTCCTCAAGAAGATGGGATTGCGCTACGCTTGGCCACCGACTGCAAGCCTGCTGAATGCCCAAAGGAAACTTTGCACGTGCTCACATCAGCATGCTTACCAGCATCACAAGAGCACTTGAATACAAAGCATCTTTACAAGCAAAACGCACATCCTAGTTAACACCGAAAGCGTCCATATACAACCCCAATCCCATGCGCCCAAGCCCACAAATGCATTTCAACTTGTACCTAGTTACCGCTCCGTGCCATGGCTGCTGCAATGTTCTAAGCTGGAATACGAGAAGCGTATCTCGATGCACTCGCAGCAGCTAGCAACTCGGTCAACTCTACCGAGAAATCCAAATCTCGGCGTTACGCAGACGGCAACGCTCAAGAGCGGCCTTACAGTGTAACGCGAATGTCTAACTGAAAAGCGCTGTAAAAGAGCCAGTGCAGTTCGCTAAATATAATGCGGCCTAAGGAGATGCAAAGCCACCGACAACTTCCACGAAGAAAAGCAAATACACAATCACGCGCTTCACGACGCTTCAACTGCCTTTGCGCCTGATATGCCTAATCAGCGCAATGCTGCAAATACGCGACTTCAACGCATATGTGTGCAGGAACAGCGGCACGGTAGTGTGAATATGCCCTATGGACGCAGGTGTAGCCTGAGGAGGCATCTGCGCAGAACAATCTGGACCGCGGAAGTGATGAAGCAAGTTTCGAAAGCTAATGCGTAAGTGCCTCCACGCAAAACGCACATTCCGGCATATGTGCGAGGAGACCCAAATCAAGCATCGACCAGGCATGCTAAGACTAAAATGCAGAGCTGTGTCTGGTATGAAGAAGCTGCGACTGGCACGCTGCTCCAGGACTCCCTTGCATCTAGGTACCTCCCGCCTGTCACGCGGCCAGCGGAAGCTCACTTCCTGTTTATGATCAGGTCTCAGCAACGAGGAAAGCAGCACATCATTCTGCATACCCTGCGCACGCTTGGAAATATTACAGCGTCGTGAGAGAAACCCAACAAAACGAATCCCACAAAGCTTCATCGACTGGGCAATAACAAGGCTCGAAATGTCCTTTCGCTAGTCATCAAGGCAGAAACATAAACACAAAATAGTGATCTACTCACTCCATAAAGACCTGCAGCAAAGAGGGCATGCGAGAAGGGAATATCACCACTTAGCTACCCACCGCCCACGGGCTAGACATTAGCCAACCCATCAGAAGCATCATGAAACAACACTGCGTTGCTTCGCCTCATCTCAGTGCCTCTAGCATATGCTGCTTGCCAAAGCGAGCATCCCAGCAAACCAACTCACTGGCACTCCGCCAAGCTAATCACTATCCCCAGCAACCACCTGCATGATTCTTCGGAATGCACTCCCGCCGTCCCTTCCTCACAAGATAGCTGCAGGTCTGCTATGCAACCACATTCACGCAGGTCTCATACACCCTCCGATGTTCCGCATGCCTAGCAATAACATCGCAGCAGAACGAGAAGGGTATTTTCGACTCATCCTTTGCGCAACACCAATGTCGAATTGGCAACACTTCAGATGCATAGTCAGTTTGTAGGCAATGCATCCTCCTTCCAGTATTCGTCGTGCACCTTTCTCGTGCAGGACGCACTAGCTGCAGGGATGGCCTTGCAGTGTGGAGCAATACTCTACGAAGGAGGAGCCAATAGCAGTGCATTGGGGCTCCAGCGGCACATTGCAGCTGGCCTCTCAACTCTTTGGCAGCACCCCAAAGGACGAATTGCTCGTGCCAGTTTCAGTGTGGCCATCAAGTTACAGTTCCTTCATCAGCATCGAACGTTAGTCATGATCGTGCACTCCAACTGCTGCGAGCATACTACGCTGTGTTACGTGTGTCATCCGAAAACAGAATAAAACAGCCATGCACCCGAATGCCTAAAACGTTACCCCGAACCTAACTGCCCTAATCCTCAAACGCCTATGCTATGTCCACCCACATGCAGCAACGTCCGTCATGCTGGAATGGCAGTGTTGCTGGTATACACACTTTGCCGAAAAATAAGGTTTGTGTATGTGTCCCCTTCACAACTCCACAGCAGCCATCGTCTAGACATTCCTACAGCGCAAACGTGAGTGCAGATAGATAACCGATAAGACGCTCACGTTGTGTTGATGTTTTAAACCCGCTCTCGTAATGCTGATCAGGAAGCAAGTATACATGCTGTGAAACAAATCCGCCCTGACGTTGCAGCGCTTCGCCAAACCGTTGGACCTTAGACCACGCGCGAAATAGAAGCACTGCAGTTCGCTGTTACTCGTGTTCGTGGCCGTATCTCTTGTCACCCAACAGCTCCTCCCCGATGGCTCAAGTGAGGCAACAACGTCACGTGCGAGTCCACCAAAGCTACCGTGAGCTTACGATGATGCATTTGCCCACGAATTCACACCATATTGCATCTTCCAGGCGATCCAGATACGCGTAGACGTGGGCATGCTCATCGTGCGTGTGCACGCGAACACTGCGTCCTCAGCGGTGGAAGCAAGATGCCATTTTGAATGCCTGCGCCGCGCACTTTCTGAACCAGGGAGAAAACGCATATCGTAATGAGCCCAGCCAGCTCTGGGCACCTCGCAAGCTTTCGGGGCTGCTTCTATATCTCCTTGCTGCTACTGCACTCGTGGAAAACATGATAGCGTCCTTTCATCACCCACTCCCAAGGTGACGCGAAAATGAAAAATATAAACGGTCATCGCAGTACGCAGCTCTACAAAAGATGCCCGGACACAGATACTAGGCAGCCACACATGTCAAATTGCACCCACACACAGTTATAGACAGTGCGCAAATATGAAGCCGCACAAACATAAAGACAACACCCACACCCGCACCGGCAAGTCACAACAAGCACTTAGCAGCTCTTCAGGCCCCACATCCGAACCGTAATCGAGTAAAGCCGCACGACTCCGATATTTGCCCTTCTGACTAGCTCCCCTGCTCATAAGGCGTTGCTGGAGTCTCAATACGCACACTACCGTCATCACGCCATGCAAACACGCTTCGTGACGTGTCCCACCTACCGCATGAAGTCCTAGAACGCTGCTATCACGTCACCTCTTAATACAAGCTGACGATATCTACGCAATACGCATGTGGAAAAAGTGCAACGGTGACTCACATCCTGGAGCAATCGCGGCACCATTTGCCCTCTAAGATGCTGTGGTATCCACCGCGCGTTCAAAAGACACTTTCAGTGGCCTTCGGCCCGGCATAAATCTGCATGCATTCCAGCCTATGCTAGACCAAGAAGACTCACATGGTCCATGCGTTTGTTTTCGAGGTGTAACAGGACTGAATCAAGGAGTCTTCTTCACTCAAATGTAGAACATAAGCTCGGCCGCGCATGCCTAGAAGGGTACGCAGTTCGTAGGGGGGCCGCCACCAGTGCCCTGCAATAAAACGAGCCCTCGCAGAAGCACTCGTAAGTTCAGGTGCACTGTACGCAGTGAACCCCTCAATAAACCTGCTATGAGTAAGCTGGCAGACGGACACATACCCACGAAAGGCACGCCGCTGTCATTTCCTGCAAGGCCCACGGCACAGGACGGTTCATCCACCTTGCTTACTACTAGCAAATACATAGAAACTAGTAGCCAGTTAGCACTAAACAGATACGGATTCCCCAGGGAACAGGCTCTTGCTCTTGCCAAGTCCTCTGTCATCCGCTATCTGCAAGAATAAGAAACGTTAAGACTAAATTAACACCACACGACCCCCTTTGCAAGCCTCCCTGGCAGCCCATCAGCCAAAGATGCTTTGTTTGGCCCTTGCCGCCCTTTGCCAGTAGCTGGCTGCTGCGGAGTTAAGACTGTTGCGCACCTCCAGGCCCGTGACGCGAAGGCAGCTAACTTCCCAGATCCAGGCTCCCAGCTGAAATGAATGACATGGGCTTCAACCAGCATAGTGCAGAGACTACCAAGGCAAGAAGCACACAAACAATGCACAGATAGAGCAATGCTGCAAAAGCCGGTGCTTTAGCAAGCCTCCGTATGGGAATATCGTCGGGGACGAGGACTGTGGCAATATCCTACTCTACAGGCACAAAATACGTGCTAGCATCTGTTCTGCACTGCCATACCCACCTAAAGTAATATCGAAGGCTCGACACATATTGGGAGTCACTGTAGGGAATTGTGCGTCGCAGCCCTCTTGGCCCCTTCACTGGCGCATCGAGCGAGGACACCTAGGCTGCAACTCTGCTGCAGGAGCATCGTGCAGGTAAGCTACCCATGCTTCATTCAGCACCTGCATTCCACAGATTCTACTACAACGCACTAGCTGCGGTGACACCTTCCTTGTTCGGCGTGAAACAGTAAGCGGACTATTCTAATCTGAGTTCCTCAAGAAGATGGGATTGCGCTACGCTTGGCCACCGACTGCAAGCCTGCTGAATGCCCAAAGGAAACTTTGCACGTGCTCACATCAGCATGCTTACCAGCATCACAAGAGCACTTGAATACAAAGCATTTTTACAAGCAAAACGCACCATCTAGTTAACACCGAAAGCGTCCATATACAACCCCAATCCCATGCGCCCAAGCCCACAAATGCATTTCAACTTGTACCTAGGTACCGCTCCGTGCCATGGCTGCTGCAATGTTCTAAGCTGGAATACGAGAAGCGTATCTCGATGCACTCGCAGCAGCTAGCAACTCGGTCAACTCTACCGAGAAATCCAAATCTCGGCGTTACGCAGACGGCAACGCTCAAGAGCGGCCTTACAGTGTAACGCGAATGTCTAACTGAAAAGCGCTGTAAAAGAGCCAGTGCAGTTCGCTAAATATAATGCGGCCTAAGGAGATGCAAAGCCACCGACAACTTCCACGAAGAAAAGCAAATACACAATCACGCGCTTCACGACGCTTCAACTGCCTTTGCGCCTGATATGCCTAATCAGCGCAATGCTGCAAATACGCGACTTCAACGCATATGTGTGCAGGAACAGCGGCACGGTAGTGTGAATATGCCCTATGGACGCAGGTGTAGCCTGAGGAGGCATCTGCGCAGAACAATCTGGACCGCGGAAGTGATGAAGCAAGTTTCGAAAGCTAATGCGTAAGTGCCTCCACGCAAAACGCACATTCCGGCATATGTGCGAGGAGACCCAAATCAAGCATCGACCAGGCATGCTAAGACTAAAATGCAGAGCTGTGTCTGGTATGAAGAAGCTGCGACTGGCACGCTGCTCCAGGACTCCCTTGCATCTAGGTACCTCCCGCTTGTCACGCGAGCCAGCGGAAGCTTACTTTCTGTTTATGCTCAGGTCTCAGCAACGAGGAAAGCAGCACATCATTCTGCATACCCTGCGCAAGCTTGGAAATATTACAGCGTCGTGAGAGAAACCCAACAAAACGAATCCCACAAAGCTTCATCGACTGGGCAATAACAAGGCTCGAAATGTCCTTTTGCTAGTCATCAAGGAAGAAACATAAACACAAAATAGTGATCTACTCACTCCATAAAGACCTGCAGCAAAGAGGGCATGCGAGAAGGGCATATCACCACTTAACTACCCACCGCCCACGGGCTAGACATTAGCCAACCCATCAGAAGCATCATGAAACAACACTGCGTTGCTTCGCCTCATCTCAGTGCCTCTAGCATATGCTGCTTGCCAAAGCGAGCATCCCAGCAAACCAACTCACTGGCACTCCGCCAAGCTAATCACTATCCTCAGGAACCGCCTGCATGATTCTTCGGAATGCACTCCCGCCGTCCCTTCCTCACAAGATAGCTGCAGGTCTGCTATGCAACCACATTCACGCAGATCTCATACACCCTCCGATGTTCCGCATGCCTAGCAATAACATCGCAGCAGAACGAGAAGGGTATTTTCGATTCATCCTTTGCGCAACACCAATGTCGAATTGGCAACACTTCAGATGCATAGTCAGTTTGTAGGCAATGCATCCTCCTTCCAGTATTCGTCGTGCACCTTTCTCGTGCAGGACGCACTCGCTGCAGGGATGGCCTTGCAGTGTCGAGCAATACTCTACGAAGGAGGAGCCAATAGCAGTGCATTGGGGCTCCAGCGGCACACTGCAGGTGGCCTCACAACTCTTTGGCAGCACCCCAAAGGACGAATTGCTCGTGCCAGTTTCAGTGTGGCCATCAAGTTACACTTCCTTCATCAGCATCAAAAGTCAGTCATGACCGTGCACTCCAACTGCTGCAAGCATACTACGCTGTGTTACGTGTGTCATCCGAAAACAGAATAAAACAGCCATGCACCCGAACGCCTAAAACGTTACTCCGAACCTAACTGCCCTAATCCTCAAACGCCTATGCTATGTCCACCCACATGCAGCAACGTCCGTCATGCTGGAATGGCAGTGTTGCTGGTATACACACTTTGCCGAAAAATAAGGTTTGTGTATGTGTCCCCTTCACAACTCCACAGCAGCCATCGTCCAGACATTCTTACAGCGCAAACGTGAGTGCAGATAGATAACCGATAAGACGCTCACGTTGTGTTGATGTTTTAAACCCGCTCTCGTAATGCTGATCAGGAAGCAAGTATGCATGCTGTGAAACAAATCCGCCCTGACTTTGCAGCGCTTCGCCAAACCGTTGGACCTTAGACCACGCGCGAAATAGAAGCACTGCAGTTCGCTGTTACTCGTGTTCGTGGCCGTATCTCTTGTCACCCAACAGCTCCTCCCCGATGGCTCAAGTGAGGCAACAACGTCACGTGCGAGTCCACCAAAGCTACCGTGAGCTTACGATGATGCATTTGCCCACGAATTCACACCATATTGCATCTTCCAGGCGATCCAGATGCGCGTAGACGTGGGCCTGCTCATCGTGCGTGTGCACGCGAACACTGCGTCCTCAGCGGTGGAAGCAAGATGCCATTTTGAATGCCTGCGCCGCGCACTTTCTGAACCAGGGAGAAAACGCATATCGCAATGAGCCCAGCCAGCTCTGGGCACCTCGCAAGCTTTCGGGGCTGCTTCTATATCTCCTTGCTGCTACTGCACTCGTGGAAAACATGATAGCGTCCTTTCATCACCCACTCCCAAGGTGACGCGAAAATGAAAAATATAAACGGTCATCGCAGTACGCAGCTCTACAAAAGATGCCCGGACACAGATACTAGGCAGCCACACATGTCAAATTGCACCCACACACAGTTATAGACAGTACGCAAATATGAAGCCTCACAAACATAAAGACAACACCCACACCCGCACCGGCAAGTCACAACAAGCACTTAGCAGCTCTTCAGGCCCCACATCCGAACCGTAATCGAGTAAAGCCGCACGACTCCGATATTTGTCCTTCTGACTAGCTCCCCTGCTCATAAGGCGTTGCTGGAGTCTCAATACGCACACTACCGTCATCACGCCATGCAAACACGCTTCGTGACGTGTCCCACCTACCGCATGAAGTCCTAGAACGCTGCTATCACGTCACCTCTTAATACAAGCTGACGATATCTACGCAATACGCATGTGGAAAAAGTGCAACGGTGACTCACATGCTGGAACAATTGCGGCACCATTTGCCCTCTAAGACGCTGTGGTATCCACCGCGCGTTCAAAAGACACTTTCAATGGCCTTCGGCCCGGCATAAATCTGCATGCATTCCAGCCTACGCTAGACCAAGAAGGCTCACATGGTCCATGCGTTTGTTTTCGAGGTGTAACAGGACTGAACCAAGGAGTCTTCTTCACTCAAATGTAGAACATAAGCTCGGCCGCGCATGCCTAGAAGGGTACGCAGTTCGTAGGGGGGCCGCCACCAGTGCCCGGCAATAAAACGAGCCCTCGCAGAAGCACTCGTAAGTTCAGGTGCACTGTACGCAGTGAACCCCTCAATAAACCTGCTATGAGTAAGCTGGCAGACGGACACATACCCACGAAAGGCACGCCGCTGTCATTTCCTGCAAGGCCCACGGCACAGGACGGTTCATCCACCTTGCTTACTACTAGCAAATACATAGAAACTAGTAGCCAGTTAGCACTAAACAGATACGGATTCCCCAGGGAACAGGCTCTTGCTCTTGCCAAGTCCTCTGTCATCCGCTATCTGCAAGAATAAGGAACGTTAAGACTAAATTAACACCACACGACCCCCTTTGCAAGCCTCCCTGGCAGCCCATCAGCCAAAGATGCTTTGTTTGGCCCTTGCCGCCCTTTGCCAGTAGCTGGCTGCTGCGGAGTTAAGACTGTTGCGCACTTCCTGGCCCGTGACGCGAAGGCAGCTAACTTCCCAGATCCAGACTCCCAGCTGAAATGAATGACATGGGCTTCAACCAGCATAGTGCAGAGACTACCAAGGCAAGAAGCACACAAACAATGCACAGATAGAGCAATGCTGCAAAAGCCGGTGCTTTAGCAAGCCTCCGTATGGGAATATCGTCGGGGACGAGGACTGTGGCAATATCCTACTCTACAGGCACAAAATACGTGCCAGCATCTGTTCTGCACTGCCATACCCACCTAAAGTAATATCGAAGGCTCGACACATATTGGGAGTCACTGTAGGGAATTGTGCGTCGCAGCCCTCTTGGCCCCTTCACTGGCGCATCGAGCGACACCTAGGCTGCAACTCTGCTGCAGGAGCATCGTGCACGTAAGCTACCCACGCTTCATTCAGCACCTGCATTCCACAGATTCTACTACAACGCACTAGCTGCGGTGGCACCGTCCTTGTTCGGCGTGAAACAGTAAGCGGACTATTTTAATCTGAGTTCCTCAAGAAGATGGGATTGCGCTACGCTTGGCCACCGACTGCAAGCCTGCTGAATGCCCAAAGGAAACTTTGCACGTGCTCACATCAGCATGCTTACCAGCATCACAAGAGCACTTGAATACGAAGCATTTTTACAAGCAAAACGCACATCCTAGTTAACACCGAAAGCGTCCATATACAACCCCAATCCCATGCGCCCAAGCCCACAAATGCATTTCAACTTGTACCTAGTTACCGCTCCGTGCCATGGCTGCTGCAATGTTCTAAGCTGGAATACGAGAAGCATATCTCGATGCACTCGCAGCAGCTAGCAACTCGGTCAACTCTACCGAGAAATCCAAATCTCGGCGTTACGCAGACGGCAACGCTCAAGAGCGGCCTTACAGTGTAACGCGAATGTCTAACTGAAAAGCGCTGTAAAAGAGCCAATGCAGTTCGCTAAATATAATGCGGCCTAAGGAGATGCAAAGCCACCGACAACTTCCACGAAGAAAAGCAAATACACAATCACGCGCTTCACGACGCTTCAACTGCCTTTGCGCCTGATATGCCTAATCAGCGCAATGCTGCAAATACGCGACTTCAACGCATATGTGTGCAGGAACAGCGGCACGGTAGTGTGAATATGCCCTATGGACGCAGGTGTAGCCTGAGGAGGCATCTGCGCAGAACAATCTGGACCGCGGAAGTGATGAAGCAAGTTTCGAAAGCTAATGCGTAAGTGCCTCCACGCAAAACGCACATTCCGGCATATGTGCGAGGAGACCCAAATCAAGCATCGACCAGGCATGCTAAGACTAAAATGCAGAGCTGTGTCTGGTATGAAGAAGCTGCGACTGGCACGCTGCTCCAGGACTCCCTTGCATCTAGGTACCTCCCGCTTGTCACGCGAGCCAGCGGAAGCTTACTCTCTGTTTATGCTCAGACCTCAGCAACGAGGAAAGCAGCACATCATTCTGCATGCCCTGCGCACGCTTGGAAATATTACAGCGTCGTGAGAGAAACCCAACAAAACGAATCCCACAAAGCTTCATCGACTGGGCAATAACAAGGCTCGAAATGTCCTTTTGCTAGTCATCAAGGCAGAAACATAAACACAAAATAGTGATCTACTCACTCCATAAAGACCTGCAGCAAAGAGGGCATGCGAGAAGGGCATATCACCACTTAACTAACCACCGCCCACGGGCTAGACATTAGCCAACCCATCAGAAGCATCATGAAACAACACTGCGTAGCTTCGCCTCATCTCAGTGCCTCTAGCATATGCTGCTTGCCAAAGCGAGCATCCCAGCAAACCAACTCACTGGCACTCCGCCAAGCTAATCACTATCCCCAGGAACCGCCTGCATGATTCTTCGGAATGCACTCCCGCCGTCCCTTCCTCACAAGATAGCTGCAGGTCTGCTATGCAACCATATTCACGCAGGTCTCATACACCCTCCGATGTTCCGCATGCCTAGCAATAACATCGCAGCAGAACGAGAAGGGTATTTTCGATTCATCCTTTGCGCAACACCAATGTCGAATTGGCAACACTTCAGATGCATAGTCAGTTTGTAGGCAATGCATCCTCCTTCCAGTATTCGTCGTGCACCTTTCTCGTGCAAGACGCACTAGCTGCAGGGATGGCCTTGCAGCCTGGAGCAATACTCTACGAAGGAGGAGCCAACAGCAGTGCATTGGGGCTCCAGCGGCACATTGCAGCTGGCCTCTCAACTCTTTGGCAGCAGCCCAAAGGACGAATTGCTCGTGCCAGTTTCAGTGTGGCCATCAAGTTACAGTTTCTTCATCAGCATCGAACGTTAGTCATGATCGTGCACTCCAACTGCTGCAAGCATACTATGCTGTGCTACGTGTGTCATCCGAAAACAGAATAAAACAGCCATGCACCCGAACGCCTAAAACGTTACTCCGAACCTAACTGCCCTAATCCTCAAACGCCTATGCTATGTCCACGCACATGCAGCAACGTCCGTCATGCTGGAATGGCAGTGTTGCTGGTATACACACTTTGCCGAAAAATAAGGTTTGTGTATGTGTCCCCTTCACACCTCCACAGCAGCCATCGTCTAGACATTCCTACAGCGCAAACGTGAGTGCAGATAGATAACCGATAAGACGCTCACGTTGTGTTGATGTTTTAAACCCGCTCTCGTGCTGCTGACAGGGAAGCAAGTATAGATGCTGTGAAACAAATCCGCCCTGACTTTGCAACGCTTCGCCAAACCGTTGGACCTTAGACCACGCGTGAAATAGAAGCACTGCAGTTCACTGTTACTCGTGTTCGTGGCCGTATCTCTTGTCACCCAACAGCTCCTCCCCGATGGCTCAAGTGAGGCAACAACGTCACGTGCGAGTCCACCAAAGCTACCGCGAGCTTACGATGATGCATTTGCCCACGAATTCACACCATATTGCATCTTCCAGGCGATCCAGATATGCGTAGACGTGGGCCTGCTCATCGTGCGTGTGCACGCGAACACTGCGTCCTCAGCGGTGGAAGCAAGGTGCCATTTTGAATGGCTGCGCCGCTCACGGTCTGAACCAGGCAGAATACCCATATAGTAGTGAACACAGTCAGCTTTGGTTAGCTCACCAGCGTTTGAATGCAATTCCATATCTTCTGCGCAGTGCAGCGCAGTGACGTTGAAACGTTATTGCAGTTTCCTCGCACCCGTGGGTAAAGGTTCTGCTGTAGGGAAGGACGCGGAAAACCGCAGCTGTACGGGAGTCAGCGCAAGATCTCCAAATATAAACACACGGGTGCCACACATATGAAACCGAAGGCAAACAAGTCAACAAGACCACGCAGAAACGGAGTCACACACGCATGGAGTCAGCCGTGCAATAAATCAAAGCAAGGCAGAACCAAGGGGCTTGCATCTCTTTAGCCCGCGCGCCCGAATTGCCAAGGAGACAAACGAATATAAACCCTTACGAGTACCATTGTGCGTGAGAATTCGCTGCAGTCACAACATGCGCAAAACGGTCAAAAATGCGTCCCTACTGAAAGCGTATCAATATAGCATTAGGCGCTAAGTTGGCCCTTCTACAGCACTCTTGCGTAACGGCCTCTAAGCGTTTGGCAGCACTGCACACATCTGGAAACGATGCAGAGTTAACCCACTTCCTATTGCGACAGCGAAGCCATATCCAGTCAGTGAGAGAGTTTACTCAGCCGAATGCAGCCCTGATGCTGGCCAGGACTGCCCGAAAGGGACGAAGTTCATGATCTTCACAAAAAAGCGCAGAACAGAAATCGGGAGCAAACATGTGGTGGCGCGTGCATCCTCAAGAGTTGCGCTTTTGATGCAGTGCTTGCTTATGGCTTCGGCTGCGCATCGCAAGACGCCAAATGTCCAAGTTGGACACGCAACGCAGTGCATCACTGAGCCTGTAAGCAATGCAAACCATCAATGAAGCGAGAAAGCGCTAGCCTAGGGTCAACGTTTTCGTTCCCTTGGTCACCGTGCCGCAGCCGCACACTACATTGAGCCTCTCAAATGTATTACGTCGCTGCATCTCAGCAAAGAACTGAAGCCAAAAATTACACAGTAAGAGAGGGCCTCCCTCATTGCGTCTGTTGGATCAAGAGAAGTGAATGCCGGTACAGAGGAATGCCGTCTTTCACACAGCAAGCAACGCAGATGCACGTCAATAACGTGTGAGAACTAACCTGGCAAATAACAGCACATCGTTTGCGCTCTCCTAGGAAATGCACAGGGACTAATATTTCTCAGCATAAAACACACGCAGGGAGCACACAAAAAAATGAACCAGCTAACCCCGAAACTCTCTTGCTCAAGTTAACAAAATAGCGTTCCGCCTTACTACGCCACCTGCAGTGAAGTGGGTCTTTCGCCTCTATATTTGCTGCAGCCTACTGGCTGTCTCCATGCTAAGCGTACCCTCTGGTTCGTTCCGCCAATGCAACTATTTAATTAAACCTACTTTCGCGGCTGGGTAAAAAAGTGCGCAGTTGCTTTATAATGCAAAAGCAACTTCATAGTGTAATTAAAACGCCCACCGAGGTAAATGCATATTTGTAATACCTAGGTTCTAATCCACCAAGAGGCGAAAGATACACAAAAGTACCACAGTTTGTGCGATGGGTATGCTATACACCGCCAATGCTGCGTAGGTATACAGCTTTGCTAATCTACCATTTTGCGTAGCAAGCAATTTACAATTCCACTAGATACATCTTGCCAGTCATAACAACCGGAGAATGGAGTTGGTCCGCATTGCCAGCTGGCCTAGAAGTTGTCGCATCTTCTGTGCTGCACACTGCGTATTGCAGTAGCCCCAGTTGGTCAAACTTGCTGCTTTGCAGCAGACAGTTCTGCAACTGACAACTGATGGCCTGAAGGCATTTTGCGGCACGCCGAAATTACAGTGAAGAGCATTCTAATCTTACACAGCGTCCCCACAACCCTTTCGCGCCCTGGTCAACATCAACATAAAAATTCTGCATTACTAGGACGCTGCATTCAAACAACTGCAGCGTTAAACCCTGCAGTCTCCTTGCCACGCCAATGCAGTGCTCTTTGTCTTTAACAACGCACTTGCTGTAGCTTAAAGGCTGCGGCGTTTACTTGGGTTGTCACACCGCCTTTCTTCTCTGGCGGTATAATCACCATCGCCTCTTATGGGCTGGCTGAGACTGTACCGTCCAACCGAAAGCCAGAAGCGCACACAACAGCTTCACCCCATATGACGACATGTTTTGCGGTTTTATCCGCCGCGCCCAAGCCCCCTTTGTATCCTCACCGGCAGAAACGCCCAAAAGCGCGACCTGCGGAAATTCGTAAAGTTTTGTTGATCTCCATGCCAGACCCCTTCTACCATACCGACAAGGCGCCGAAACACTTTGCCACCGACTGCACGCCTGCTGAATGCCAAAAGAAAACTTTGCACGTGCTCACATCAGCATGCTTACTAGCATCACAAGAGCACTTGAATACGAAGCATTTTTACAAGCAAAACGCACCATCTAGTTAACACCGAAAGCGTCCATATACAACCCCAATCCCATGCGCCCAAGCCCACAAATGCATTTCAACTTGTACCTAGGTACCGCTCCGTGCCATGGCTGCTGCAATGTTCTAAGCTGGAATACGAGAAGCGTATCTCGATGCACTCGCAGCAGCTAGCAACTCGGTCAACTCTACCGAGAAATCCAAATCTCGGCGTTACGCAGACGGCAACGCTCAAGAGCGGCCTTACAGTGTAACGCGAATGTCTAACTGAAAAGCGCTGTAAAAGAGCCAGTGCAGTTCGCTAAATATAATGCGGCCTAAGGAGATGCAAAGCCACCGACAACTTCCACGAAGAAAAGCAAATACACAATCACGCGCTTCACGACGCTTCAACTGCCTTTGCGCCTGATATGCCTAATCAGCGCAATGCTGCAAATACGCGACTTCAACGCATAAGTGTGCAGGAACAGCGGCACGGTAGTGTGAATATGCCCTATGGACGCAGGCGCAGCCTGAGGAGGCATCTGCGCAGAACAATCTGGACCGCGGAAGCGATGAAGCAAGTTTCGAAAGCTAATGCGTAAGTGCCTCCACGCAAAACGCACATTCCGGCATATGTGCGAGGAGACCCAAATCAAGCATCGACCAGGCATGCTAAGACTAAAATGCAGAGCTGTGTCTGGTATGAAGAAGCTGCGACTGGCACGCTGCTCCAGGACTCCCTTGCATCTAGGTACCTCCCGCTTGTTACGCGGCCAGCGGAAGCTTACTCTCTGTTTATGCTCAGACCTCAGCGACGAGGAAAGCAGCACATCATTCTGCATACCCTGCGCACGCTTGGAAATATTACAGCGTCGTGAGAGAAACCCAACAAAATGAATCCCACAAAGCTTCATCGACTGGGCAATAACAAGGCTCGAAATGTCCTTTTGCTAGTCATCAAGGAAGAAACATAAACACAAAATAGTGATCTACTCACTCCATAAAGACCTGCAGCAAAGAGGGCATGCGAGAAGGGCATATCACCACTTAACTACCCACCGCCCACGGGCTAGACATTAGCCAACCCATCAGAAGCATCATGAAACAACACTGCGTTGCTTCGCCTCATCTCAGTGCCTCTAGCATATGCTGCTTGCCAAAGCGAGCATCCCAGCAAACCAACTCACTGGCACTCCGCCAAGCTAATCACTATCCCCAGGAACCGCCTGCATGATTCTTCGGAATGCACTCCCGCCGTTCCTTCCTCACAAGATAGCTGCAGGTCTGCTATGCAACCACATTTACGCAGGTCTCATACACCCTCCGATGTTCCGCATGCCTAGCAATAACATCGCAGCAGGACGGAGAAGGGTATTTTCGATTCATCCTTTGCGCAACACCAGTGGCGGATTGGTAAGGCTTCAGTCGCAGAGGGAGAGTATAGGGCACGCATCGCCCTAGCACTGCTTGCCCTGTACTGTTTTCATGTATGACCCACTTTCTTTACGGGCACCTCTGAAATGGCGCGCAGTACCTTTCAAAGGCCGCCCCATAATGGGTGGGTAGTAGGCTGGCTGGAGAGGTGCGCGCGGCATTTTCGCTCTGCGATTGGTACTTGCTGCATGCTTGCTCGCGTTAACTCTGTTGATGCAAACAAGCATGCTTGCCTCTGCACAAAAGGCGTGTCGTGTTCGCGTGCTGTACAGGCTGCAAGCCCACGGAGCCCAATTATGTTTTTGACCAAGAGAGACGGAAGAAGTGGTACGCTGAAGCGACTACAACGCTGTTCTGCATGACCGAAAAGTGCGGATATGCTTTCATCCGCAAACAAAGAGAAATGCACATTTCATCGATGCCGAGCTGTTAAATGCTTCGCTGGAGAGACTGCAATAATAGCTGTTCACTTGAACCCTGCTTGCGTTGCGAATAAGTGTGCCCGTGAACAGGCAGCAGAGAGAACTGCATCGCTGCATCTCTCTTGCTAAAACATCGAAGCCTCTCCCAGGACTTCCTTTTTCGGAGCAAGCTCATACTTCATGCAAAACAATGGCCAGCTAGCGCCTTGAACCATCACGAGCCCTTCTGGCCCTACCACAAGCTGGGGAGAAGACGCCATGGTAGGGTCGGCCCGTGCTTCGGAAAGCCATTTATTGGAATGTTTCGGCCTGCCCCACACTGCAAGACAACGTTCACGCATATACGCAGTGCTGCTGAGAGGAAATGCTCCTGGGCATCATTCAAGGTGGGCTGTGGCTTCCAAAAAAGCGTTAGCATGACGCACAAACTGAGTGTTGCGTGCTTGATACAACTGACTCCAACACCAAATGATGATCCCTCATATGCTTTACTGACTTTAGACGGAAGCATTTGGTCACGCAGTAACTCTACATACTGATCGAGCTAGACACTTAAAGCACCCTCTGTGGCGTTCTCGTTGCCACCAGCTAGCTTTCAAATACTGGAGATAAGGTGACGCTTACCTTATACTTTGTGCAATACATCCAAACGTTTAGGAACACTCAAGGGGATCCAGTAAACTGGTTATCATACCATTGCCTTCTTAGCTGCCATCACGTTCCACTTGGGCTCTTCACACCAGCCTGTCAAAAATGCTATGAACACACTTTCTAAAGCCGGATTGAAATCTCTACGGAGGCGAAACCTTCCTCATGGAAGGGCATGGCAATGCTCTCGCGCCGGGGCATACTCTGCAGAATAATGCTTATCGAAGAAACATGAAGGAAACCAGGTGGCACCACGAATAAAACCTGTGGCATTAGTCGCATACAGGACAAGCTTGCGCTCGCATATCAATACGTACAAGCGCAGAGAATCACAGAAAGCACACACCGACAGACAAACCGAAACTCAAGCACAGATGGCACGTAGTCAGTGGAATGCGACAGTGTCATGTGCGCAATCATACGCACACAGAAAAAAGGGAAAAACAATTTAGCCACAGTACACGGAAACGCACGTGAGGAAAATTCATTGTCTCGGGGTGTCTTTACTTCTCTAACTCCTGTACGCCAAATTCTGCATCACAGCTCCCCTCAATGATACGCAAAGTTTGCAAGCGAGTATGCCCGCTGCAAACCTGGAAGCAGCAAACACATAAATCACCTCTAGGGAGCATGATTCTATGAACCTAATTTTGTTGCTGGACACGCATCTGCCACATGTGAAGTCGGAGCCCACATCCTGCAGCAATCCCGATGCCATGCGCTACTCGAGAATGAAGCTCTGGGATGGCAAGTCAATTTTTACAAACTATTTGTCCATGCGCTGCCTGCTCACCTTTCGCACCAAAGAGCAAACAGTTATCTTCACCAGTGCCTCCCATCTTTGTTACTGTATGCTGTTCTGATCCGCTGCGTTCTCCTCAACAGAGCATTACCCTATTATAAACTACCGTGCGTTGGGGTTCACCGAAGATCGGCACAGCTTTGCATCGTGCTACAGCTGGCGCAGGGGCATCAGTTTCCCTTTGCATACCAACAGGGCTTTTCCGTGCATTTGGAGCCTCACCGTAAGTGTCAACCACTACGCCCAAAGATATGCAAAGCTCCTCAGCTTCAGGTAGCTCTGCATGATCACCCCGCAAGACCCCCTCCCCCCCACCATGCCACAAGGCTGACGCAGGCAGTCACTCCGTCTTCATTCACTTGAGCGAGGCACCCTTCCATTCAGAAGGTAGATGGAAAGCTAGTAAGTACTGCGAATGAAGAAGCAGCTGATGTACGCGAGAAGAATGAGTTCGATCTTGTGCATGTCCAACCTCTTTCCCACCACACTAATTACGCATCCAAGATTTTCGGCGGCCTTGCTTAAATCCAGCTAAGCGGCCAAACTCAATTTCCTTCCAGTTCTTATCTGCCTCCCGTGCAAAATTGCTAGACTTCAAAAGGCTGCATACTGACTGATTTGAAAAAGTATGACGCTCGCCTTAATACGTCCAAGCGTCTAAGAGCCAAGCAGGGGCTCGCAAGTAACGCGCTTTTCTCATGGTGTATGCAACACACCTTCAGCATTCTACTGAGACACCCAGTGCAGCATGCAGAGTTGCCAGCAATGAAGACGTTTTGCTGCCTGGTTCAGCGCAATTCGCAGCACGAGCTACGCAAGCTACGATGGAAACTGTTACCGACAATGCATCGTAGTGGCATCGCCTTCTGCCTGTTCGGTCTCCGCTGCCTGCACTTAAGATATAGCACCAGTCAAAGCCAAAGCCGTCCATGACGCACTGCCTGGAGTAGGCGAACGCCACACGAGTGGCAGGAGATAAAGGATAAACAACTGAAAATAACTCAATGAATTCGGTGCCACATAGGGCCAAGCCAGCACTTCAACGACCGTGTTTAGGCCATTATTCGTGCAGCAAGAGTGCCAATGCTCCATAACAGCGCCACCTAGCGCATGAACCAAGAACAATCACATATGCGAATGCAAACCTCCGGTAAACCCGCCCACAGACCGTTCTGGCAGGAACACCTGTACTCCCGTGCCACAGAATAGTCTGCAGTATATGCCTATAATATTGCAAGGATTGAGCTGATGAAGAATAGCTCCACGGCGCACCTGGAAAAATACGGTACCATTGGGAAGGCGTTCCTTGTGACCGCTCGAGAGAACACGCCCAAGTCGCTCGCTGGCGTCTTGCATGATGCCCCAGCAGTTATCAGGACTTCGCCACCCTGCCACACCAACGCAGCTATGATGAAGCGTAACTCACGTCCCCTCCAGCGGAAGCAGGACGCTTCGTGGGATGGCGTGAGTAAATGGGTAGACACTGGTCTGTGTCCTTCTCAGCTTGTATGGAAAACTGCTCCATTCCACAGAGTCCACGGCATACAGCGACCACCGTGCAAGCAAATCCACTCCTCCCAAATGTCTGGTATGAAGCCTGACACACGGAATACTCAATAGCAATAAAACTAAACACGCCATGAAAGGAATGCGCTCCTTCGAATTTCAAAAGTGTGCTAGATGCACACGGTCTAGAAACTGACTCCTTCTTGAACCCTACCCGCCGGTCTCCGTGGTATGCTGCCATGCAGAAACCAAGTACTACACGCAACAGCGTGATATGTGCCTAAACATGCTCGGCTGCAACAGCGATTTCATTTTCTGCCCCCTAACCTCCAACCCATGGTGCATAGCACACTGCCATGCTGTGAGGCATTCCATTCATACACCTATACCCAGGCGATTCCCCATCGGCATCACTAACCACAGCCTCAGCGGTTCAGTATTTCAACTGACGTACATCCTAAAGAATGGCCAGCCATGCGCCAGACTGAACGGCGCATTGTTAAGGATCAAGTGCTGAATAAGGAAGCATGCAACAGTAAAGCAGTCGAAATTACACCCGGCGTCTAACAAAGTAGTGGCCTTCAGCCTTCCCTTTCGCAATCAGCATTCCAACGCCCCAAAGCGATCTGCAGACACTAGCCCATGCGCGCAGCTACGGCTGTGCGGTGGGGAACGAAGCCACCTGAAGAATACAGAGGCATGCAGTTCCTTTTAGGACGACATTCCCAATGCAAGAATAAGCATTGCACAAAGCCACTAAAGTGCTGCATTTCAACATTAATACTGTCAAAAACATACCAACAGGAAGCAGCGCCGTGGAAAATATCAGCAAACCTCATGTGGCAGCATCCACAACAACTGCATCATATTGGTTTGATGCTATCCACATTTGATGCAGAGGCTGCGAGTTGGACACCACGTGTAAACCGGATTGCGGTTCCCATGCCAAAGGATGACAGCATCTCAATTTAACGTTCAGCTTCGCCATTGAAACGCTCAATATCTAGCTTGCGCAGAGGGCTGAACGCAAACGAGCTCAAACCTCAAGCGATTACCTGCACACCTAAACAAAAGACGCCGGGGCAGTGCTCAGACTAATATGTTCTTCAAGGTCTTGGACGGCACCAGGACTTCGCGCACAAGCGCCCTGCGTAAGCCCCCAAAGGCGAAACGAATCCTGCCATGCTCTCGAGTCTTAAAAAGGAAACAAAGCTACCACAGGCTCCTGACACAAATGGAAACACTGCAATTCCACATGAGTTCTCTCCAACTGTTGGAAACAAACTGCTCCATTGCAAACATTCCACAACGAGCAGCGGCAAGCGTCGCGCAGACCCTGTATTTTTTGACGTGCTGGCCGCCGGGAGAAGCATCATGCAGCTGCAACACAAAATGTTTTCTCGCAACACGCAGAGTTATATTTCATGCCAACCTCATTCAAACCCAGGAGCCACAAAAGCACACATATCCAAACGACCTGGAGTGCTACGTAGCTCCCTCTTGCAATGCTCGGAAACACCCAAAAGGCGAGAGCCGTGGAAGGAGATTTTCTCTCGGGGGCTTTGCTTGGTCACAACGATCGCGAAAATCTCGTAACATATTGATGCACCATCTACACCAGTGCTACCTATGCACAAGCGCGGGCATGGGCACAAGCATATATCTGCACCGAAACGTTCCTCCGTGATTTGAGCTGCCCGCTGGCGTTTCTGCCTTGCGGAAGCATGAGACTCGCTGAATGCCGGCCACAGTGCCTTGCTCCCCTTAGCAACGGGTGCAATCTGTAGCGGAAACAATTTATTAACGCACTGGACATACACTGCTACTCGCCGCCCAACCAAACATCCTGTCGCATACAAACAAGTTTCCGCAGTGCGTGTGTGTGTGTGTGTGTGTGTGTGTGTGTGTTGCGTGTGTGTGTGTGTGTGTGTGTGTGTGTGTGTGTGTGTGTGTGTGTGTGTGTGTCTGTTCCGATGCCAACGTGCACGCCTCGCATGTATACGGAGAAGGCCACATCTAGCATTTGCCCTCTCGCCCGCTTCTACTGCCCATTTGCGCACTTTCTAGAATGGTGCGCATGCCATTTGGTGGGCAACGGGACGTCAGGGAACCAGTTGCAGTGCCGATCATGGGCACGCATTGCCATTCTTGCACTAGGGCACTCACCAAAAGTGAGCACTGCACATGCAGCTTTCGATGACAGGCCCGCATACAGTGCTACTGGATGAGGTAAAACCAAAAGGCGTAGGCGTGCAGTGCACAATACTCGCTTGAAACACTCTGTGACTACCAACAAGCACACCGCGAAGCGACACACCAATAGCGAGCAGATCGATAATGAACTTAGTATGCAGTGAAGCACATTCACTCCGTTCACCGTCAAAGGCACCACAATGCCGTGTCAACCCAACACTATACTGCGTCTCTTCATGCCACTCAAAGAAACAGCATGCGAACCTGAAGACAGCCACGAAGCGGCACAATCACGATCTGAACGAACGTTATGCTTTGTTTGGTGCGAACACCCATTCATTTGTTGCATATGTGAACATGTGAAGCAGCAAGGCCTAGATTCGGCAAGCTTCGAACAACACGAGATTTGCTGTCTAGATGCTAGACGTATAACTGCTGCGGAAAGCATTTGTTACAGCATGAGCTTCAAATAGGCACGCCAAGCTCGCGAAGTGATAGCACATGGAAATGCAGCGGCAGGGAGCAGGCATATACAGGCACAAAGCCGATGTTCTACTGCGCAAACGAAGAACAACGAACGTAACAACAACGAACCTGCAGCATCGGTGAGGGTAATGGTCCACACTCACCATCTGCATATCAGAGATGATATACGCATACAGCTACCAGTTTCATCCGTGATGTGCATTTCCAGTTCAAAGAATAAGCGAATGACATAACCGGCTTTCTCCTGTGTTTGCCTTTCAGCTGCTAAAGTAATATGCATTGCCCACGATCACAATGCTGGAGTCAGGTATCTCATGTCGGCAACGAATCCCGACGGGAAGCGAAGCCTCCCTTGATTTCGCTCATACGCGATTCTGGCGGGAACGCCTGTACTCCCGTGACTCAGAATAGTCTGCAGTATATGCCTATAATATTGCAAGGATTGAGCTGATGAAGAATAGCTCCACGGCGCACCTGGAAAAATACTGTACCATTGGGAAGGCGTTCCTTGTGACCGCTCGAGAGAACACGCCCAAGTCGCTCGTTGGCGTCTTGCATGATGCCCCAGCAGTTATCAGGGCTTCGCCACCCTGCCACACCAACGCAGCTATGATGAAGCGTAACTCACGTCCCCTCCAGCGGAAGCAGGACGCTTCGTGGGATGGCGTGAGTAAATGGGTAGACAATGGTCTGAGTCCTTCTCAGCTTGTATGGAAAACTGCTCCATTCCACAGAGTCCACGGCATACAGCGACCACCGTGCAAGCAAATCCACTCCTCCCAAATGTCTGGTATGAAGCCTGACACACGGAATACTCAATAGCAATAAAACTAAACGCGCCATGAAAGGAATGCGCTCCTTCGAATTTCAAAAGTGTGCTAGATGCACACGGTCTAGAAACTGACTCCTTCTTGAACCCTACCCCCCGGTCTCCGTGGTATGTTGCCATGCAGAAACCAAGTACTACACGCAACAACGTGATATGTGCCTAAACATGCTCGGCTGCTACAGCGATTTCATTTTCTGCCCCCTAACCTCCAACCCATGGTACATAGCACACTGCCATGCCGTGAAGCATTCCATTCACCCACCTATACCCAGGTGACTCCCCACCGGCATCACAAACCACAGCCTCAGCGGTTCAATACTTCAACTGACGTACCTCCTAAAGAATGGCCAACCATGCGGCAGACTAAACGGAGCACTGCTATGGATCAAGTGCTGAATAAGGAGGCATGCGAGAGCAAAGCAGTCGAAATTACACCCGGCGTCTAAAAACGTAGTGGCCTTCAGCCTTCCCTTTCGCAATCAGCATTCCAACGCCCCAAAGCGATCTGCAGACACTAGCCCATGCGCGCAGCTACGGCTGTGCGGTGGGGAACGAAGCCACCTGAAGAATACAGAGGCATGCAGTTCCTTTTAGGACGACATTCCCAATGCAAGAATAAGCATTGCACAAAGCCACTAAAGTGCTGCATTTCAACATTAATACTGTCAAAAACATACCAACAGGAAGCAACGCCGTGGAAAATATCAGCAAACCTCATGTGGCAGCATCCGCAACAACTGCATCATATTGGTTTGATGCTATCCACATTTGATGCAGAGGCTGCGAGTTGGACACCACGTGTAAACCGGATTGCGGTTCCCATGCCAAAGGATGACAGCATCTCAATTTAACGTTCAGCTTCGCCACTGAAACGCTCAATATCTAGCTTGCGCAGAGGGCTGAACGCAAACGAGCTCAAACCTCAAGCGATTACCTGCACACCTAAACAAAAGACGCCGGGGCAGTGCTCAGACTAATATGTTCTTCAAGGTCTTGGACGGCACCAGGACTTCGCGCACAAGCGCCCTGCGTAAGCCCCCAAAGGCGAAACGAATCCTGCCATGCTCTCGAGTCTTAAAAAGGAAACAAAGCTACCACAGGCTCCTGACACAAATGGAAACACTGCAATTCCACATGAGTTCTCTCCAACTGTTGGAAACAAACTGCTCCATTGCAAACATTCCACAACGCGCAGCGGCAAGCGTCGCGAAGACCCTGTATTTTTTGACGTGCTGGCCGCCGGGAGAAGCATCATGCAGCTGCAACACAAAATGTTTTCTCGCAACACGCAGAGTTATATTTCATGCCAACCTCATTCAAACCCAGGAGCCACAAAAGCACACATATCCAAACGACCTGGAGTGCTACGTAGCTCCCTCTTGCAATGCTCGGAAACACCCAAAAGGCGAGAGCCGTGGAAGGAGATTTTCTCTCGGGGGCTTTGCTTGGTCACAACGATCGCGAAAATCTCGTAACATATTGATGCACCATCTACACCAGTGCTACCTATGCACAAGCGCGGGCATGGGCACAAGCATATATCTGCACCGAAACGTTCCTCCGTGATTTGAGCTGCCCGCTGGCGTTTCTGCCTTGCGGAAGCATGAGACTCGCTGAATGCCGGCCACAGTGCCTTGCTCCCCTTAGCAACGGGTGCAATCTGTAGCGGAAACAATTTATTAACGCACTGGACATACACTGCTACTCGCCGCCCAACCAAACATCCTGTCGCATACAAACAAGTTTCCGCAGTGCGTGTGTGTGTGTGTGTGTGTGTTGTGTGTGTGTGTGTGTGTGTGTGTGTGTGTGTGTGTGTGTGTGTGTGTGTGTCTGTTCCGATGCCAACGTGCACGCCTCGCATGTAAACGAAGAAGGCCACATCTAGCATTTGCCCTCTCGCCCGCTTCTACTGCCCATTTGCGCACTTTCTAGAATGGTGCGCATGCCATTTGGTGGGCAACGGGACGTCAGGGAACCAGTTGCAGTGCCGATCATGGGCACGCATTGCCATTCTTGCACTAGGGCACTCACCAAAAGTGAGCACTGCACATGCAGCTTTCGATGACAGGCCCGCATACAATGCTATTGGATGAGGTAAAACCAAAAGGCGTAGGCGTGCAGCGCACAATACTCGCTTGAAACACTCTGTGACTACCAACAAGCACACCCCGAAGCGACACACCAATAGCGAGCAGATCGATAATGAACTTAGTATGCAGTGAAGCACATTCACTCCGTTCACCGTCAAAGGCACCACAATGCCGTGTCAACCCAACACTATACTGCGTCTCTTCATGCCACTCAAAGAAACAGCATGCGAACCTGAAGACAGCCACGAAGCGGCACAATCACGATCTGAACGAACGTTATGCTTTGTTTGGTGCGAACACCCATTCATTTGTTGCATATGTGAACATATGAAGCAGCAAGGCCTAGATTCGGCAAGCTTCGAACAACACGAGATTTGCTGTCTAGATGCTAGACGTATAACTGCTGCGGAAAGCATTTGTTACAGCATGAGCTTCAAATAGGCACGCCAAGCTCGCGAAGTGATAGCACATGGAAATGCAGCGGCAGGGAGCAGGCATATACAGGCACAAAGCCGATGTTCTACTGCGCAAACGAAGAACAATGAACGTAACAACAACGAACCTGCAGCACCGATAAGAGTCCTGGTGCGCACATACATGCTGCCATATAGATATAGCTACAAAGGTCAGACGTGATGTGCATTTCCAGTTCAAAGAATAAGCGAATAACACAACAGGCGTTCTCCTGTGTTTGCCTTTCAGCTGCTAAAGTAATATGCATTGCCCACGATCACAATGCTGGAGTCAGGTATCTCATGTCGGCAACGAATCCCGACGGGAAGCGAAGCCTCCCTTGATTTCGCTCATACGCGATTCTGGCGGGAACGCCTGTACTCCCGTGACTCAGAATAGTCTGCAGTATATGCCTATAATATTGCAAGGATTGAGCTGATGAAGAATAGCTGTACGGTGCACCTGGAAAAATACTGTACCATTGGGAAGGCGTTCCTTGTGACCGCTCGAGAGAACACGCCCATGTCGCTCGCTGGCGTCTTGCATGATGCCCCAGCAGTTATCAGGACTTCGCCACCCTGCCACATCAACGCAGCTATGATGAAGCGTAACTCACGTCCCCTCCAGCGGAAGCAGGACGCTTCGTGGGATGGCGTGAGTAAATGGGTAGACAATGGTCTGTGTCCTTCTCAGCTTGTATGGAAAACTGCTCCATTCCACAGAGTCCACGGCATACAGCGACCACCGTGCAAGCAAATCCACTCCTCCCAAATGTCTGGTATGAAGCCTGACACACGGAATACTCAATAGCAATAAAACTAAACACGCCATGAAAGGAATGCGCTCCTTCGAATTTCAAAAGTGTGCTAGATGCACACGGTCTAGAAACTGACTCCTTCTTGAACCCTACCCGCCGGTCGCCGTGGTATGCTGCCATGCAGAAACCAAGTACTACACGCAACAGCGTGATATGTGCCTAAACATGCTCGGCTGCAACAGCGATTTCATTTTCTGCCCCCTAACCTCCAACCCATGGTGCATAGCACACTGCCATGCTGTGAGGCATTCCATTCATACACCTATACCCAGGTGATTCCCCACCGGCATCACAAACCACAGCCTCAGCGGTTCAACATTTCAAACGTACAGCCTCAATTAGCAGTGGGTATATGCCGCATAAAGCGGAGCGCCGTTAAGGATCAAGTGCTGAATAAGGAGGCATGCGAGACCAAAGCAGTCGAAATTACACCCGGCGTCTAACAAAGTAGTGGCCTTCAGCCTTCCCTTTCGCAATCAGCATTCCAACGCCCCAAAGCGATCTGCAGACACTAGCCCATGCGCGCAGCTACGGCTGTGCGGTGGGGAACGAAGCCACCTGAAGAATACAGAGGCATGCAGTTCCTTTTAGGACGACATTCCCAATGCAAGAATAAGCATTGCACAAAGCCACTAAAGTGCTGCATTTCAACATTAATACTGTCAAAAACATACCAACAGGAAGCAACGCCGTGGAAAATATCAGCAAACCTCATGTGGCAGCATCCGCAACAACTGCATCATATTGGTTTGATGCTATCCACATTTGATGCAGAGGCTGCGAGTTGGACACCACGTGTAAACCGGATTGCGGTTCCCATGCCAAAGGATGACAGCATCTCAATTTAACGTTCAGCTTCGCCATTGAAACGCTCAATATCTAGCTTGCGCAGAGGGCTGAACGCAAACGAGCTCAAACCTCAAGCGATTACCTGCACACCTAAACAAAGGACGCCGGGGCAGTGCTCAGACTAATATGTTCTTCAAGGTCTTGGACGGCACCAGGACTTCGCGCACAAGCGCCCTGCGTAAGCCCCCAAAGGCGAAACGAATCCTGCCATGCTCTCGAGTCTTAAAAAGGAAACAAAGCTACCACAGGCTCCTGACACAAATGGAAACACTGCAATTCCACATGAGTTCTCTCCAACTGTTGGAAACAAACTGCTCCATTGCAAACATTCCACAACGAGCAGCGGCAAGCGTCGCGCAGACCCTGTATTTTTTGACGTGCTGGCCGCCGGGAGAAGCATCATGCAGCTGCAACACAAAATGTTTTCTCGCAACACGCAGAGTTATATTTCATGCCAACCTCATTCAAACCCAGGAGCCACAAAAGCACACATATCCAAACGACCTGGAGTGCTACGTAGCTCCCTCTTGCAATGCTCGGAAACACCCAAAAGGCGAGAGCCGTGGAAGGAGATTTTCTCTCGGGGGCTTTGCTTGGTCACAACGATCGCGAAAATCTCGTAACATATTGATGCACCATCTACACCAGTGCTACCTATGCACAAGCGCGGGCATGGGCACAAGCATATATCTGCACCGAAACGTTCCTCCGTGATTTGAGCTGCCCGCTGGCGTTTCTGCCTTGCGGAAGCATGAGACTCGCTGAATGCCGGCCACAGTGCCTTGCTCCCCTTAGCAACGGGTGCAATCTGTAGCGGAAACAATTTATTAACGCACTGGACATACACTGCTACTCGCCGCCCAACCAAACATCCTGTCGCATACAAACAAGTTTCCGCAGTGCGTGTGTGTGTGTGTGTGTGTGTGTGTGTGTGTGTGTGTGTGTGTGTGTGTGTGTGTGTGTGTGTGTCTCTGTTCCGATGCCAACGTGCACGCCTCGCATGTATACGGAGAAGGCCACATCTAGCATTTGCCCTCTCGCCCGCTTCTACTGCCCATTTGCGCACTTTCTAGAATGGTGCGCATGCCATTTGGTGGGCAACGGGACGTCAGGGAACCAGTTGCAGTGCCGATCATGGGCACGCATTGCCATTCTTGCACTAGGGCACTCACCAAAAGTGAGCACTGCACATGCAGCTTTCGATGACAGGCCCGCATACAGTGCTACTGGATGAGGTAAAACCAAAAGGCGTAGGCGTGCAGTGCACAATACTCGCTTGAAACACTCTGTGACTACCAACAAGCACACCGCGAAGCGACACACCAATAGCGAGCAGATCGATAATGAACTTAGTATGCAGTGAAGCACATTCACTCCGTTCACCGTCAAAGGCACCACAATGCCGTGTCAACCCAACACTATACTGCGTCTCTTCATGCCACTCAAAGAAACAGCATGCGAACCTGAAGACAGCCACGAAGCGGCACAATCACGATCTGAACGAACGTTATGCTTTGTTTGGTGCGAACACCCATTCATTTGTTGCATATGTGAACATGTGAAGCAGCAAGGCCTAGATTCGGCAAGCTTCGAACAACACGAGATTTGCTGTCTAGATGCTAGACGTATAACTGCTGCGGAAAGCATTTGTTACAGCATGAGCTTCAAATAGGCACGCCAAGCTCGCGAAGTGATAGCACATGGAAATGCAGCGGCAGGGAGCAGGCATATACAGGCACAAAGCCGATGTTCTACTGCGCAAACGACGACCAACGAACGTAACAACAACGAGCCTGCACCACACTCTCAGGGTAATGGTCGACACTCACCAGCTGCATATCACGGATGACCTACGCATACAGCTACCAGTTTCATCCGTGATGTGCTTTTCCAGTGCAAAGAATAAGCGAATAACACAACAGGCGTTCTCCTGTGTTTGCCTTTCAGCTGCTAAAGTAATATGCATTGCCCACGATCACAATGCTGGAGTCAGGTATCTCATGTCGGCAACGAATCCCCACGGGAAGCGAAGCCTCCCTTGATTTCGCTCATACGCGATTCTGGCGGGAACGCCTGTACTCCCGTGCCACAGAATAGTCTGCAGTATATGCCTATAATAATGCAAAGATTGAGCTGATGAAGAATAGCTCCACGGCGCACCTGGAAAAATACGGTACCATTGGGAAGGCGTTCCTTGTGACCGCTCGAGAGAACACGCCCAAGTCGCTCGTTGGCGTCTTGCATGATGCCCCAGCAGTTATCAGGGCTTCGCCACCCTGCCACACCAACGCAGCTATGATGAAGCGTAACTCACGTCCCCTCCAGCGGAAGCAGGACGCTTCATGTGATGGCGTGAGTAAATGGGTAGACAATGGTCTGAGTCCTTCTCAGCTTGTATGGAAAACTGCTCCATTCCACAGAGTCCACGGCATACAGCGACCACCGTGCAAGCAAATCCACTCCTCCCAAATGCCTGGTATGAAGCCTGACACACGGAATACTCAATAGCAATAAAACTAAACACGCCATGAAAGGAATGCGCTCCTTCGAATTTCAAAAGTGTGCTAGATGCACACGGTCTAGAAACTGACTCCTTCTTGAACCCTACCCGCCGGTCTCCGTGGTATGCTGCCATGCAGAAACCAAGTACTACACGCAACAGCGTGATGTGTGCCTAAACATGCTCGGCTGCAACAGCGATTTCATTTTCTGCCCCCTAACCTCCAACCCATGGTGCATAGCACACTGCCATGCTGTAAGGCATTCCATTCATACACCTATACCCAGGCGATTCCCCACCGGCATCACAAACCACAGCCTCAGCGGTTCAACATTTCAAACGTACAGCCTCAATTAGCAGTGGGTATATGCCGCATAAAGCGGAGCGCCGTTAAGGATCAAGTGCTGAATAAGGAGGCATGCGAGACCAAAGCAGTCGAAATTACACCCGGCGTCTAACAAAGTAGTGGCCTTCAGCCTTCCCTTTCGCAATCAGCATTCCAACGCCCCAAAGCGATCTGCAGACACTAGCCCATGCGCGCAGCTACGGCTGTGCGGTGAGGAACGAAGCCACCTGAAGAATACAGAGGCATGCAGTTCCTTTTAGGACGACATTCCCAATGCAAGAATAAGCATTGCACAAAGCCACTAAAGTGCTGCATTTCAACATTAATACTGTCAAAAACATACCAACAGGAAGCAACGCCGTGGAAAATATCAGCAAACCTCATGTGGCAGCATCCGCAACAACTGCATCATATTGGTTTGATGCTATCCACATTTGATGCAGAGGCTGCGAGTTGGACACCACGTGTAAACCGGATTGCGGTTCCCATGCCAAAGGATGACAGCATCTCAATTTAACGTTCAGCTTCGCCACTGAAACGCTCAATATCTAGCTTGCGCAGAGGGCTGAACGCAAACGAGCTCAAACCTCAAGCGATTACCTGCACACCTAAACAAAGGACGCCGGGGCAGTGCTCAGACTAATATGTTCTTCAAGGTCTTGGACGGCACCAGGACTTCGCGCACAAGCGCCCTGCGTAAGCCCCCAAAGGCGAAACGAATCCTGCCATGCTCTCGAGTCTTAAAAAGGAAACAAAGCTACCACAGGCTCCTGACACAAATGGAAACACTGCAATTCCACATGAGTTCTCTCCAACTGTTGGAAACAAACTGCTCCATTGCAAACATTCCACAACGAGCAGCGGCAAGCGTCGCGCAGACCCTGTATTTTTTGACGTGCTGGCCGCCGGGAGAAGCATCATGCAGCTGCAACACAAAATGTTTTCTCGCAACACGCAGAGTTATATTTCATGCCAACCTCATTCAAACCCAGGAGCCACAAAAGCACACATATCCAAACGACCTGGAGTGCTACGTAGCTCCCTCTTGCAATGCTCGGAAACACCCAAAAGGCGAGAGCCGTGGAAGGAGATTTTCTCTCGGGGGCTTTGCTTGGTCACAACGATCGCGAAAATCTCGTAACATATTGATGCACCATCTACACCAGTGCTACCTATGCACAAGCGCGGGCATGGGCACAAGCATATATCTGCACCGAAACGTTCCTCCGTGATTTGAGCTGCCCGCTGGCGTTTCTGCCTTGCGGAAGCATGAGACTCGCTGAATGCCGGCCACAGTGCCTTGCTCCCCTTAGCAACGGGTGCAATCTGTAGCGGAAACAATTTATTAACGCACTGGACATACACTGCTACTCGCCGCCCAACCAAACATCCTGTCGCATACAAACAAGTTTCCGCAGTGCGTGTGTGTGTGTGTGTGTGTGTGTGTGTGTTGTGTGTGTGTGTGTGTGTGTGTGTGTGTGTGTGTGTGTGTGTGTGTGTGTGTGTGTGTCTGTTCCGATGCCAACGTGCACGCCTCGCATGTATACGGAGAAGGCCACATCTAGCATTTGCCCTCTCGCCCGCTTCTACTGCCCATTTGCGCACTGCCTAGAGTGGTGAGCATGCCATTTGGTGGACAACGGGACGTCAGCGAACCAGTTGCAGTGCCGATCATGGGCACGCATTGCCATTCTTGCACTAGGGCACTCACCAAAAGTGAGCACTGCACATGCAGCTTTCGATGACAGGCCCGCATACAATGCTATTGGATGAGGTAAAACCAAAAGGCGTAGGCGTGCAGCGCACAATACTCGCTTGAAACACTCTGTGACTACCAACAAGCACACCCCGAAGCGACACACCAATAGCGAGCAGATCGATAATGAACTTAGTATGCAGTGAAGCACATTCACTCCGTTCACCGTCAAAGGCACCACAATGCCGTGTCAACCCAACACTATACTGCGTCTCTTCATGCCACTCAAAGAAACAGCATGCGAACCTGAAGACAGCCACGAAGCGGCACAATCACGATCTGAACGAACGTTATGCTTTGTTTGGTGCGAACACCCATTCATTTGTTGCATATGTGAACATGTGAAGCAGCAAGGCCTAGATGCGGCAAGCTTCGAACAACACGAGATTTGCTGTCTAGATGCTAGACGTATAACTGCTGCGGAAAGCATTTGTTACAGCATGAGCTTCAAATAGGCACGCCAAGCTCGCGAAGTGATAGCACATGGAAATGCAGCGGCAGGGAGCAGGCATATACAGGCACAAAGCCGATGTTCTACTGCACAGACGAAGAACAATGAACGTAACAACAACGAACCTGCAGCACCGGTGAGAGTCCTGGTGCGCACATACATTCTGCCAAACAGATATAGCTACAAACTTCATCATTGATGTGCTTTTCCAGTGCAAAGAATAAGCGAATAACACAACAGGCGTTCTCCTGTGTTTGCCTTTCAGCTGCTAAAGTAATATGCATTGCCCACGATCACAATGCTGGAGTCAGGTATCTCATGTCGGCAACGAATCCCGACGGGAAGCGAAGCCTCCCTTGATTTCGCTCATACGCGATTCTGGCGGGAACGCCTGTGCTCCCGTGACTCAGAATAGTCTGCAGTATATGCCTATAATATTGCAAGGATTGAGCTGATGAAGAATAGCTGTACGGTGCACCTGGAAAAATACTGTACCATTGGGAAGGCGTTCCTTGTGACCGCTCGAGAGAACACGCCCAAGTCGCTCGCTGGCGTCTTGCATGATGCCCCAGCAGTTATCAGGACTTCGCCACCCTGCCACACCAACGCAGCTATGATGAAGCGTAACTCACGTCCCCTCCAGCGGAAGCAGGACGCTTCATGTGATGGCGTGAGTAAATGGGTAGACAATGGTCTGTGTCCTTCTCAGCTTGTATGGAAAACTGCTCCATTCCACAGAGTCCACGGCATACAGCGACCACCGTGCAAGCAAATCCACTCCTCCCAAATGTCTGGTATGAAGCCTGACACACGGAATACTCAATAGCAATAAAACTAAACGCGCCATGAAAGGAATGCGCTCCTTCGAATTTCAAAAGTGTGCTAGATGCACACGGTCTAGAAACTGACTCCTTCTTGAACCCTACCCGCCGGTCTCCGTGGTATGCTGCCATGCAGAAACCAAGTACTACACGCAACAGCGTGATATGTGCCTAAACATGCTCGGCTGCAACAGCGATTTCATTTTCTGCTCCCTAACCTCCAACCCATGGTGCATAGCACACTGCCATGCTGTAAGGCATTCCATTCATACACCTATACCCAGGCGATTCCCCACCGGCATCACTAACCACAGCCTCAGCGGTTCAGTATTTCAACTGACGTACATCCTAAAGAATGGCCAGCCATGCGCCAGACTGAACGGCGCATTGTTAAGGATCAAGTGCTGAATAAGGAAGCATGCGAGACCAAAGCAGTCGAAATTACACCCGGCGTCTAACAAAGTAGTGGCCTTCAGCCTTCCCTTTCGCAATCAGCATTCCAACGCCCCAAAGCGATCTGCAGACACTAGCCCATGCGCGCAGCTACGGCTGTGCGGTGGGGAACGAAGCCACCTGAAGAATACAGAGGCATGCAGTTCCTTTTAGGACGACATTCCCAATGCAAGAATAAGCATTGCACAAAGCCACTAAAGTGCTGCATTTCAACATTAATACTGTCAAAAACATACCAACAGGAAGCAACGCCGTGGAAAATATCAGCAAACCTCATGTGGCAGCATCCGCAACAACTGCATCATATTGGTTTGATGCTATCCACATTTGATGCAGAGGCTACGAGTTGGACACCACGTGTAAACCGGATTGCGGTTCCCATGCCAAAGGATGACAGCATCTCAATTTAACGTTCAGCTTCGCCATTGAAACGCTCAATATCTAGCTTGCGCAGAGGGCTGAACGCAAACGAGCTCAAACCTCAAGCGATTACCTGCACACCTAAACAAAAGACGCCGGGGCAGTGCTCAGACTAATATGTTCTTCAAGGTCTTGGACGGCACCAGGACTTCGCGCACAAGCGCCCTGCGTAAGCCCCCAAAGGCGAAACGAATCCTGCCATGCTCTCGAGTCTTAAAAAGGAAACAAAGCTACCACAGGCTCCTGACACAAATGGAAACACTGCAATTCCACATGAGTTCTCTTCAACTGTTGGAAACAAACTGCTCCATTGCAAACATTCCACAACGAGCAGCGGCAAGCGTCGCGCAGACCCTGTATTTTTTGACGTGCTGGCCGCCGGGAGAAGCATCATGCAGCTGCAACACAAAATGTTTTCTCGCAACACGCAGAGTTATATTTCATGCCAACCTCATTCAAACCCAGGAGCCACAAAAGCACACATATCCAAACGACCTGGAGTGCTACGTAGCTCCCTCTTGCAATGCTCGGAAACACCCAAAAGGCGAGAGCCGTGGAAGGAGATTTTCTCTCGGGGGCTTTGCTTGGTCACAACGATCGCGAAAATCTCGTAACATATTGATGCACCATCTACACCAGTGCTACCTATGCACAAGCCCGGGCATGGGCACCAGCGCATATCTGCACCGAAACGTTCCTCCGTGATTTGAGCTGCCCCCTGGTGTTTCTGCCTTGCGGAAACATGAGACTCGCTGAATGCCGGCCACAGTGCCTTGCTCCCCTTAGCAACGGGTGCAATCTGTAGCGGGAACAATTTATTAAAGCACTGGCCATGCACTCCCACTCGCCGCCGAACGAAATATCCTGCTGCATTCAACCATGCTGTTGCCTGTGTGCGTGTTGGGATGCCAGTTTGCGGGCCATACATAGATATAGAAAAGAAAATTATTCACCGAGCAAATGCAGGGTTAACAACCAGGCCCGAACAAAATTCTGTTGGGCAGTACAAAACCGCCGCGTGCCTATGAAGCAGCAAGGGATGGATGGAGAAACGTATAGGGCAAAGTAACGAAAGAAGCATTGACTGACGACTAGCGCGCATAGTGCAAAGCGACACACCAATAGCGGCGGGATCACTAATGGAAGCAGTATGCAGTGAAGCACATTCACTCCGTTCACCGTCAAAGGCACCACGATGCCACGCTAATCTAGCGCTTTACTGCGTCCCGCTTTTACTCCGTGATGCTCGAGGAAGCAGCGCGCGAATCTGAAAGCAGCCAGAAGTACCACAGCCATATTCCGAAGGTGTTTAACTCGGCCTCACCCATTGCACATGGACGCACGGTGGAGCGTGAGTGCAGGGTGTAAATATAGGGTGCTGTGTCTAGCACACTGTTGCCCTTACATGACAATGAAAGGAACTATTGAAGCAAGCGTTCGCCACCTCATCTGGTAGTTCGCTGTTCACATAATTACAAGCGGGGGGTCGCCACCTATGCTAACATGTCTATAGTCACAGCATGAGCTCGGCAGAACAAGCATGCGCTTTTTTGGTAGTTGTGACATTAGGAACGAGGGCATCGTTTGTATCTCTACAACGCTAAATAGCGAGTAGCCAGGTCTGCTCTTTCGTCCAGCACAGCATGTTACCGTCAGCCTAGAAGAAAAACAGGTGAGCCCAACCACTTACGAACTAACGAGGAAAATTATCTGTGCACTCACGTATTCCGCTGACACCGTTGGTGCCTACTCGCGCAAGGGAACGCTGGTTAGCCAGCTCTACCAGCCATATAATATTACGTACAGCTACCCTACGAAGAGCATCAAGCGAGCAAAACATGCTGTACCACCACCACGCCTGGCACTCAACGCTGAACGTTAGCTTCTCCGGACAATTCTTTTTGCACGCCAGTCTTTTCTACTCGATACGCTGTCTTTTAACCCACTCTCTGTTTTGTGAAAGCCTCCAAAAATCCAACTTATGGCGCGTTCAGCTGTGCCCCCATAGCTCGAACTTAGAGAAGGCGGTTTCAAGAACCTCGCATCCTTTTCACATGCAAACGCCCTTTACTCACGCCGCCGGCGATACGTCAGGCACAACGTCATAGACAGAAACTCGCGAAAAGTCGCCGGCTCACTCCTAGCTTGAGCTGCATAGTGCAATAGGAGTATTGCGCAACCTTCCCAACCAAACTATTCTCCAACATTTTTCAGGCGCACTGAAACAGAAGGCGAAGCACTGCAGCGGCAGTGCTCGCAACATGAAGCTCACCTGCATAGAATTGCCATCAGCTGCAACTCCCAGAGGCATGTGCATATCAGGAATGGCTAATATTGTGGCTTCAAATAGCCTCCAAAAATCAACAGGAAAAATGACAAGCAATGAATGCAGTTTGGCGGGCCCCGAACCGCAACGATGCTCAGCTGGGTCGTCCCAACGGTACTAACAACGCCAGCCACTGACGCTTCGCAATGCTACAGAACAATGCACAGCCCATGAGCATTCAAGAAAGGCATGGCTGTCTACTTCACAAAGAGAATAACGAAGCGTTTCCCCAACAAACGCCCGCCATCAAGTGAGACTGTGTCACGTATCGCAGATCTACTGTTATGGTGCACACTTGTATGAAATTCAGGGCGGCGCAAGCGCACAAAGTCAACAGTCAGCTGATGTGGATGCGCCCAAGAACAACAACTGCGCAAGCAAGAGAAGTGCTAAAGTACTCCACCACATCTGCCTGCGCATCCCACCATTACCCTAGCAGGCCCTTTCATGCGTACTGTCTAGAAGACAAAATTGGCTTGTGCGAAGTATCGTATTAGCTCAGCAATTACGCCGCTTCGCATCCACTGGACGAATTAACTAAGGAAATCATCGTTTGACACATAGTTACTGCATTGTGTCATCCTCCAGTGCAAACCTTACTTGCAGGCGCAGCAACTGAAACGCATTCGCCTCCGAAATCATCACCGCTGCCTCGGCACCCCCAGACATGAGAATTCGACTAACCATACGAGCCAGCACATGCTGTACAGGCCGCGCTGCAGTGCTAGTACAGTGGCACGCAGCAAACGCGTAGTATGGACATCCTAAACGGGCGGCAGAAGGAAGCCTATCTTGAATCGAAAATGAAACGGGGCCTTCCCCAGCCACCATCCTCAAGCATCTGGCGTCCTTCACGAGCTACAGAAGGCCTGCCAAATCTTCAAATTGTCATAAGGGGGGATATGCGCTCTACGGACCAGCACTTTAATCGCTCCAAGCCAACTAGATCATCAGGCACGCTGCACAAAAAGCAACGAACGAAGAGGCTGAACACCAGACAGTTTCCATATGCTCTGGCTAATTAGAAATGCCTTACTATCCAATATTTCTGCAATAAGCAGGAAACGTGCAAACAGTTCAAAGGGAGACTAGGTTTCTCTTCTTCTCCCACTACGCCGGCGCGCCGGTATGGTTGCCTGAGAAGCAAGGCTGGAGCTGCAATGTGCAAGCCTATCGAGACCAATCCCTGCAGTACGGTAAAGGATCGAAACAGGCTGTGCGTATGGTAAACTGATATGTGGGCTATGCTCGGCAAACGGGGCTGGGAAATATCGAAGAAACCAAGACGCACCTTACGGACAAAGCTTCCGGGAAGACGTTCCTATTAACGACAACGGAGTATCTGACAAATGCTATAAACGCTGCTATACTTACATCGGAAAAGCGCAAATGAAGAAGCAAGCGATGAATCCCGTCTGTCGGCAAAGTGGTCCATCACATTCTAGTCCGAGAACGTTCCATCTTTTATAGGACTGCAGCTGATAAAACGGAGTATGCCATAATACCCACTTGGACTTGTTCAATTGATGTGATAGCTTCTGGTGCAGGGAATCGCCAGCCCTGTTTAACAAGCTCGCCTGTGGACGTTTGTTTTTACTCCTACGGCATATGCATCTTTGACCAGCCACCATCAGAGGAACACAAGCATTATCTGCTTCTGAATTCATTTCTCAGCAGCCTGGTTCGGCCAACGTACGCTGCCAAACTTGCGGGTGCTCATGTGGCGCGTTGCTTGCGTCTACAGTTGTGTCGCTGACGCTCTTGCTGCCTAATCCTCTGGGAGTAGGCTGGAGCACCTTAAGAAGACAAAATGGGCTAAGCATGCTGCACGAAAGCAAACTCACCAATCACTACTAACGGTACTAACGGCATGCCCTGCGCCGTGCATTTATACAGCTCGTTAAGTCTATTTGGTTAGCATCACAGCTGCCTTTGCTTTGGCGCCCCCTGTACACGCACTACCTTAACGAAAGCGTGCCACGTACTTGCGCGTTCACATCTACTGACTCAGTACTTGCAGAGCGCCGCCCGCGTACGACTGGGGCATCTGCGGCGTCCGCAGCAAATCCCCGAAAATCGCGCAATCGCTCATTCGCAGCACTCTGGAGCATCAGCACACCTAAAGCCATAAGCAGAACCCCCTACCCAACATCTGCTCATTCCTAGCTTGAGCTGCATAGTGCAAAAGGATTACTACGCAACCTTCCCAACCAAACTATTCCCCAACATTTTTCAGGCGCACTGAAACAGAAGGCGAAGCACTGCAGCGGCAGTGCTCGCAACATGAAGCTCACCTGCATAGAATTGCCATCAGCTGCAACTCCCAGAGGCATGTGCATATCAGGAATGGCTAATATTGTGGCTTCAAATAGCCTCCAAAAATCAACAGGAAAAATGACAAGCAATGAATGCAGTTTGGCGGGCCCCGAACCGCAACGATGCTCAGCTGGGTCGTCCCAACGGTACTAACAACGCCAGCCACTGACGCTTCGCAATGCTACAGAACAATGCACAGCCCATGAGCATTCAAGAAAGGCATGGCTGTCTACTTCACAAAGAGAACAACAAAGCGTTTCCCCAACAAACGCCCGCCATCAAGTGAGACTGTGTCACGTATCGCAGATCTACTGTTATGGTGCACACTTGTATGAAATGCAGAGCGGCGTAAGCGCACAAAGTCAACAGTCAGCTGATGTGGATGCGCCCAAGAACAACAACTGCGCAAGCGAGAGAAGTGCTAAAGTACTCCACCACATCTGCCTGCGCATCCCACCATTACCCTAGCAGGCCCCTTTCCTGCGTACTTCCTAGTAGACAAAATTGGCTTGTGCGAAGTATCGTATTAGCTCAGCAATTACGCCGCTTCGCATCCACTGGACGAATTAACTAGGGAAATCATCGTTTGACACATAGTTACTGCATTGTGTCATCCTCCAGTGCAAACCTTACTTGCAGGCGCAGCAACTGAAACGCATTCGCCTCCGAAATCATCACCGCTGCCTCGGCACCCCCAGACATGAGAATTCGACTAACCATACAAGCCAGCACACGCTGTACAGGCCGCGCTGCAGTGCTAGTACAGTGGCATGCAGCAAACGCGTAGTATGGGCATCCTAAACGGGCGGCAGAAGGAAGCCTATCTTGAATCGAAAATGAAACGGGGCCTTCCCCAGCCACCATCCTCAAGCATCTGGCGTCCTTCACGAGCTACAGAAGGCCTGCCAAATCTTCAAATTGCCACAAAGGGGGATACGCGCTTTACGGACCGGCACTTTAATCGCTCCAAGCCAACTAGATCATCAGGCACGCTGCACGAAAAGCAACGAACGAAGAGGCTGAACACCAGACAGTTTTCATATGCTCTGGCTAATTAGAAATGCCTTACTATCCAATATTTCTGCAATAAGCAGGAAACGTGCAAACAGTTCAAAGGGAGACTAGGTTTCTCTTCTTCCCCCACTACGCCGGCGCGCCGGTATGGTTGCCTGAGAAGGACAGCTCGGCATGTTCCATAATATCAACTTAGGCTGGTTTGATTGCTGTCATTACTTCTGGTGCAGGGCCCCACCAGGAAGTGCTTAGCAATCGGTCCTTTGGACGTTGGTTTTTAATACTCCAGAAAACACATCTTTGACTTGCCACTACCAAGGGAAGGCAGGTATTGTCAGCTTGTGAGTGCGTTACTACGCTGCCAACCTCGCGCGTGCTCATGCGATAGGTTGGTTGCGCTTACAGTTATGTCGCTGACATTGTTGCTGTCTAATCGCGTGTGAGTACTCTGGTAGCCCAGCCGAATCGGGCACGCGGAATCCATTTAGGGGGGCATGGTGAGAAGGCAAAATGGGAGAAGCACTCTGCATCCCAGCACGCTCAGCACTTACCACCAATGCAATTCAGCACATCCTTCATCTGCTTTGCTGGTTGAGCCGTCTTAAGCATTAGCATCACCGCTGCCTTTGCACGCCCTAACCACGCACCATCTAAACAAACACGTGCCATGCGCTGGCCTGGTCGCCTTTATTGCCGCAGTTGTTATACAGCGCATCCTGCCAGCACGGCAGGGATTTTTGTAAAAAACGCGCGAGGATAACACCAGTGCTCATTTGCAGCACTCTCGAGCATGCACACACGTGACGCCATGGACAGAAACCAGCAACGTATTCCCGGCTCATCCCCAAGCTGAGCTATCGTGCAACAGCGTTTCAACGCATGCCTACATACCGAACCATGCTCCCTTCTCATCGGAGGATAAAGTAAAGAGCCTCAACAAATGCCGCCACAACATGGATTTCACTTGCGCGCAGTAGGCCGCCGTTACCTGCGGCATCCCCTGGAAGAAGAAGCCTATTAGCAACTGGCCATACTGTGGCTACGCAAAGCGGCAGCGCATAAACTGGCAAGGGACAGCGGAGTTGAGCCCAAGTCGATTTGCCGTGGATTATCCGTTTCTCTAGCATGCTTGCAAAACCGTCCGTCCGCTGTAGCATACTGTACGCATTGTAAAAGTGCACAAGCATGCTGCTTCGACAGCACTTTGCAGCTCTGGCCAAAGCTATGCTACCCAAAAAGTATGCGCCTTCGATGAGTATAAAGTCACTTTCCTACCCTGACAAGTAAGATGCATCTTTGAAGGCGTAACCGAAAGCTCAAAGAACACTGAAGGGTGCGCACGTAACGAGGAACAACTACAAACCGCATGGAAGCTCAAGCCAGCAGCGAAAGGAGTGCCGTAAACCCGTTTGGTGCTCATCTAACTTCCGCCGCCAAGGTATAGCTGAACAAATCATCATTTTCGTTTACTGCTACCCATCAGTGTGACTGCTGCTCTAGCACTGAGGCACTCACTTTTGCCAGTGCCAACCGCTAATCTCAGGCAGACGTTCTAGAGAACCCGCACGCAGAAGGGCGCTGAATCGGCGGAGTGCACAGCATCCAATGCTTCCTCATAACCAAGCAGCATTCAACGGTTCGAATGCGCTTATTCAGAGGCACGGACCGCGCACCTACGCCAAATTTGTGGAAAGCCGCGAATAGAATGATTACTCCCCTCAAGCACAAAATGCTCCTGACCCAGACGCCATGATAAACCAACTTTCGTTCTTTCTACCCTACAGGAAATGACCAGAAGCCGCATGTTTCCCATAAATATACCTTTCGTTCTGTCACAGACGCAGCTTCAGGTGATGATAATGAACTAGACCATAGTGCGCATTGCAGAAAACGAAACGAGTAGGGGTGTTAAACGCCAGTCAACGCCGTGTATCATCGGCCGCCGCAGCAAAATAAACTGTTTCACAAGGCTCTAAAAGCTATAGAAAAGCCCCAAAATGTGCATTACGGACGCAGCTACCGGCAAGACGTTCCCCTCAGCAAAAAGGGGGTATCCTGCGTATGCTACATACCCAGTTGCACTCGCATCGAAAATGCGCAAACGGCGAAGCAGACGATGAATGCCGTCTGTTGGCAAAGTAATCCCTCGCATTCTAATCCGAAAAAGTCCCTTCGCTCCTAGGGCTTCCCCTGCTCACGCTGCTCGTGCAATAATATCTGCTTAGGCTTATTCAATTGTTGTGATTGCTTGTAGTACAAAGAACACCCAGAACTGTTCAATAAGCTTGCCGTTTAATGTTTTACCTCTCCGGCGCATGCACCTGCCGCCGCCATCAAAGGAAAACAGGCATTCTCTTATTCTGAGTACGTTTCTCAGCAGCATTTACCGGCCAGCGCACGCTGCCAGATTGGCGGGTCGAATGAGCACTCGCGAGTTTGGCAGCGTGGGCTGGTCAATAAAATTTTTTTTTTGAGTCTACTGTTGCTGTCCTGGCAACGTTTCTGCCTAATCACCTGGAGACAAGGTGCTTATACAGATGAACCGGGCACGCAGTAGTCATAAGGGGACCATACTAGGCAGAGAAAGTAGGCAACGCGTGTTGCATATAAACATGCAAACAAACACCACAAACGCCTGCCGCTGCGTCCTTCATTTCTATTGCTGTTTGAGCCGTATTTAACATCACACCTGTCTTTATTTGCACATCCTACCAACGTACTGTCTAAGCGAAGACGTGCCATGCGCTGGCCTCCTCACCGTTATTGCACCAATTGCCACCAGTTGCCGTTGAACGTACCGTGCCAGCAAGGTAGGGAATTCTCCCCGGCGTGTTTGCGCACGAAGCCAATGCTCATTCACAGCTCACTACAACATGCTCAGACGGGCAGCCACAGAGTGCATTCACGACGCATCCTCCACCTAACTTGCGCTACACACTCCCACAGACATTCCTGAAACGCACCACATTTCAAGCACGCTGTCTACTTCTCTGAGCCAACAACCAAGCTTCCTAACAACAAGCATCCGCCATGAAGGAAGATTGTCACGCATCGCAGGAACTACTGTTATGGTGCACATTTGTATGAAATGCAGAGCGGCGTAAGCGCACAAAGTCAACAGTCAGCTGATGTGGATGCGCCCAAGAACAACAACTGCGCAAGCGAGAGAAGTGCTAAAGTACTCCCCCACACCTGCCTGCGCATCCCACCACTACCCTAGCAGGCCCTTTTCCTGCGTACTATCTAGTAGACAAAATTGGCTTGTGCGAAGTATCGTATTAGCTCAGCAATTACGCCGCTTCGCATCCACTGGACGAATTAACTAGGGAAATCATCGTTTGACACATAGTTACTGCATTGTGTCATCCTCCAGTGCAAACCTTACTTGCAGGCGCAGCAACTGAAACGCATTCGCCTCCGAAATCATCACCGCTGCCTCGGCACCCCCAGACATGAGAATTCGACTAACCATACAAGCCAGCACACGCTGTACAGGCCGCGTTGCAGTGCTAGTACAGTGGCACGCAGCAAACGCGTAGTATGGACATCCTAAACGGGCGGCAGAAGGAAGCCTATCTTGAATCGAAAATGAAACGGGGCCTTCCCCAGCCACCATCCTCAAGCATCTGGCGTCCTTCACGAGCTACAGAAGGCCTGCCAAATCTTCAAATTGCCACAAAGGGGGATACGCGCTTTACGGACCGGCACTTTAATCGCTCCAAGCCAACTAGATCATCAGGCACGCTGCACGAAAAGCAACGAACGAAGAGGCTGAACACCAGACAGTTTTCATATGCTCTGGCTAATTAGAAATGCCTTACTATCCAATATTTCTGCAATAAGCAGGAAACGTGCAAACAGTTCAAAGGGAGACTAGGTTTCTCTTCTTCCCCCACTACGCCGGCGCGCCGGTATGGTTGCCTGAGAAGGACAGCTCGGCATGTTCCATAATATCAACTTAGGCTGGTTTGATTGCTGTCATTACTTCTGGTGCAGGGCCCCACCAGGAAGTGCTTAGCAATCGGTCCTTTGGACGTTGGTTTTTAATACTCCAGAAAACACATCTTTGACTTGCCACTACCAAGGGAAGACAGGTATTGTCAGCTTGTGAGTGCGTTTCTCAACAACATTTGCCGACTACGCCGCCAACCTCGCGCGTGCTCATGCGATAGGTTGGTTGCGCCTACAGTTATGTCGCTGACATTGTTGCTGTCTAATCGCGTGTGAGTACTCTGGTAGCCCAGCCGAATCGGGCACGCGAAATCCATTTAGGGGGGCATGGTGAGAAGGCAAAATGGGAGAAGCACTCTGCATCCCAGCACGCTCAGCACTTACCACTAATGCAATTCACCACATCCTTCATCTGCTTTGCTGGTTGAGCCGTCTTAAGCATTAGCATCACCGCTGCCTTTGCACGCCCTAACCACGCACAATCTAAACAAACACGTGCCATGCGCTGGCCTGGTCGCCTTTATTGCCGCAGTTGTTATACAGCGCATCCTGCCAGCACGGCAGGGATTTTTGTAAAAAACGCGCGAGGATAACACCAGTGCTCATTTGCAGCACTCTCGAGCATGCACACACGTGACGCCATGGACAGAAACCAGCAACGTATTCCCGGCTCATCCCCAAGCTGAGCTATTGTGCAACAGCGTTTCAACGCACGCCTACATACCGAATAATTCTCGCTGTTAACTGAAGCATATAGCAAGGATCTGCAATTAGAGCTGCAACAGCAATGTTCGCAACATAGAACTGAGGTGCCTGAGGTTATGTCAATGCGTGTGGCAACCTCCAGATGCAAGCAGGTGGCAGGAACTGCCCGCAGTTTTCATCATCTACATGCCTTACGAAGGTGTAGCCAATGTATGCTTGGCGAAATTAGATTATGCCTTGGCAGCTTGATTGCGCTCATAACGGACCTCTACATAAATTGTTACAAGCTTAGTCTATGCAATCCTAGGAGGCTCTAAAAGGCGCTCTATGCAGCAAAGCACGAACAAGGCAACCCTAACGGTATGCTGCAGGAAATATTTGCAGTTGCTTTAGTTCGACCATTTATAACAGATATCCTGCAATGATGCAGATATCGGTGAACGACGGTGCATCTGATGTGCGAGCGGCCTTCTTTCCCCTCAGGTCGGTGTAGACGACGAAGCAAATGCGCAGCCAAGACGAGCGTTGCAGAATCCTCCACCACCGGTCAAAGTTTCTGATGCGTACCGCAAGTGCTGCGTAACCTGTGAATGTACTGCTTACGTCCTGCAATACATTCCCACATTGCACGGCTCCTTTGCGCGGACGTGAATACGGATGCATGCTACTGCGAGCGGGCAAACCCTCGCAGGCGTCTCACTCTAGTCTTCTAGCTTTACTTACAGAGGCATCAGCAAGCTCTTCCGAGATCCGTCTACCTCCAATGTCCGTAGAGACACGCACCTGCAGTTTAGACTGCCACCAAACCAGCGGAAGTAATTGCGAATAACTACAAAGCACGCGAAGCATACCACAGGGCATGCAGAGATACGGCCCTGATCCCTACATCCAAGCATCCCACAACGACTGCAGAACATTCGACTTGAACAGCATGTCGGAGGCCGCAAAGGCCCTCGCTACAATGCTTGGAACGGATCGCCTAGCAAATGGCTCCTTCCTACCCCCATCGCCCTTCAAACCTGCTTCGCTATCGGAACCCAGGTCTCATACATATGCGGACATTACCTAGCTTCTGGCAATCGGCGCACGAGCACGTGTTCTAGAGAATGTACTCCCCCTTCAATGCGTTTACACATAATGCAGTCACATTACAGATTTTCAAGAAAGCACGTAGCAACTGTAGCTCTCCCAGGGTTTGGCCCCTGATGGAGCGAGCTCCACAGATCCACACCATCGTCAAGCAGCACTGCGACGGCATCGTTAACCATATTTTCAAACTCTGACGCATTCATTAACTCACCCCCTTTATGCATATATTTACAAATTCCTACTTCGGTGCCTATTGGCAACATAGCTACGTTTAAAGCCCAGAGCGAACACCACCTTTAGCTAATCAGTCCGAAACCCTACCAATGCTGACACTCCCTGTAGGCAGCTCTTCATCGCACAGCACGCTGACGCAAAGCCAAAATTTACTCACCCCCGCTTCACAAACTCCACACCCTTAAAGCAAGTTCTAGCCGAAACCTTCCGGAATAGCGCACAGTCTTTAGATATGCCTGTTCCGCATGCGTAGAAAAAATAGCGGGCCGTCCCGTCAGCATTCGCGCCCAGATACCGTCCATCAAATCTGCGACAGTCAAGACCCCCACCCCTTCTGCAGCTTTTGCACCTTCCATACAGCGCGTTTCCTATCCCTATCATGCCAGCCTTAGTGGCATGCCCGCAACATCATCGGCCTCAAAAAATTCCGTCAAACGTACTATACACGCCAATATGCTAGCAACGCTATGATGCTCCCAGACACAGTATTGCATTCAATGGCTTGTGTGTAGGCACCCAACATACATCCCCCCATCTAAGTATCTCCAGCCCTTCTATGCAAGAGTGCTGTTTAGCTTCGAATCGTTCACAAGGAAGATGAAGCCTCCACGCGAACATACAAATGTAGCCAGGGATGCACAGAAGGAAATGCAACGCACGAAACACCGCACAGCGTTTATCTTCTGATAGGAGGGAAAATCCCGTAGTAAACGAAAAGGATTGAGCAGACCCGCATTATGCTCAAGCACTGTATGTGTCAGCGCATTTAAGACCAACCGCTACCATATATGCCATCACCCTGCACTGCCTGCACTGCCAGTGCATTTCGCCAAAGTTATTAGACAAACCCACAATCCAGGAAAACTCCGTGACTTCAAACTAAATCCGCACTCGCTTTAGTATGCATGCGTTCAATGTATACTGGCCAAGAACAAAAATGTTGCTGTGAACAGCGAACAAATTGTGAGGTGAAGGTAAACCTCTTTCCCCACAAGAATGCTCAACTGAAAGGCAAGCAGATACATATTGGCACCGCCAGGCAGCATCCATCGGGCAGAGCACTGCCAAATCGCTGAATGAACGCTACTTCAGTGCCAAACTACCACTAGACCATGATGTGGATATAAAGCCCAAGGAAACGCCGCAGCTTCGATCCCTTGCTCCCACTGCAGAGCATCTGCAGCTGCCATTCACCATGACCTCAATACTTCTAGCTATGAGTGTACTGATGGGCAACAAAACCTAATTCGCTTTGCCCCAGCACCATAAAGAGCAAATACCCACAACACCATCGGTCACATTCGGTAGATAAACTGCTGTCTCCGCTCAGGTGCTCCTAACTCATATGCACTCTATTTTCTCGTGTCCCGTCGGTCGCTCCGAACATACATCCTTAGCCAAGGAGGCGCCAAAACGATATCAGCGATGATACGGCAAGGCTCCAGCCTATCCGCTTATCGACCCGCCTCTCCACCACCGATCCATATTTCATGTGAACAAAAAAGTCAGAAGATTCAACTCAGACAGGTGATCTGCATCGGTGGATGCCTAAGTTTGTCCGTATGCCGGCTGTGCACTGGCTGACAAGCTGCTGGAGCATACAGACACAGCAGCCTCTTTACAAAGCATCCTTTTAAGCTTCTCACGTTCGTTCTGCAATGCAAAAGCTCCGGCTTAACGCCAAGTAACATTCTCGTGCGCTTTTTTCAGCGATAGTACGTGAACTGCTGGGAAAGGGCTTCACTGGTAATATGCTCACTAGCCACCCTCAAAGGCGGCAAAGACTGGTTTAGAATACAAGCACTCAAATCGACGAAGCATACACGTGAATGCGTTCAGAATGTTCATAGAAGCACTTTAAGGACTGATGCAGTATTGAATGAGTTCACAGAGTAAGGCTCACGCATTCGTTAAAATATCAAGGCAAACGCGCACACCGTGGCAACTACAGGACGGAACTCAGCCTTCTGATTACATGCATAGCAAACAATGCACATCCTCCATGCTGCTTTATGAAAACAGCGGTTCTCATATCAACCTTAGCTCCCACTTAGAAAATCAACGGCAACGGTGCGCTCCGCTGTGCATTGAGCTATCCCCTATCATGAATTCATACGCTCTTCGCAGTGAGGTAGATCCGGAAGAATAGAGCAATATGGAGAGCTCAGGTACTGCATAGTTGCACAAAGCAACACTCTGAGTATCTTGACACAAAGACAAATTAAGGAACGACCAGGGTGCAATAGAGGGGGGAGTTACTTGAGAAGCCTGCGTGGCCGCGAATTCAATGCAAGCGCTGGCTCACACAGGCCTGCCTGTGCTTACAGTCATGTACGTTTGCTACCTACTGATGCAGGAAACACGGTATTACGCATGCAAGAAACAATCGAGAATCCTGCGTATTAAGCATTACCCAAGGGCTCACGTTAAGTAGAAGGCTACGCAAGCAATGCCTTAAAGTATTAGGGCGCCGAGCGTTTAGCCCCCTAGACTTTGCGCATCCCCTGCGACTGCCGTGTTTAGTTGTAATCTCCCCAAATCTAATCAGCCGCATTGGTAGAGCTCGATTATCGTGGCAGCAGATGGCCCGTCCGTTGCATGAAACTGTTTGTGTGCGGGTTTCACTGCTTATTTATCGCCCGCTAAGCCGAGATACGCGGAATGCCCTGTTGAACGCAAAAAGAAGATTTGAGGAGACTAACGGCAAGGTTCTGGAGAACCCAGTGCGGTAGGCATACGGTAGACCCAACTGACAAAACTCCACGTACGCGGAAAATGTCCATTCTTGCAGTGCTCAAGCCAGTAGAACATTTCAATCCAGCAGCAGGCACAGTGCAAGGTATAAGGCCTACTGCGTGCTAAGCAGGACCGCATGCAGTGGAGCCAAATGTTTCCTAGGCATAGCTTAGTGAGGCAGTGATCCACTTTCCAATACCCTGGAGTGACGACAGAACGCGCAAGACTCCCGAGCAACGCGGCACTAGTGGTCGGTTGCACATTCCATGTGGTAGTGCCTGCGTACATCCTGCGGCTTGCAGAAACGTGCATGCGCGCTTGAGCATGCAAGAGCGCAACTTGACAACCCTGCCTATGCGAAACTTTGTATATATCTGGCCAAAGCGGACTAATTCGATTAGGCGCGAGCCTGGGGAGTGGAAACACCCCAACTCAAGTGTTACAGCATGGATAGAAAGCTCTATCCAAGCCCACACGGGCAAACGACGAACCAAGCATGCATTTCCCGCTTAGACGTCAGCATAGAAGACCTAGACAGCATGAATCCCTTGGTGGCTTCGCATGACACTTCCCAACTCCCCTATTCTGTCTCTTGGGCATTCTACAACATCTTATTTTGACGCAGGCATCCAATGCTTCGAAATCAAACAAAGGCACCAGCTATCACCAGGCAAACGCCAGCTGTAACAAACACAGGAGCAAACCATGGAGTGGTGCATGAATAAAGAGCACAGAACAAGATTCAACGCAATAATATATGGCTTTTGCATGCAATAAAAAATAACGCACTTCCTGGACGGTATTAGTTCTCCCGGGCTAGGCAGCAGCTTGTTGGCACTATGAGCACACACAGGCATTCCGAAAAGCTGAAAGGTCGGTTTTGAGCACCCATTCCATGCAATCACAACTTCGTAGGCGCGTTATAGGCAGGACCGCACTATCTGTTGTTGTGCGTGACACCGCATTAATATCGCTCCACTTGAGGTACCAGCGGTCGATATCTCTAATGAACAGTAGGTCGAGGTAATAAATAGCATTTCTACAGAACGGGGCCCAGTTGCTTCAGTCCACTGGACCACGTACGCGAAAACCTGCAAAGAGCTTGGGCTAGATCTCACCGGAGGCCAGAATGTGGAGAGGCGCAGAAACAAAAATCGACTTGCTGAACTCACTGTAGAAGCGCATTGTCAGCGTGAGTCTGCAGATCACCATTAGAACATCCGAGGCAAGAAGATGTTCAATCGCTCCTGCAGCGAACACTCCTACAGCATTGCCTGGATCCAGAAAATCCACCCCCCAAGCGACACGTGCCAAGAAGCAAGCATTTCAGTTCGCGAGGGATAAGCTCTTCCTTTCAACCGCTTATGCATGCAAGAATAACAGAAGCAGCTCCTTTAACGTCTCGATGCAAAGCCAAAATTTACTCACCCCCGCTTCACAAACTCCACACCCTTAAAGCAAGTGCTAGCCGAAACCTTCTGGAATAGCGCACAGTCTTTAGATATGCCTGTTCCGCATGCGTAGAAAAAATAGCGGGCCGTCCCGTCAGCATTCGCGCCCAGATACCGTCCATCAAATCTACGATAGTCAAGACACCCGCCCCTTCTGCAGCTTTTGCACCTTCCATACAGCGCGTTTCCTATCCCTATCATGCCAGCCTTATTTGCATACCCTCAACATCACCGGCCTCAAAAAGTCCGTCAAACGTACTATACCCACCAATATGCTAGCAACGCTGCGATACTCTCAGGCACAGAGCCGCTTTGAGTAAACCTCTCTTCGGCATGGAGCATGACACAACATGTACGCAGAACTGGTGCCGTATAGACGCCAACCGGCGCAGCCAGCCAAACTGCCCGGTGTCACTGCACGCAACCACATCCAAGCAACGCTCTGTGCACTTATCACCACGCTCGCCCAGTTGGTTCTAGCCAGAGCTCACTTTCTTAAACATGCATGTTCTCGTCATATACAGGTCAGGAAAAGATGGTGCGGTCAGAACCTGAACAACTGTGATATTTAAAGCCCGTATCTTGCCCCACAACCAGCGGATCTTGTACTTTTGTAAGTGATAATACTCAAGTGAAAAGCAAAAGGACACAGACTGTCAGCAACATAATGCAAAGCACAGCTCCAAGGAAACGGTAGCTACTGAGGGGGACACTGCGCATCCCTGCATGCGAGATTTCGCTTGGCACCTCCGTCCACAGCCGCCGTTCATCATCCTACACTGCAAGCCATAGCTCACGCACGAACGTTACCTCAGACTCAACCGGATAAATATCATCTGTCCTCAACTCCTAGGCCTTAATGTGAATATACAGCCCAAGGAAACGCCGCAGCTTCGATCCCTTGCTCCCACTGCAAAGCATCTGCAGCTGCCATTCACCATGACCTCGATAATTCTGGCTTTGGGTGTACTGATGGGCAACAAAACCTAATTCGCTTTGCCCCAGCACCATAAAGAGCAAATACCCACAACACCATCGGTCACATTCGGAAGGTAAACTGCTGTCTCCGCTCATGCGCTCCTAACTCATATGCGTTCTGACAGAAGAAGGTCCACCATACGTCCTGAGTCATCCAAGAATTAAAGCGATGCGAGCAATGAAATAGCAAGGCTCCAGCCTATCCGCTTATCGACCCGCCTCTCCGCCACCGATCCATATTTCATGTGAACAAAAAAGTCAGAAGATTCAACTCAGACAGGTGATCTGCATCGGTGGATGCCTAAGTTTGTCCGTATGCCGGCTGTGCACTGGCTGACAAGCTGCTGGAGCATACAGACACAGCAGCCTCTTTACAAAGCATCCTTTTAAGCTTCTCACGTTCGTTCTGCAATGCAAAAGCTCCGGCTTAACGCCAGGTAACATTCTCGTGCGCTTTTTTCAGCGATAGTACGTGAACTGCTGGGAAAGGGCTTCACTGGTAATATGCTCACTAGCCACCCTCAAAGGCGGCAAAGACTGGTTTAGAATACAAGCACTCAAATCGACGAAGCATACACGTGAATGCGTTCAGAATGTTCATAGAAGCACTTTAAGGACTGATGCGGTATTGAATGAGTTCACAGAGTAAGGCTCACGCATTCGTTAAAATATCAAGGCAAACGCGCACACCGTGGCAACTACAGGACGGAACTCAGCCTTCTGATTACATGCATAGCAAACAATGCACATCCTCCATGCTGCTTTATGAAAACAGCGGTTCTCATATCAACCTTAGCTCCCACTTAGAAAATCAACGGCCACGGTGCGCTCCGCTGTGCATTGGGCCATCGTCTGCAAGGGCTACTTACAATCTTCGCAGTGAGGTAGATCCGGAAGAATAGAGGAGCATGGAGAGCTCAGGTACTGCATAGTTGCACAAAGCAACACTCTGAGTATCTTGACACAAAGACAAATTAAGGAACGACCAGGGTGCAATAGAGGGGGGAGTTACTTGAGAAGCCTGCGTGGCCGCGAATTCAATGCAAGCGCTGGCTCACACAGGCCTGCCTGTGCTTACAGTCATGTACGTTTGCTACCTACTGATGCAGGAAACACGGTATTACGCATGCAAGAAACAATCGAGAATCCTGCGTATTAAGCATTACCCAAGGGCTCACGTTAAGTAGAAGGCTACGCAAGCAATGCCTTAAAGTATTAGGGCGCCGAGCGTTTAGCCCCCTAGACTTTGCGCATCCCCTGCGACTGCCGTGTTTAGTTGTAATCTCCCCAAATCTAATCAGCCGCATTGGTAGAGCTCGATTATCGTGGCAGCAGATGGCCCGTCCGTTGCATGAAACTGTTTGTGTGCGGGTTTCACTGCTTATTTATCGCCCGCTAAGCCGAGATACGCGGAATGCCCTGTTGAACGCAAAAAGAAGATTTGAGGAGACTAACGGCAAGGTTCTGGAGAACCCAGTGCGGTAGGCATACGGTAGACCCAACTGACAAAACTCCACGTACGCGGAAAATGTCCATTCTTGCAGTGCTCAAGCCAGTAGAACATTTCAATCCAGCAGCAGGCACAGTGCAAGGTATAAGGCCTACTGCGTGCTAAGCAGGACCGCATGCAGTGGAGCCAAATGTTTCCTAGGCATAGCTTAGTGAGGCAGTGATCCACTTTCCAATACCCTGGAGAGACGACAGAACACGCAAGACTCCCGAGCAACGCGGCACTAGTGGTCAGTTGCATATTCTATGCCGTAGTGGCTACCTACATTCTGCGGCTTGTAGAAACGTGTATGCGCGCTTGAACATGCAAGAGCGCAACTTGACAACCCTGCCTATGCGAAACTTTGTATATATCTGGCCAAAGCGGACTAATTCGATTAGGCGCGAGCCTGGGGAGTGGAAACACCCCAACTCAAGTGTTACAGCATGGATAGAAAGCTCTATCCAAGCCCACACGGGCAAACGACGAACCAAGCATGCATTTCCCGCTTAAACGTCAGCATAGAAGACCTAGACAGCATGAATCCCTTGGTGGCTTCGCATGACACTTCCCAACTCCCCTATTCTGTCTCTTGGGCATTCTACAACATCTTATTTTGACGCAGGCATCCAATGCTTCGAAATCAAACAAAGGCACCAGCTATCACCAGGCAAACGCCAGCTGTAACAAACACAGGAGCAAACCATGGAGTGGTGCATGAATAAAGAGCACAGAACAAGACTCAACGCAATAATATATGGTTTTTGCCTGCAATAAAAAATAACGCACTTTCTGGACGGTATTAGTTCTCCCGGGCTAGGCAGCAGCTTGTTGGCACTATGAGCACACACAGGCATTCCGAAAAGCTGAAAGGTCGGTTTTGAGCACCCATTCCATGCAATCACAACTTCGTAGGCGCGTTATAGGCAGGACCGCACCATCTGTTGTTGTGCGTGACACCGCATTAATATCGCTCCACTTGAGGTACCAGCGGTCGATATCTCTAATGAACAGTAGGTCGAGGTAATAAATAGCATTTCTACAGAACGGGGCCCAGTTGCTTCAGTCCACTGGACCACGTACGCGAAAACCTGCAAAGAGCTTGGGCTAGATCTCACCGGAGGCCAGAATGTGGAGAGGCGCAGAAACAAAAATCGACTTGCTGAACTCACTGTAGAAGCGCATTGTCAGCGTGAGTCTGCAGATCACCATTAGAACATCCGAGGCAAGAAGATGTTCAATCGCTCCTGCAGCGAACACTCCTACAGCATTGCCTGGATCCAGAAAATCCACCCCCCAAGCGACACGTGCCAAGAAGCAAGCATTTCAGTTCGCGAGGGATAAGCTCTTCCTTTCAACCGCTTATGCATGCAAGAATAACAGAAGCAGCTCCTTTAACGTCTCGATGCAAAGCCAAAATTTACTCACCCCCGCTTCACAAACTCCACACCCTTAAAGCAAGTGCTAGCCGAAACCTTCTGGAATAGCGCACAGTCTTTAGATATGCCTGTTCCGCATGCGTAGAAAAAATAGCGGGCCGTCCCGTCAGCATTCGCGCCCAGATACCGTCCATCAAATCTACGATAGTCAAGACACCCGCCCCTTCTGCAGCTTTTGCACCTTCCATACAGCGCGTTTCCTATCCCTATCATGCCAGCCTTATTTGCATACCCTCAACATCACCGGCCTCAAAAAGTCCGTCAAACGTACTATACCCACCAATATGCTAGCAACGCTGCGATACTCTCAGGCACAGAGCCGCTTTGAGTAAACCTCTCTTCGGCATGGAGCATGACACAACATGTACGCAGAACTGGTGCCGTATAGACGCCAACCGGCGCAGCCAGCCAAACTGCCCGGTGTCACTGCACGCAACCACATCCAAGCAACGCTCTGTGCACTTATCACCACGCTCCCCCAATTGGTTCTAGCCAGAGCTCACGTTCTTAAACATGCATGTTCTCGTCATATACAGGTCAGGAAAAGATGTTGCGGCCAGAACCTGAACAACTGTGATATTTAAAGCCCGTATCTTGCCCCACAACCAGCGGATCTTGTACTTTTGTAAGTGATAATACTCAAGTGAAAAGCAAAAGGACACAGACTGTCAGCAACATAATGCAAAGCACAGCTCCAAGGAAACGGTAGCTACTGAGGGGGACACTGCGCATCCCTGCATGCGAGATTTCGCTTGGCACCTCCGTCCACAGCCGCCGTTCATCATCCTACACTGCAAGCCATAGCTCACGCACGAACGTTACCTCAGACTCAACTGGATAAATATCATCTGTCCTCAACTCCTAGGCCTTAATGTGAATATACAGCCCAAGGAAACGCCGCAGCTTCGATCCCTTGCTCCCACTGCAAAGCATCTGCAGCTGCCATTCACCATGACCTCGATAATTCTGGCTTTGGGTGTACTGATGGGCAACAAAACCTAATTCGCTTTGCCCCAGCACCATAAAGAGCAAATACCCACAACACCATCGGTCACATTCGGAAGGTAAACTGCTGTCTCCGCTCATGCGCTCCTAACTCATATGCGTTCTGACAGAAGAAGGTCCACCATACGTCCTGAGTCATCCAAGAATTAAAGCGATGCGAGCAATGAAATAGCAAGGCTCCAGCCTATCCGCTTATCGACCCGCCTCTCCGCCACCGATCCATATTTCATGTGAACAAAAAAGTCAGAAGATTCAACTCAGACAGGTGATCTGCATCGGTGGATGCCTAAGTTTGTCCGTATGCCGGCTGTGCACTGGCTGACAAGCTGCTGGAGCATACAGACACAGCAGCCTCTTTACAAAGCATCCTTTTAAGCTTCTCACGTTCGTTCTGCAATGCAAAAGCTCCGGCTTAACGCCAAGTAACATTCTCGTGCGCTTTTTTCAGCGATAGTACGTGAACTGCTGGGAAAGGGCTTCACTGGTAATATGCTCACTAGCCACCCTCAAAGGCGGCAAAGACTGGTTTAGAATACAAGCACTCAAATCGACGAAGCATACACGTGAATGCGTTCAGAATGTTCATAGAAGCACTTTAAGGACTGATGCAGTATTGAATGAGTTCACAGAGTAAGGCTCACGCATTCGTTAAAATATCAAGGCAAACGCGCACACCGTGGCAACTACAGGACGGAACTCAGCCTTCTGATTACATGCATAGCAAACAATGCACATCCTCCATGCTGCTTTATGAAAACAGCGGTTCTCATATCAACCTTAGCTCCCACTTAGAAAATCAACGGCCACGGTGCGCTCCGCTGTGCATTGGGCCATCGTCTGCGAGGGCTACTTACAATCTTCGCAGTGAGGTAGATCCGGAAGAATAGAGCAGCATGGAGAGCTCAGGTACTGCATAGTTGCACAAAGCAACACTCTGAGTATCTTGACACAAAGACAAATTAAGGAACGACCAGGGTGCAATAGAGGGGGGAGTTACTTGAGAAGCCTGCGTGGCCGCGAATTCAATGCAAGCGCTGGCTCACACAGGCCTGCCTGTGCTTACAGTCATGTACGTTTGCTACCTACTGATGCAGGAAACACGGTATTACGCATGCAAGAAACAATCGAGAATCCTGCGTATTAAGCATTACCCAAGGGCTCACGTTAAGTAGAAGGCTACGCAAGCAATGCCTTAAAGTATTAGGGCGCCGAGCGTTTAGCCCCCTAGACTTTGCGCATCCCCTGCGACTGCCGTGTTTAGTTGTAATCTCCCCAAATCTAATCAGCCGCATTGGCAGAGCTCGATTATCGTGGCAGCAGATGGCCCGTCCGTTGCATGAAACTGTTTGTGTGCGGGTTTCACTGCTTATTTATCGCCCGCTAAGCCGAGATACGCGGAATGCCCTGTTGAACGCAAAAAGAAGATTTGAGGAGACTAACGGCAAGGTTCTGGAGAACCCAGTGCGGTAGGCATACGGTAGACCCAACTGACAAAACTCCACGTACGCGGAAAATGTCCATTCTTGCAGTGCTCAAGCCAGTAGAACATTTCAATCCAGCAGCAGGCACAGTGCAAGGTATAAGGCCTACTGCGTGCTAAGCAGGACCGCATGCAGTGGAGCCAAATGTTTCCTAGGCATAGCTTAGTGAGGCAGTGATCCACTTTCCAATACCCTGGAGAGACGACAGAACACGCAAGACTCCCGAGCAACGCGGCACTAGTGGTCGGTTGCACATTCCATGTGGTAGTGCCTGCGTACATCCTGCGGCTTGCAGAAACGTGTATGCGCGCTTGAGCATGCAAGAGCGCAACTTGACAACCCTGCCTATGCGAAACTTTGTATATATCTGGCCAAAGCGGACTAATTTGATTAGGCGCGAGCCTGGGGAGTGGAAACACCCCAACTCAAGTGTTACAGCATGGATAGAAAGCTCTATCCAAGCCCACACGGGCAAACGACGAACCAAGCATGCATTTCCCGCTTAGACGTCAGCATAGAAGACCTAGACAAGCATGAATCCCTTGGTGGCTTCGCATGACACTTCCCAACTCCCCTATTCTGTCTCTTGGGCATTCTACAACATCTTATTTTGACGCAGGCATCCAATGCTTCGAAATCAAACAAAGGCACCAGCTATCACCAGGCAAACGCCAGCTGTAACAAACACAGGAGCAAACCATGGAGTGGTGCATGAATAAAGAGCACAGAAAAAGACTCAACGCAATAATATATGGTTTTTGCCTGCAATAAAAAATAACGCACTTCCTGGACGGTATTAGTTCTCCCGGGCTAGGCAGCAGCTTGTTGGCACTATGAGCACACACAAACACTCCGACGGTGTCTTACAAGCGCAGCCCGTAAATCGTGCACTGTTTAGTATCAAGCTAGAGCTGGCTCTTTCATCAAATGCAGGCAGCGAATGAAGCGTTTTGATAAAGGTCGATAGACACAAATGCCATCGAAAATAGCGCTGCGTCTTCTGAGGTCCCTTGGATTGCATGGAATGCTAGGCTGGAACCATGCACTGCCGGTATGTCCCTTAAATGTTAATCAGACAGACTATGTCTAACAGACGACCTTGTTCAAGCACCGGCAAAAGCTGCAGGCTCGGTTTTGCTCGCCCCTGGCATACAGCCAGGGCCTCTTTGAAGCTTGGAAGAAGCGCACTAGCTGTGTTTTCGTGGACGCCTCACCACTACTGCAACGCCCAATTAGCGAGAATCGATGCGTATACTGATGATGAAGACAATGAAAACGCCTATTGACCCCCAATATAAGGAATGGGTGAAGAGGGCGTAAAGCAGCTATATAGCTATGAGCAACGCTTAACCCATATTCAGGCGCACGCTGCAGCGCACCGGGCACAGTTCGCCATGCTGGAAATCAAGAGAGGCCAGAAATGGCTAGTCGCATCGTGAGTTACAAATAGACAAATTATGATGGCCAGTAAGCAGGGGGCAGCAGAAATGTTCTAGAGGACCAATAGGTAATATCAGGAGCATCGTAAAGCATGAAAACGCGCGTCCAGACCCATGAAACCGATAGCAACCTAGCCCAGAGGCCCAGCCGTGGACGCAAATCATGCATAATACGTGCAGTTTAGCAGGCATTTAACTACTCCTGGCCATATTAACGAACTAACGCGAAAACGGATCTCTCCTAGCCCTTCAATGAAAGCAGCATACGGCATCTGGCAAGATCTTTGTGAACGAAGAGAATATATCAGAAACGCGGACGCAGTTGGTTCACTGCCGCCTCGTCAAGCCAGCTTTGAGGCAGTTAGTTCCAATCCATACTCAAACGCCTGTGCATCAACACATACAATCTGTTACCCAAGGACAACCTGTTACTCAAGGAACGGCGTGACACCGCTAAGACGTCTAACCTTGAGATAGGTTTGTTGCTTGTTATCACAGTTTACAGCCTGCTGCTGAAGTACGGTCCATGCTTCCAGTATGCGTGGCCCGGATGTGTCGCTACACTATAGGCGATGGCTTTCTTAAGCGCACTGTGAAAGAATCACGCCGGCTGTTTGTGGGCTCGCTATTTCACGCTCCGAAAACTCACCGCCTAAAACCACAAATATTCACCCCGACGTAGACTGCGTGCACTGCAATTCCGATAAGGTACATTCTATTTCCCTGTGTTCAGCCGTTGTATGTGCTGAGCCTGATCCAGCATACAGACTACGTCTGCATGGCTGTAACGGACGTGGTATTCTGATTCCCTTAACAGACCGCATACGTTATTAGTCAGCAATAACAGATAGGGGGCAGCAAGCACGCCTGTGCATAACCACATGTCAGTCATTTTCTCCACTTACAAAAAGCGCACAAGCCGAAGTAAAAATAACTTCAACAGAGATATCACTTGTCCGTAGCTGGTAGCATTGTGCGAGCTGGAAGCTAGGCGTATCTCTTTCTCCCTGTAATAATAAGGGTGTTCGGGAATTTCTGTGGTACCCAGAGCGTATAATCTGAGGTGCGATAAGGTGATTAAGCCAGAGCAGCACTACGCTCTTTGGAAAAGAGCTGCTGCTATAGACTCTTCCTCTGCGGCAAGCACCGCAAGGTCCAAAAGACAATTATTGTTGAATTGGCTCAAAAGTCGGTGCTCACCCGACGCCGTTCCCTCCCCCGCTCGGCTAGGCATCCAGAATGTATGGCGCGGGAGTCCTAGAAGCTCATTCAGTGCAGCCAGGTCCATGATGTAGCGCGACAGTGGCGTACAAGCTGTGTTGTTCTCACGGTAGCCAAACCAATTCTGATGCATGTTAACTCCCTTCTCCAACACTGCTACTAAGCAAATCTGGCTTACAGGAGTCTTTTCCCATCGGCAATCGCCAAGGCCTCTAAAGGCGTTTATGGTTTTCCAGGATGCAAAATACGGTTGAGCAGTCGGAGATGCGACTTGCTGATCAGTCTTCTACATACACTGGAAAGCTCCTTTAAATACGTTGCACTGACCTACTTGCAAGTACCTTTTCATTCGCCGATGCAAGCCACGCCCGTACACCGTGGCAGAGCAAACTCGATGCTGTCGGCAGATCCATGCCCCTTGAGACAAGCTTGTAATATTGTCGCTTAACGCTAAGCGGCGTAAAAGGCCACTCTCAACCGCCACTGGGGAAAGAACGCACGGTCTGCACAAATGGTATGTTATCTTGAGCAAGGAATAATAAGCAGCCTACTCTACGTTGCAACCTTCTAGCATAGGGCAGATGCTTCATCTCCTCAGCATCAGCTCGATGCGCCCGTACCAAAACGTACTCACCCCTAAGTATCCGACCACAAATTATTCATGCTAGTGGTTTGCCAACAAGGCTGTAGTTAACATAGAAATAATTATGAACTGGATGGCACGTGCATCACGGCCGAGAAGGGCGCTCTACTCCCTTCGACTTCTGATTTTTACGCCTGGACTTTAGCGCTGCAGTGCAAACAAAGCTGCCTATCCAAACTAACGTGCAAGCGAAGACGCAGCAGTCCATAGAAACGCCAAATCCAGCTGCCCCGATGCAAGGAATACAGCATATATCCCTTTAGTTGGTCAACAACCGGAGGCAGCCAGCACTTTCTTGCACAGGGGTTCCACAGCGAACAAGGCTCCTCAAAACGCGGAGTTACCTTCGCGAACAGCAGTCGATGCCTCCGATGGGAACATTCGCTAGCGATCGATGCTTTTTGTTCAGGTCATGCCTGTCAAATTTCCACAAGCATAAGACATACTCTCTTTGGCCATGCACTCGATTATCTCATTTGCGCTTGGGAGAAAATGGGGATCTGAGAAGCAAGCCGGCGCTCAGGCAGCGATCAATAGTATTCCCTCATCTTCAACCTATTGCATGCTTTCAGAAGCGCTAATGGCCAGTCGAACAGCCAAACAATGCATCAACTTAGAAGAAACTCTACATGAACGCCTGTGTGATATATCTCTGAATTCTTGCAAATATATCACGCAGAGTTGCATATGCCTACTTTTGGTGGAAATGGGGCGATGACTATCATGCGCCGAATAATCGCTTAGTTGAGCTGGAAACAATCGGCAAATGGCGCTTGGCGAATACGTCCTGCCGCTTATCTGAAACGTCACGTCCACGAAAGCTTTTGGTAAGACGACAATAGCAGAAAGTCTAAGCTACATGGGTAACTCTCTGACGAATGCATATGGAAAGTGCGTGCGTCGCGGGCTGACTGCTTGTAATACTTCTGCTGATGCAAAGAGTGTAGTTCCAGCCTACCTCCTGGTGAGCAGTGGCATCCTGTACCAAGTGTAAGTGGCTATCGGCATTTTCTGGCAACAGTTTGATTTCGCTTTTTCTTTGGAAGGCAGCTCGCAAACATCTCGCTAGATTAACGATGAATGCACAACTGTCGGGTGTTTAATCGCACATCGAAAATTGGGATGTGGAAATATCGATCTACCCTGGGCGCAGAAGGATTAATGGCATAATATACAGGAGAACCCTTGAAAACCCTCGAAACAGCACACGCGAGCCGGAGTACATCCACTCACATGCGCCAGCGAGCAGCTACACCATCGGGCCATTCGCCCGCCCACTCACCAACCCATCAACTCACGCACATACAAATACACGCACATTCACATTCACATACGCATGCACACACACACACACACACACACACACATACACACACACATATATATATATATATATATATATATATATATATATATATATATATATATATATATATATATATATATATATATATATATATATATATATATATATATATATATAGTAGGAGCAGGAGCTGGGCACGGCAATGCCCCTTTGTTCACAAGGGCAAAAGCTGTGCGTTACGCTCTGTGTCTCGCCATTCGGTGGGTCGTACTATCTGCGCTGCATCTGGCGTGCTCTTGCAGAGCAAAATGAAAAACCTCAAAGCCTCGCGCAACCCAAAATTTCATTCAGGAAAGTCAATACGTCCTAGAGGGATAGACAGTTTTTCAGGTGCTCTCATTCCCTTGCACAAAACCAACCCAAGAGCATTTACGAACGCTTATTATGGTCGCAAGCAAGGACAATGGTCTTGAAACACTCCGGCTCAGGCACCTTCTATGCGTTAGTAATAGCCAACGAAAGCGCAATATAAAAAGGGGCGAAATTAGGGAAGATGATCGCATGCCTACAAATCCACCCTGTATTCCACAACCAACAAATACGTGCTGGCACGAAGCCTGGCCTCCAGAGACGTTCAATGAATAGGCGTTCTATTCCTGACTGCCTTGCCCGCCTCTCCAGGGGGGCAATAACCCTACAAAGAGACAGGTGCTTGAATCGAGCAGGCAGACTGTGTGTGCATATCAACGGGCTCCACTTCACTTCAAAAGTTATCTAGCGAGCAACGGTGACAACAACCAAATATGCTGGGAAAGGCAGGGGGGCGGGTGTTCCCACCCAGGGAAGCGCTCCCGTCCCCTCGTTGATTCGTACAAACGCGCCCTTTACGCATAGTCAGCATGAACATGCTTCGTACCATCAGCATGCAGGCTCAGTTACTCCTCAGATGAGTGAGATGGCTGGCTCTCCATCAACGTAATAACACTGCTAACAATATCCAAATGTACTGATAAGCGCGATCGATATTTCTGTATCAACCAGTCCGCCTGCAGACCCAGTCCCGGGAATATAAAGTGCCAGTATGTGGATGCTGGGACAACGCACAGACTAGCATCACATGCATGCAGTCTGTCTTTGACTGTCTGCATATTCTGGAAAAGAAGAGCATTTCCTTTTAACAATCGAGCCAGGAAAAATCTAAATTGCTTATGGCAAATTCCATCTGCTGCAAGTGATGTTAGATGGCATGACAATGACTATATCAACCACACAAACTACAAACGCCCATAAAGGACAAAACAAAGCGCATGAAAAAAAATAAAGAGGCCAATGCCATACAACAATGCGGCCATGCTGCATTCTTCTACACAGCGCCTAGAATCAGAATGCCCTACACGTACTCCCACCAAAGAGCGGTAAGTACTTGGGAAGCATTCGAACACCAACGACCCCGTACATTCGGCGCAAATTCCATTTCGCAAGTCGCTGCCTGTCGTTTGGCGTGTTGCAAATAACTCACCAAAAGCAAATTGCTTCTTCGGGCGGCGTCTCAGTCAAAGGTACTGTTCCGCAGGTACAGTGGCTTCTGGATAAGAAACATGACACAGCACAGGTCTGCAAACGAGCTCAAAATGGAGAGCATCGATCGCATGGGTTGCTGCTTCTGCCGCCTTGGCATAATCGACAAGCTTAACAACGTTTATTTATTTGACTGTCCCCGCACTTCCTGGGTAATTTGCAAGACAGCGTTTGCTCTCCAGTTGTGAGTGTATATTTGAATGCAGTTGTTTGTGCTTGCCTAAACCCGTGTTGCTAATCCATATTTTCTGGGGAGATCCAACGGCACATAATACTCCAGGCGCATTTCCATCGCCTTTCAGTGCAGCAGCGGTAGTACATGCATGCTGCTCCTAAAGCAAGCATTGGTACTGGTTGAATGCAAATATGCTCCTTGAAGTTCATTGGTCAACGACTTCGTTTGTACCAACAAGCAACAGAGTTCCAGTTCTGCACACTCTGAAATCTGCACCAAGCTGGAGGATAAGAACAAGTTGAACAGATCAAAGTAAATTACGGTTTCACGCATATGGGCGTGATGCTGCTGGCGCACGCATCACACCTTCCAGCAGCCTCTCCTAACGACGGTCTAGCGCTTATTGCGGGCAGGGATTCCCTTGTGTCAAATGATTCGTCTTGCATGTGCGTTTTGAAGCAGTCGATGCAACGCAGCTCCCCTGCGTCAACGCACCGGCACTTCTGCAGCTCTTTTACAGCTAGGCTGCTGGCATGAAATGTCCTAAACACAGTGCTCGAAAAGCCAGTTCCTCCCCTTCCGCATTCCCTGCGCGGTATGCATGCACCGAACTGCGCTTTTAACGCACTAGCTGTGCAAAGCATGCACCGCAATGATCTAGGCGCAGCATATTATCATTGTTACCTGGCTTTTAAACTTTATTCATATCCTCAAGCCGCCTATATTGCAGAGCTGTCCTTCAGCTTAAAATGAGCGCTGAAATACTGCAAGCGTGCATTTTCACTAGTACGCATCATGCTCACTGGCCTCTACAGTTACTGCACTCGGCACTGCCTAGGCGCATGCGTGCTTCTGGATGCTTGCATTTTCACTACTTAGCAACATGCTGACTGACCCCTACAATAACTCCACTCTGCACTACCTAGTGGCTTACTTGCTGCAGCATCAGAAAGGCGGTGTGATCAACTACAGCGCACGTGCAACGAAGTTCCCCCCATTATCCAATACACGTTTGCCAGCCCTAGTAGTAGGCTTTCCCCAAGGCACGCACGAAACAGACTGGCTTATCCTCCTGCTTGCTAACCAGCAAAAACGATCGAACGATCATTGGGTGCCCGAGCTCATCGATTCACATAGCATAGCTACGTCCTTGTCCAACACATATGCGGTGGGTTGCACTCTCGAAATCTCAACTCGCACCATGCGTTTGCTTGCCCGGTGAATCTCCCCCCACCCCATTCTGCAAGCTTCGGTCAGCCACGCATCCAGAGCTCAGTGATTTAGCTGCTGAGCCCTCTCAAGAAGCTTTTCGAAACACGGCTGGCTTCTCAGTGCCCTAGATATGCCATCATAGCACAGTTGTAGTCTTTAGCTTGAAACTATTGCACGCACTAGCAACGATATCGCGACGCACAGGTGGGCCTAACTCACCTATTAAACGTGAAATGAAGGACAAATGAGCCTCGGGAAGCCAGTGTAGTGTACAAGGAAACGTGGGTTCGTCTGCTTTCACCCAACGCACGTTCTGCATCATATTTGACCTCGCACCCTAGCAACCCCCAACATTCAGCAGGTTGTCGGCAACATGCGCTGCAGCTACTAAGTGCTGCTCGTCGTTCAGTCCGATGGATGGCACCTCACAGACTTCCATATCTTCTGAGGTACACCGGCATCACACAATATTACACAGCCCAGCCAACAAACACAAGCCGGTGCGATCTTCCTGATTCAGTGCACCAGCACCGCAGTTTTGCGTTGCAAGTAAACGTTTGGCTGCTCTATCAAATGCAGGCAGCGAATGAAGCGTTTTGATAAAGGTCAATAGACACAAATGCCATCGAAAATACCGCTGCGTCTTCTGAGGTCCCTTGGATTGCATGGAATGCTAGGCTGGAACCATGCACTGCCGGTATGTCCCTTAAATGTTAATCAGACAGACTATGTCTAACAGATGACCTTGTTCAAGCACCGGCAAAAGCTGCAGGCTCGGTTTTGCTCGCCCCTGGCATACAGCCAGGGCCTCTTTGAAGCTTGGAAGAAGCGCACTAGCTGTGTTTTCGTGGACGCCTCACCACTACTGCAACGCCCAATTAGCGAGAATCGATGCGTATACTGATGATGAAGACAATGAAAACGCCTATTGACCCCCAATATAAGGAATGGGTGAAGAGGCCGTAAAGCAGCTATATAGCTATGAGCAACGCTTAACCCATATTCAGGCGCACGCTGCAGCGCACCGGGCACAGTTCGCCATGCTGGAAATCAAGAGAGGCCAGAAATGGCTAGTCGCATCGTGAGTTACAAATAGACAAATTATGATGGCCAGTAAGCAGGGGGCAGCAGAAATGTTCTAGAGGACCAATAGGTAATATCAGGAGCATCGTAAAGCATGAAAACGCCCGTCCAGACCCACGAAACCGATAGCAACCTAGCCCAGAGGCCCAGCCATGGACGCAAATCATGCATAATACATGCAGTTTAGCAGGCATTTAACTACTCCTGGCCATATTAACGAACTAACGCGAAAACGGATCTCTCCTAGCCCTTCAATGAAAGCAGCATACGGCATCTGGCAAGATCTTTGTGAACGAAGAGAATATATCAGAAACGCGGACGCAGTTGGTTCACTGCCGCCTCGTCAAGCCAGCTTTGAGGCAGTTAGTTCCAATCCATACTCAAACGCCTGTGCATCAACACATACAATCTGTTACCCAAGGACAACCTGTTACTCAAGGAACGGCGTGACACCGCTAAGACGTCTAACCTTGAGATAGGTTTGTTGCTTGTTATCACAGTTTACAGCCTGCTGCTGAAGTACGGTCCATGCTTCCAGTATGCGTGGCCCGGATGTGTCGCTACACTATAGGCGATGGCTTTCTTAAGCGCACTGTGAAAGAATCACGCCGGCTGTTTGTGGGCTCGCTATTTCACGCTCCGAAAACTCACCGCCTAAAACCACAAATATTCACCCCGACGTAGACTGCGTGCACTGCAATTCCGATAAGGTACATTCTATTTCCCTGTGTTCAGCCGTTGTATGTGCTGAGCCTGATCCACCATACAGACTACGTCTGCATGGCTGTAACGGACGTGGTATTCTGATACCCGCTACAGCACGCACGCCAGTACCCTTGGCGCCGCTGGGCGCCAAGGGTACTGGCCGTAAATAAGGCAAGAAAGTCTTCACCGTATTGAGTACAGGCCGTGTGCACTTCAAAATTCCTGAAGCAGCCATGCACCATAAAAGGCCAACGATTGCCATCTTGAATTTCTGTTAATTTACAAACGCTCACGTTCCCCAGGCGCACTCTGCAAGGTTTCGAAATCTTCCAGATTCGACGCGTCTACAGTTAGACCTAGTGTAAAGTTAACAGCATACGAACGCTGTCCGGGTATGCTGTGTGATGTGATGAGGCAGCCTAAAAGGCTGCACCAGGTTGCACTCGCGCTTTACAAAACGAGCTGCCCTCCCTTGAGTCGGCAGCTGACGCACCTTCTGCAAAGCATTTGGCAGTTAGCCGGTATGCATTTAAATGCGCGTCCTTCCCAAGTACCCTGTGTCCAACTCACCCGTGCAGTGGCCACAAGCCACACATCATGAACAGTGCCCTTGTTAGCAAAGACAGAGCTCTTCGCATTATTATTCGAAGCGAATGTTTCCACTGAAAACCTTTCAAGAGTCAAGTCACCTCTTTGGTGATGGTCGTGCTCCATGCTCACCATGAACAGCAAAACTTAGCTATTAGCAGCATGCCCACAGACAGGCGGGCATAAGGCCAACTAGTCTAGCTCGTGCGAGACTCAATGCTGTTTTGCACTAACAGAACGGCATACATTGCTCACGCACAGGTGTAAATCGCACAAAGTCCAGCGATGCTACCTACCTCCTCCTCCGCTGCGATCCGGAGTGTTTCTTCCGTTATACACTCTCAAATTATAGGGAGGCTTCTCATACGTTTTCTTATATTCATTTAGATATAGTACAGAGCTGCAAATATATTCCCAAGGCTTCGAAATACCTGTTCAAGAGCTGCGGCAACTCCACTCTCAACTGGTGCAAGCCCAACCTCTGGGCATTGCTCCAATGCTTTCCTCAAATCACCTACAACGCCAATACAGTGCGCAAAACAAGTATGGATGCCTCGGCCAACTCGTACTGAGCTTGCGGTAGAATAGCCAGGGCTGCAAGAGCCCACGCACAGAAGATGTACCACACAAACACGCTATCAAAATGGAGCACCAGACTGCTTCATATACACCTTTGTCAAGGCCTTCAGCTTACTCCGACGCCATCAATCAAGAGAGAGTTTGCAATTGCCATCAGGCCCTTACTCGAGAAACGATTGACTGGATGAAGCTAGCCTGACTTCACTTTGTACGCCTATATGGCTAAGCAGTGCATCCCCCTTGTGCAGCACTGCGCTTCGGTCGACGCGCCGCCACACTGCACTTCTAGCAGAAACAACTGAAAAAAAGAGGTGGAGCGTCGAGCCGCTAGCTAGTATTCGGGCCATGATACACAAACCATCACACTTGCATAGGCCCAAAGCGCACTTTCTGAAGCACAGGCATGCCCGTGAGTGGAAACAGGCATTTCGTGCATGCTCGAATAGTGGCAAATTTTCAATCACGATCAGCACGCGTATTAGAGCGTAGGGCCTGTAGTATAGATTTGATCTGCTTTGAGTGCAGCCCATAAATGCCCCAGAAGGCGTTTCTTTATCAAACTAACAATTGCTCCTTTTGGATGTCTACATGGCTAAGCGACGCAACCCCCTCTGTGCATCCATACGAACAAGCGTGCCTGCAAAGAGACGTAAAGCACTTACACAACAGCCAGTGCTATAACCATGCGCCACATTAGGCCCCTGCATGGCACAAAAAGGCCATTCAACTGCTCAGGACATCCCCCCATCTCCCTAGCCAGTACCTAAGCCCCCATACCCTCACTGGCCATTACACTTACCCAGGCCAGTGACATACTTTCTGAAGCAAGGTAATCCTTTTCTGTGAGGGCGGGAGTAACATGCGCATTTGACGGGTGAACGCCCTCCAAACGCAATCTGTACACGCGCTAAGTACTCGAGCATGCCCTATGGCCGACAATGCAGCACTGCTTTGCTTTAGTGTCGTGCCTCCAACTGCCACGCAAGCGGAAAAGAAGCAGCAAATATCCCCTATACGTTCATGAGGACGGGGGTGCGTACGAGGGTGGTGGTCACGACTTAGCCGGAACCTGTGGTTTACTACAATGACAAGCAAAAGCAGGGAGCATTGCAGTGAAAGGGCTCAGGCCCTTTTAACAGGCCGTAAACATAACCAGGCCAACTGGTTATGCTTACGGCCTATTAAAAACATAATATGACTGCGCGGGCAACGTAGTTGAAGCACAGCATACCGCAAAGCTTCTGCGGTGGCTCCGTTTTCCACCCACGCGCTGGAAAGCATACAGGTGTACCACACCGCGTGCCAAACCCCACTCAGTCACTTACAGTACAGGCAGTCCGCCGCCGCTATTTGGGGTAGCACTCCCTCCCACGCGTCATTTGTTTACCGTTGCTGGAGTAGAAGAGCGTCCCCACTGAGGCGTCATCAGCTTCGCCTGCGTAAAATATACCAACGCGCAACACTAGTTTCCACTTTCATTTCCTGTCGGTATGCTAGCTAGAAATTAAGTGCTGGCATACCTTTTGCTTAGGGGGCCAAAATGAAAAGCTACGGCAAATGCAGCTGCGGCTACAGCGGGCCAGCAGGCATTCCCTTAACATACGGCACAAGCCATTGTACGTAAGAATCGCGCTAAGGAGCCAAAACCGTAAAAGACGAAACACGCCGCTGGCTACATTACCATGTTGACCTATCGAATGAGTCAGCATGCGCGCTCCAACATGCTTCTGAGCCTTTCAGTGCCATGAGCAAAGCCACATGCTCAGGCAAAGCAGTAATCAGTCTACGGCCTTCACGTCCTCGCCTGACCTAATATGTATGTTTAGCGTCGCAAATACAAAAAGCTCAATCATTACGTGGCTGGCTGCCCTGATTTGCCCTTTGTCCTTCCCACACCTCTATGGTCCCCGTGCATTAAGTGAGCATACTTTCTGAAACGGAGGATTACGCCAACAACGATGCGACATTTTACCGGATGCAATAAATTGCATGCGGACAAACATCACATCGAAGGAACTTCCACAACCTAATTTTGGTACCTCGCTCATGGCATTAGTTAAAAAATTGTTTTCATGATGTATTGACCACCCAACCAATTTCCGAAGGAAGCTGGACCCACTCACCTATGTAAATTTCCGACGTCACTGCTCATTGAAAGACCTACTATCCCCCAAATGTTAGAAGTGGATCGTAGCTGTAAATTGCCCAACTAGTCTGGGCACGTTTGCCAGCGTCCGATGACGAGCACTGCGGCTACAGCGTGTCACCGTAAGCGGGCGTTTCATGCCCCTGGCAGCTAAATCACCTGGTTCACCAGCCCCAAACCATGCAGATAAAAGAGCCGCTGTAAGCTCACTCTGCACACAGCTGATGAATCCACATCAAAGCAAAAGGAATGCTGCACTTTGGATAAGCAGGTGTGCATTACATGCTGCTCGCAGCCACTGCGATGCAGACACTGTAACACAACTCACGAGCTACGTGAGGCTATACCCAGGCAAGCGAACGGGAAGTCAAGGTGTTTTCGGTATATCCACCGACATCTTACGAATACCGTCGGTTGAGCACTCTGGTTGGAACCGCCAGGCCGGTATTGTCTCTGTTGGGCATATTGATACAACCTCTTGTTCCGGAGCTCCATATAACCAACAGACGACTGTGTACGCGTCATAAGTACCCTTTTGGTTGCGGAGCGACTGAGGAAATGCATGCACCTTCATATATTTCATAAGATGGATAAGCCCGTTGTAAGATGAAAAAACGTCAGCAGTGCTTAAACACTGTAAAGGCGGAGGACAGCCGCACAGACTCACCAGGGCGCTAGGTCACCTACCCGCCAACAGCTTGCTACCGTGCAGAATATTTGTTCCGCAGGAACTGTGTACTGGAACCCAAGCTATAAAGGAGCAAAAGCGGGACGCACACACACACACACACACACACACACACACACACACACACACCCACACACACCCACACCCACACCCACACCCACACCCACACCCACACACACACACACACACACACACACACACACACACACACACACACACACACACACACACACACACACACACACACACACACACACACACACACACGCACACACATACACACATACAAGCATACAATGCACCTAAGAATTATGATTAATTGTTTGTGCCACTGAATGCGGAGGCACGACCCAACGAGCCTATTCTCTAAGCACTTGCTGAGACGCACGACGAGATCCTACTTTGCCTACTGTACACGGTGTCGTCGCATGATTAAGCAAATTCCCAGTAACGTCCCCAGTCAACCCTATTAAGAAAGCACTTCTCTCGTGCACAAACCTGTAGTGCCGTATGCTTGATGAAGGAACCTTACTGGCAAGCAAAAGCACCGGAGAGGCTAGCCGTTCAGGTACAATGCCGACCCCAGCCTGACAATGGACTGCCCGTCGGTTCCTAGATTGGGTCCACAATGAACAAGTGCTCACTGTAGCAGTAACACTTTTAACTCACCTTTCTGGCCCCACCATGCGCAATGAATCGTCTGATGCAAGTGATCATTCACGAAATGAAAGCCCCAGATAGTACACGAGTTCATCCACAGCATCCACACAGCTGCGCACTGCCTGCAGCATGGAACTAACAAATGGCGGCTCATCGTGGTGTATATATATATATATATATATATATATATATATATATATATATATATATATATATATATATATACACAACCCCCACTAAGACGTTCCATCGTCGTACCTGCCTCTACTGATGCGACTCGTAAAAAGGCCCCCCACAAACTAGCAAAGCCATTTGCCTGCAAGCACGGCACCGACAAACACGGAGAAAATGGCGTTGGTGAGTAGGAATAAGCAGCCGTTGCAGCAGAGAATCGCTAGTTGGTTCACAGGCAGCGATCAACGTGAACTATTTGGACGCAAAGCAAACAAAGGGGGCTTCCAGCCCTCGCCAGCAGGAAACAAATCTAACAGAGGATAACCAGCATGTCCAATTCGCTCTCGGCGCACCCCCAACTGCCTAACTAAACAAAACTACGATTCCAGCCTCGTCCCACATTGCAATCTGTTGGCAAAAACAGGGGCCATGTGCTCGTCGATTTGTTGTAACTGTCATGCTGTTTGTCGTAGGTACCCCTCAAAAGTGCCTTTCCAGCAGCACTGGGGTCCCAACTTGCCTCCTGATCCTCATAAAATCTTCCGGTAAGCAGTAGACAAGCTGACGCATAGTGCCATAACAGGCTGAAATGCGCTACCGTATAATGAACCCCCACCGACAGTGCAAAGTCATGCAGGCGCTTTGTGGGTTTACGCGCAGCAACAAACGAAAGATAATTATGACGAACCGCATTTGCAGGAGAACCTTCTGCGCGTGGTTGTCTATCAGTTTCCAAAACACAAGCATTAACTCGCACAGGGGCCTCGCACGGGCATCTGGTGTTAGGTCCTGATGGCAAACGTAATACAGCAATTGTAAGTGTTCATATGATGCTTCAGGACTGGTGTTCTCATGGCCAACTGCTTGCTTACAATGCTATGCTCGGCGCAGCGTTTCGACGGAAGCGATAAGGGGAGTGAACAATATACACAATAGCGCTCGTTTGCTGCTTCGTCTGATGCAATGTTGCCTCTCGCTTTCCTGTACACGACTCCTCTGACTGCAGCATATTCAGCACTCGAGCCCACCGCGCCTCTCCTTTCTATGCTTCCCTCTCAGGCAGCGAAATACAGTGTTTTTGACTCAGCGCCGTTACTTCCATACGGTAAAGGGGTCGCAATCTGTCCACAGTCCAGAGACTGCTCGGCACTGTGGGGCAAAAATGTGCACCGAGGCTCCCTAGCCCTACCTAATTATATAGACAAATCCTATTGCATCGATGGCGCAGCATGGCCGATCATCATCACATCAACGCTTAATCATTCTGTCAAAACTCTTGAAAGGCGCACCCGTCCACAATCCCAACAAGCTCGGTGGTCATGCATGGCCCACACACGGTATCCTGTCGAATCATGGGCAGCAAGGAAACCTCCTGACGCCATTGGCTAGCCAATGAACTGCAGAAAATGCAAAGACTGGAGCACGCTAGAACAAATAAAGCATAGCCTGTCTCTAAACGATGCACGCACGTAATGGTTTCACGATACGCGTTCACTGCCAAACTCAGTGTGGCTTCTAACACAACGGACATTTGTAGTGAGCTGCTTCACCAATGTGACTGTACATTGTGCTCAACAGAAGAAGGATCCCTGCAACTGTACGCAATGTAGCTAAATGAGGCAAGCATAACGGAGAGCCAGCATAACTGAGATGCGCAGGCACTTAGAGCGAATAGTACAAGAATTTGTCAACAGTAATAAGTATGATTCGATTGCTTAATTTTCGACTTAGAGAACATTCCACTGCTTGAATACCTCCTCTGTAGGTTCAGTACATTTCATCGGCTCGTATACGGGTGTACTATACGTCGAACTCAGTCAAAAGTAAAGTGCCTTCGATACCCAGCACGGGGGGGGCCCTCATGCAAATTGCCATAGAGGCAAAGAACATTCCAGCCAGGGATGTTAAACTACCCGCCAACAATGAACCGGTCAATGCGAGTGTGTTGCACGAAATTCCTCTGCGTTATGTACATCGGGCGCAACAAAAAGCCCCAACCCGTTAGCGCACTTCCTGCAGCAGGAGAGCAGTGATGCACAATTACTGTGACGAGTAGAGCCACAAACGACGTCGATTTTTTGGTCTTCCTCCTTCATCTTTGGGGAAGAATTCGTTCAAACAACTAGTGCACCGCCACCTAAAACATCTATATGCAAGCCCGGTTATTCGGAGCCCCAACCTAACTCTCAGGCAAGCCCATGGGAGGGCAAGGCATAGAAAAAAGTAATGCCTCCCAGTAAGGCTAAAATCAGTGATAAGGACCAACCAACCATAATTTATTTTACAACACGCATAAAGTACAGAAAGGTAACAAAAGCCGCTTCAACACAGATTTGTCCGCTTGTCAAAAAGCAGCAACGCTTACTAGTCCTACAAATATCTTGACAGAAGATACGCAGCAGGCGGCACACCGTAATGGACTCACCCACGGCAGCCTTCGCGGAGAAGAACAAGACTGTAGCTTCGCCCCACCGTGTGCTCTGGTAGCGAACTCACGCCAACCGCTCGTGACATTGTAACTGTCAGCTTGTGTGCAGTATATCCCTCTTATAATTGCCTTTACCGTAGCAGTGGAGTTTTAACTTGCTTTCTGATACGTATGTAGTCCTATACGAAAGCAGTAGGCACCGTGGCGGGTAGTGTTATGCGATGATCGGCCATGAGCAGTGCAAAACCCCGCAAGCCCTTTAAATATTGTCATTAAGTGTGCGTTAGCGAAAGGTCAGTGTGACCAACCGGTTTTGCCTGGAATTCTTGATGGAGCTAACGCGGCCTATGGGTTCCCGACACACAATACAAAAATCATTCTTTACTGGTATTCGTTCCCGTTGGCAACTGCAGTACAGCAGCTGCAAGCCCAAACGTCTCGGGCCTCTACGACCGAACAAGGCGCAAGCGGATGACGCCTGCGTTCCCGTTTTCCTATTTGGATAAAGCAGGTCCAAAAGCCAAATTCTACCTGAGAATACATACAGTGCCTGGCTACCCCGCCCAAGGCTCGTGCAAGACCGGATGCCAAGTTCATGCGAGAGATGCACAGCCCGTATTTTTTCCAACGCTGTTACCAGACCCGAGCTTTGTTTACGAGCTACTCACCCATAAGTGGATATGCAAAAATACAAAAACAAAACGGCACAGTGCTGTCGTGCTTAGACAAGTAGAAATGCCATCGCTTCCATGCTACGCATGACGCGCATATTCACATGAGTATGTTTCGCAAAAACCCTGGATTATTCATGATCGCTCCAAATGATTGAATTCATTTGGAGCTTTGGTACCTTTCAGGATATTCTGGTTTAGAACTATCCTGTGAGGCACCAGTTTATAGCTCTCCAAATCCATGCAGCAAATTGAGGGTCATACGGAGCCACATACTATCTGCGGTGCGACAGAACCCGTCAGCGGCATTAGCCCTGCCCTCAAAACCCAACCAGAATGCGCATGAGCACTCTGGAATGCGGGTGCCAACAACAGGTGTACGCATCATCTCCCGCATTTAGCTTTGTGACTCACGCGCTGCGCACGGCGTGAACAAAGTGACAGAGCTCTACTGGGAATCCTTGTACTTATATATATATATATATATATATATATATATATATATATATATATATATATATATATATATATATATGCAGACAGAGAGAGAGATACATAGATACATACTGCCCATGTATATTTCGCACATTAAAGGCCAAATATCTTTGTGGCGTTATGGAATGGGATGGGCATCCATGTCCGATTCACGTACATCTCAACGACGATATCGCAAAGGCGTGCTTGGAGCGCGCATTGAAGCGTGTAGGGACAATGCCTTGAAGGCACGCAATATCTCAGCAAGGCCGCTCAAAATCTAATAAAAGCACAGGAAAGATTAGACATGCGAAAACTGAGGTGCCAATAGTAAGCATTAACCTCCGCGTGGAATACATTATTTGCAGTTTCCAATGCTGGACACCCAGAAGGCGAAAATGCAAGAAGCCAAGTGCTTTAAGAAAGAAGTTCTGCTCCTCCGAAGACAGAAGAGAATTTCAGAACTGAAAAGCTAATACTTGGATATCAAATGCCGCTTTGGATCCAATATTATTGCCTAAAGGGTCGCGCTCCGCGCAGTACTAAGCCCAAACCGTTCTAATTCAAAAAGCAACCGACTGGTCGATGCAGCCGCTGGCAGCCTGCGCACGTAGGGTAAGCAGCATGCTGCTTCAACCGGCTGACTCTACATATGATACATATGATCATCACGCCACCAATGAAAAATGGGTATCAGTTCTTGTTTAGCCCGCCGCTTAGAAAAGTCAGAAATCTTATTTGCATGCTCCGATGACGTACCTTCTGAAGCAATGCATCCGTTATACACTGCCAAGCGTTTATTATGCGTTTGTTAGATGCCTACTCACTCCTACCAACCTCGCTGCTAATCTAGTGGGGCTAGGTGGCAATGCTCCACAAGCTGCGTAGCACAGGGACCCATATGCACCTACAAAGCGTGTCATTGCAGTATTGACCTTTGCTCCCGGAACCCTGCATACAGCAGCATTTACAATGATCCCGAAGATTCTGAGCTTCGCGAAACAAAACGTTTGATATCATCAGAAGGCATGACTGACCACAGCATAAGCGAAAATGGGCGGACTATCTATATTTCCCTATTTTTTCCTTGAAGCCCGCTCCATCGGGGAAATTGTGAGCAGTTGCTTGAAACCCCGGGCAGAGCGAAGCGAAGCTGAGCAAAACGCGTAGCACGTTTTGCAACGCGTTCATGTTTAATTAACCCAGAAGACGTCATGCACCATGTGACACTCTATAGCAATTCGGTTGACTCACAAGCTGCCAGTCCAATGTGCTTATTTTTGCGCATAAAATGGCCAAGCTGGTGCACAACACCTAGGAAACTGAATTCCCCAGCAAAGCAAGTAACAGAGCGGAAGCCGAAAATCCAGTCACAAGGCCGCTGCAAAGGAAGGGAAGGTATATAGCCAGCGCACTCACGCTCGTTTCTAAGGCCGGCGTGCACCGGTAGCATGCTTCCCCTTTGCTTACATTAGTGGCCTTGCGGTCCGACATTCATCACAACTCAAGAGGTGCATCTACCTGCTTGTGCCTGCAATGCTAACCGAGCATAAAAAGTAGAAACACAATGCTTTTTTTGCGAATTATCTGGAGCGCTGTGGTTTACTATGCAGGATACCTAAGCATAAATGCAAACCACAAAGAACAATAGAAGTTTGGTTTCACCGAATCACCCCCCTTCCCGCCACGGGCTGTTTGAACGCACCGGGGGTTTGCATAACTCCGAACTAGCCAGGTAAACCTCAAATCGCCCAACGCGGTGTAAAAGCGAGCACTGTAAGCCTGACAAGTACGACAAAATGGCGAGTAAACGGATAATTATGGTTGCAACACGGGAACTGGTGGTGCACATGTCCTACGAGTCAAAAGACGTGCACACCGGGAAACAACTGAGCAATACGTACAACCATTGTCAAGGCACCGATCATCTGCATATTTTGTGAGCAAACTAAGAAAGTGCGGGTGTGAGGTCGCACTACCCTCCACGATAACCAAAACTGCCTAACGACTACCACTCCCACAGCGGTCAGTTCTACAGGACTCTTGGCTCGGGCCTAATGGTGGCCAACTCACTTATTTCTGAACCTGTTTAGGATGTTAATGATATGCCTATGGGTGCCAAACAAATATCCCTAACACAATTTAAACACGCTGCCTTGCCAGCTATGCTCTCACCAGTTCAAGCGGGAGATGATATCTGGCATAAGTGGTACGCTGCATTTCGCCCTGAGGGCATTAGGGCCTTAAATCACCCACCGCATTACAGCACCGCAACGCCGCCTCAGGATACACCCAGTTTCCGTTAGCAATGCCCAGGTTAAGACGAAACGGACTTTCTGTACAGAATCCCATTCTACTCAATGAGGACGAAGCTATGAACGATTCTCCAGTGTGCCAACGGAAGGTATTACGCACACAATGATAGGTACCTCACCATGATATTGACTGCTGCAGAAATAAGCATGATGATGACAAACTTGCATGTTTCTTCTAAGGCGCCAGAGCGCCTGTCATTTTCGACAACAGCCCCACTAAAGCCTTGAACCGTTCGCACAATGCGGAAGAGTACTTCTAAGCATTTCGTTTACAGTGAGGCTCCATGCTATACGCCCCGCCCAAGGCACATACCGCTGCTCTCGTTACGCCCTTGAATTATTTGAGCTCAATAGCCCAAAACGCACCTCCTGATAAGATGCTAATGCTTATGGTGAAATGAATCCGTCTTAGAAACCCAATAACTTAAGTGAAAACACAAACAAGCTTATCCCCAGCAATCTAGAGGTACCTCAGTGCCAGCAAAATCGGATGCAGCAAAGCTAAATGCAGCACTGCGCTCCCACACACTTAGTCAGCCAGCGCTGGTGCTTTTGAAGCTGCCAAGAAGCCTCAATGACCCTAACAGCTCTTGGAACCTCTCGCAGAAGCACCTTCCCAACCACAACAATAACAACTGCCCCGTCAAAAATACAGCGACTTTGACGTTAGCCTTTGCGCCCAACGTGCACCTGTTATCGTCGGTTTCACCTTACACTCGATTATTTTCAGCACAAGTAAGGTCGGCCGGTACGCCCGATGGCCAAAAAGGATCTAAACCCTCATGGAAGCACAATGAAAACTGCAGCAAGTGCTGCTGCGGCTAAGGAGAAGGCGGCCTTCCCTAAAAGGCAGGACACAAGCCAGTGAACTGGGGAAGAGCACTACGAATACTGTCACAAGTCAGTGTCGTTGAGATCAACACGAGGAAAAAAAAATCGCACACAAAGACCAGCATGCCACTGGTCGGTGTCATGGGCGCAGCCACATCCTGAGGGCATAGCATCGGCAGGTGGATCCCATACCCCCACCTGGCCTACTCTTTGTAGCTTGATTTGGGTGTCAAAAATACAAATAATTCAGCCATTGGGGCTCGCGTCTAATGAAGGTTCGTTCCTCGTCCCTACGTGCCAAGATGTTGTGGCTACGCCGCCTGTAAAGCCAGCATACTTCCTGAGCCAGCCGCAAGTCTGGGCCAGGATTCGTTGCATTTGATTAGTATGCCCAGAAATATTCCAAGGCTCATAGGTGGCTCCTCGCATACTCCGGCAATACTTCTGCGGGAAAATGGAAGCTTCCAGCAGGCGGTCCAGGTCTTAGAGAAGTGGCGGCCCACTTTCGCGGCCATTCCAGGTGCGCATTAAACCTTTGCATGTTGCACGCGATGCTGTCGATTTTCCGAGTGTAGTTGGCCAACATCGATAATTGTTATACTAGCTCGGCTCAGTTTTGGTAAACGCATCTAAAGATCATAGCAGATGTAGGCTGCGCCTAGCTTGCGCAGGGCTTCATGCAAAGACACTAGCACAACGCACGACCTGCTTTCGCGCAAGAAGCAAAATTGGCAACGTGCATACTTGCCAGTACCAGGAAAGTATGGGCAACGTGCATACTTTCCAGTACCAGGCGGCTTCCGCGCTTATCCGGTACTGCTGATGCCAAAGCGTACTCACCTGAGTGAGTGCCAAAGGTCTGAACCGTGCACCGGACATCCGAGCATGAGCGCATCACCATAGGATGCACAATTGTAAGAAACACCTTCATACCCAGAACAGGAACCAACCATTCATGCAAATTATTCGCATTATGCAAGCTGGAGGTTCGTTTCACTTCGAAGTTTGGCGGCGGGTCCATGCATGCAGAAGGCTGGAATAGCGAGCACTGAATCTAGTTCGTAAAATGTATTCAAATCCCAGGGGAATGAGCTATTTACCTTTGATCCAAAGCACCTCGGGCTGGTATACCAAGCATGGTACTCCAGTCGACTGCGCCGCATATAACAGTCAATATCATCTAACAGCAGCGCACAGGCAAGCCACGCACTAACTATAAAAAATGGCACCCCCTATCGCGATGGTTTACGTTGCATGCATAGTCGGCAAGGGAAGTGCTTCACAGATAATGAAGATACGCAACCTGCTTGAGCTTGCCCTGGCGTCGGTAAACCAGCCTAGACGTGTCTGAGAGCCTTGCTTCCATACGAGGCACAAGGGAAAAGAGAAACAGCAGGCACCAAGGCCAGCTACGATTCTGAGGACGTGGCAGGCGCCCCAAATCGGCGCGCACGAATAGAAGCACCAATACGAGTGTTGAATGAAGAAACGTGACCCATAGGGCATGACTTGTCCGCTGCAGTTGCGTAACCCACGATCTGACAAAAATATTAATTTTCCGCATCCCGGGAATTCATACATATCCAGACTCCTCCAAACAGCTACTTGCTGCAAGCTCGAGCAGGTGGCGTATCTTCATTATCTGTGAAGCACTTCCCTTGCCGACTATGCATGCAACGTAAACCATCGCGATAGGGGGTGCCATTTTTTATAGTTAGTGCGTGGCTTGCCTGTGCGCTGCTGTTAGATGATATTGACTGTCCGATAAGTTTAAATTGTTCTCCTCCATGCACCGTGATATGAATCTCGTGAATTTACCACGTGCTCGTCGCTCTTTCCATATTGACTCCAAGTCCGGTAATCCACAAACATCGAATGTGAGCGATGCGCGCGACCATTAAGACTACACCTAAGGGCAATGGGGCGGGTTCCACCAAGGCACGGCTGACTGCAAGTCTCTTTTATCAAGCCTTAAACCGTAGTTTAGTAGTAACCAAAGCTCACAAAATCCACGGCGTCCACCATCTCAGAATTGTGTCACCTTGGGTTATTCGTGTCTTTGGCAGGGCGGCCCCCTCGATGCTGAAGTATTCATTCACGCTGCGAAAACGTTCAGTCATCCTGCCAGCGCTGGGAGGGTGCCTATACTGCTGGCAATCCGGTAGTTCGCTACCTGAAAAGCATAGCCGTTGGACGCATAGATGCAGAAACCAAATGCACTTACTGCAGTCGGGAAGCGCCCGGAATTTAGTCAATGTTAAGCCTCTTCATCTGGTGGCCTTTTAAGCAAGTAACATGGTAGACGAAGCCTGGAAGCCATCGTAGCCTTGGAACCAAGGCCCGGAACAGCATCAGATTTACACCTCAGCGAAGTGATTCCGAAAGCCGCGCACGTTCTGCGTGAGCCTCAAAGAATCCTATGCCAGCCTACCCGCTCCAACGTCGATGGCCCCTGGAAGTTATATCTGGCAACTCACAACAATATCGTCCAACGTAAGTCATTGCTAAATGCCTCCCTCTCACGGCTAGCGAGAACCCTCATCCTAGCTCACGCCTAATCCCTCATGTAAGCCCATGTCAGTTCCCAACTACTGAAAAGCGTTGACCGCGCATACGATAACAGGAATCATTTGCCCAATTTTATCCCTTACAATCCAGCATACTTTCTACATCACAAACAAATGCGCACTTACACACCCACCAAAATGTACACATACAGGACGGAAACACTCGCGCATACTAAAGCACACACAAATCACAAGCAGGTAGAAATTCACAGGCTCACCCAAGCCTTGCTAGGCTTACCCCGTACCCTACCAGTTCCACACAGTCATGCAATAGAAACCAAGCGCGCTTCGCTTCAGTTTCCTCTTCAACGCACAAATGGACCTTCGGACTCCAAAAGGCAATCAAAGATGCCATAATGCCAACCCTTCCGTCTGCCCCATCTGACACACGAGCGTCGATCCCTCAACGCATTCAAAAGTGAGCAGTAGCAAAGTTACGGGTCGTGTGGTTCCATGGACCCTCATAGCACCTGCACGAAAACCAGCGGGATATGAGTGCGCCATAATGCGCCTTCACAAAATACAATTGAAACGCTGCACTGCCCAAGCCCGTCGTCCACCTCCCTTGGCAGTGCCTACGCCTTGGCATCATGAAGCATAAACAGATTTGCGCAGGCCAGAGGCGCACTTCCTGAAGCAACGGCGTCCTCATCCGTGGAACCGGGCATTTCATTAATGCTCGACGAGCGATGGATTGCGATCTGGACACACGCAACGCACTATAGCTTGCCTTAGGATCCATGATGCAGCGTTGCATTGCCTTCTTCCTTCGCTCCACGTGCTACGCAAGCTGAAACTGCCCGGGTAAAGCCACGACCCTGAAGTTCAAGAGGCCGAGAATGCGTATGAAGCTCGCATAGGAGACTGGGCATCTCAGAAAGCCCAATACGGATCCAGAATGATGAATGCGTTCAGAGTTTACTGCACTGGAATGCAGCCATAGAAAACACTGCGGCGAAAAGGCTCAAACAGGTTGAATCTATTTACGTCCAAGTAAAACGCTTGAAGCGACTGCAGGCGCTCCTCAGTGAACGGATAGCACTGGATGAACCTTCTGCACTGGCCCCATCTGCACCCACTCGCTGTAAAGCAAGCATGTGCGGCAACTAGAGGACTGACGCCACTGCTACAAAACATTTGGTGCCAGGATGCGCTCAGCCTTTCACGGAACCGCTTGTTCCGTGAGAAGCTGAGCGGCGCAAATTGGAATGGACTGACGCAACAGCTACAAAACACTTTGTGCCAGGAGGCGCTCAGCCTTTCACGGAACAAGCGGTTCCGCGAGAGGCTGAGCCGCGCAAATTGGAATGCCACCTCCTCCCGCGCTTCAAGCGGCACCGCCGATGAACTACAGGTGAGGCCATAGAGAAGCGCTATGAGTGTCGCCTCCGAAAAACATGCCTGCACGCATCATTCATTCCCACTTCTACTCCACACCCGTATGCTTGCTATAATACATGCCAGCGCACGTTTGCCTGACGCCATCACTGTGCTTCAATGTTGCGTTCGCCGCGATTCCAGCACCGACGCAGTGCAACAAACAACACAGCAGACAGCACACTACGTGCAAACCCATTTAGTTGTCACTTCCTTGATGCTTCCCGGCCAATAAGCGAGTGCGCAAAACATTTTAAGATTGAGCGTCGCCACTTCAGGCATGCTGGCTTGCAACAACTCCCACCTCCACGGTTGCCAAATTCACATGAAGCAGCCTGCACAAGCACTTCCAGTGTCCAGTGCTCGATCCAACAAGTGGCAAGGTGCGTAAGAGCTGAATATGGCAAACATCTGGGCATCCTCCAACCAACTCTACGGTCCTGAAAAACAAAAGACGCCGGCGAGCCCTCGTTCCATTTACTACTCGCCCGGCTCTACCGGAAAGCGCCATGATCCATCCCAGATTCAGTCGATCCCAGCATACTCTCTGTGTGCGAGTCAAACATTACTACGCCTATCCGCTTGTACAAAAACTGCATGATAATGCCCTAACCTTCAAAAATGCACACACATCAATATCAAGTGCAGATCCACTTGGGTGTTCAGGCGTCTACTCCACGCCCATGAAATACAGCACAGCGATGTGTTTGCCTCCATTTTCTTCCATAACGCTAGCAACCCAGCAGTCAGCAGTCCATCAAGCAGCCAAGAATAGCAGTCCAGCAAGCAGCCAAGAGTAGCACAACGCCAGCACTTGCTGGCGTCTTTCCCAGTGGCGCATGAGCGTCGGTGGCTCAACGCATTCAAAACCATGCAGTTGCACATCTAGGGGCCAGTGGTTCCCAAGTTCTGTAAAGAGCTGACAAGACAGCCAGTGTGATGCGAGTGTGCCATACTGCTTTATCAGATACAACTGAAAGATTGCATTGCGGACGCCGATTGTTCTTCACGCTAGTAACCACTAAATGCCTGATAGCAGCAAAGATCATCACACAACAAGAGGCCAGTGACGCACTTCCTGCAGTAGCCTCCGTGTGTTGGGGCTAATATTTCATGCGTGCTAGACGACTGACTACTTGGCGATTGCGGCTTGTGCCTGCACCGCGTACTTGAGCATGGTACGCAACCGATAATGCAGGGTTGCTGTGCTTTATACAGTTGCCTCCAAGTACAAAAAAAAGCCGAAACACCAAGGCAGAAGGCATGGTGCCTGCGCGCGGGAAGGAATGCGTTCGAAACTGACGCGCACCGCTTAGAACTATCCAATTTCCCATGGGCCTCAGGCTCAAACAGTGTAGGGCATAGGAGTGGTTGTCTACTACCTGTGCAACCACGAACTTGGCAGCTTACTTCCTGTTCCATGTTCGGAATCCTTGCTCCCCAGATAATGCCAGTAATTCCGCCTGCCACAAATAATAAGCTTCGGCGGCGCAAGTTTAATAATCTTTCTTTACCAAATGTTGGCCCTCGCGGGTGCACCGGACTCATGAAGCAATGCTTATGCAGTGGCTTCACCAGATCTGCCTTTGCGAAGCAATATAATATGCAGCAGTCACGTTTCTTCTCTTCATCCCAGTAGGCCTGCCCAACACCACCTGAAACAGGTTGAATCTATTTACGCCCAAGTAAAACGCTTGAAGCGACTGCAGGCGCTCCTCAGTGAACGGACAGCACTGGATGAACCTTCTGCACTGGCCCCGTCTGCACCCACTAGCTGTAAAGCAAGCATGTGCGGCAACTAGAGGACTGACGCCACTGCTACAAAACATTTGGTGCCAGGATGCGCTCAGCCTTTCACGGAACCGCTTGCTCCGTGAGAAGCTGAGCGGCGCAAATTGGAATGGACTGACGCAACAGCTACAAAACACTTTGTGCCAGGAGGCGCTCAGCCTTTCGCGGAACAAGCGGTTCCGCGAGAGGCTGAGCCGCGCAAATTGGAATGCCACCTCCTCCCGCGCTTCAAGCGGCACCGCCGATGAACTACAGGTGAGGCCATAGAGAAGCGCTATGAGTGTCGCCTCCGAAAAACATGCCTGCACGCATCATTCATTCCCACTTCTACTCCACACCCGTATGCTTGCTATAATACATGCCAGCGCACGTTTGCCTGACGCCATCACTGTGCTTCAATGTTGCGTTCGCCGCGATTCCAGCACCGACGCAGTGCAACAAACAACACAGCAGACAGCACACTACGTGCAAACCCATTTAGTTGTCACTTCCTTGATGCTTCCCGGCCAATAAGCGAGTGCGCAAAACATTTTAAGATTGAGCGTCGCCACTTCAGGCATGCTGGCTTGCAACAACTCCCACCTCCACGGTTGCCAAATTCACATGAAGCAGCCTGCACAAGCACTTCCAGTGTCCAGTGCTCGATCCAAGCGGCAAGGTGCGTAAGAGCTGAATATGGCAAACATCTGGGCATCCTCCAACCAACTCTACGGTCCTGAAAAACAAAAGACGCCGGCGAGCCCTCGTTCCATTTACTACTCGCCCGGCTCTACCGGAAAGCGCCATGATCCATCCCAGATTCAGTCGATCCCAGCATACTCTCTGTGTGCGAGTCAAACATTACTACGCCTATCCGCTTGTACAAAAACTGCATGATAATGCCCTAACCTTCAAAAATGCACACACACCAATATCAAGTGCAGATCCACTTGGGTGTTCAGGCGTCTACTCCACGCCCATGAAATACAGCACAGCGATGTGTTTGCCTCCATTTTCCTCCATAACGCTAGCAACCCAGCAGTCAGCAGTCCATCAAGCAGCCAAGAATAGCAGTCCAGCAAGCAGCCAAGAGTAGCACAACGCCAGCACTTGCTGGCGTCTTTCCCAGTGGCGCATGAGCGTCGGTGGCTCAACGCATTCAAAACCATGCAGTTGCACATCTAGGGGCCAGTGGTTCCCAAGTTCTGTAAAGAGCTGACAAGACAGCCAGTGTGATGCGAGTGTGCCATACTGCTTTATCAGATACAACTGAAAGATTGCATTGCGGACGCCGATTGTTCTTCACGCTAGTAACCACTAAATGCCTGATAGCAGCAAAGATCATCACACAACAAGAGGCCAGTGACGCACTTCCTGCAGTAGCCTCCGTGTGTTGGGGCTAATATTTCATGCGTGCTAGACGACTGACTACTTGGCGATTGCGGCTTGTGCCTGCACCGCGTACTTGAGCATGGTACGCAACCGATAATGCAGGGTTGCTGTGCTTTATACAGTTGCCTCCAAGTACAAAAAAAAGCCGAAACACCAAGGCAGAAGGCATGGTGCCTGCGCGCGGGAAGGAATGCGTTCGAAACTGACGCGCACCGCTTAGAACTATCCAATTTCCCATGGGCCTCAGGCTCAAACAGTGTAGGGCATAGGAGTGGTTGTCTACTACCTGTGCAACCACGAACTTGGCAGCTTACTTCCTGTTCCATGTTCGGAATCCTTGCTCCCCAGATAATGCCAGTAATTCCGCCTGCCACAAATAATAAGCTTCGGCGGCGCAAGTTTAATAATCTTTCTTTACCAAATGTTGGCCCTCGCGGGTGCACCGGACTCATGAAGCAATGCTTATGCAGTGGCTTCACCAGATCTGCCTTTGCGAAGCAAGATAATATGCAGCAGTCACTTTTCTTCTCTTCATCCCAGTAGGCCTGCCCAACACCACCTGTTAGTGGCATTGGTGATTGCAACAGTAGCTTCTATCCCGGTGCAAATCGTTAACAACTAGCAAAGCCGGTTCGCAGACGCGGTACGTAAAACCAGATTCAGTTTTTTGATATTGCTGGGGTACCGTCATACACTCACAATAGCTAGACCTAAATGCAAAAACACCCATGCAACTCATGCACTTCATCACGCTTGCTCTGGAGCACTTTACCCTTTAGCTCAAACTGAGGGCCAGGCGCAAGAAGGATGTTCTTCCAGCCTTCAACACCCGTGCGGGCAATGCTTGATGTTCAAGCCGCGTCGAGCCAGCCATCCACCAACTGAATGTCAGTACTTAGGCGTTATCTGAACAGACCATAAGTGCCTATCATCAGCAAAGTGCCCCAATAGTCTAAAACACACCACCACGATACAAAAAACATAGCGGAGGCCATTACCAGATATAAACATTCAAATCCTGGCAATTTCCTGGGGGCTTCCGGAAGAGATAGCACCTGCGCCGAAAACTGAAAACATACGGCATGCCATCTTAGTGCAACCATCTGATTTCAATCCCAAGCATCGCATGTACCGAGCGTGACCCCCACGATGCTGCGCATTAACTTCTGCTAGGCATCGCTCACCTACACCGACGAAATTCCCAAGAGACCTTGATACCGCAAAATGTGTTTAAGCGCCACCTTTTGGGAAATAGTGCCAAAATCCATCTAGACAAGCCCCGCATACTCTCTATGAGGAATCAGCATATCCATTCGCATCGACAAATATGCTGAGAGATTGCACATAAAGCTCTTTGCCTTCAAACACGCTCACATAGCGTCCGCGAGCACGACCCAAAGCGAACAATGACGCGACTGCTACACGCCCATCAACCAAACACAGCGGCAACCGGTACCGGCCGTTTCCCTTCAACCATCTCTTTATAATCCACACGCAATGCAGCCAGACGCATGAACCCTACCGCACAACTCCATACACTTCCTGTTAGTTTAGTTCTCTCTGGCCGAACTGCACACACCACAGAGACTAACTCACCCATAAAATGAGTTTTGCACTTCAGCCGGGGCCTCTATTCTTCCAGTTCCACACCGTCATGCAATAGAAACCAAGCGCGCTTCGCTTCATCTTCCTCTTCAAAGCACAAATGGACCTTCGGACTCCAAAAGGCAATCAAAGATGCCATAATGCCAACCCTTCCGTCTGCCCCATCTGGCACACGAGCGTCGATCCCTCAACGCATTCAAAAGTGAGCAGTAGCAAAGTTACGGGTCGTGTGGTTCCATGGACCCTCATAGCACCTGCACGAAAACCAGCGGGATATGAGTGCGCCATAATGCGCCTTCACAAAATACAATTGAAACGCTGCACTGCCCAAGCCCGTCGTCCACCTCCCTTGGCAGTGCCTACGCCTTGGCATCATGAAGCATAAACAGATTTGCGCAGGCCAGAGGCGCACTTCCTGAAGCAACGGCGTCCTCATCCGTGGAACCGGGCATTTCATTAATGCTCGACGAGCGATGGATTGCGATCTGGACACACGCAACGCACTATAGCTTGCCTTAGGATCCATGATGCAGCGTTGCATTGCCTTCTTCCTTCGCTCCACGTGCTACGCAAGCTGAAACTGCCCGGGTAAAGCCACGACCCTGAAGTTCAAGAGGCCGAGAATGCGTATGAAGCTCGCATAGGAGACTGGGCATCTCAGAAAGCCCAATACGGATCCAGAATGATGAATGCGTTCAGAGTTTACTGCACTGGAATGCAGCCATAGAAAACACTGCGGCGAAAAGGCTCAAACAGGTTGAATCTATTTACGTCCAAGTAAAACGCTTGAAGCGACTGCAGGCGCTCCTCAGTGAACGGATAGCACTGGATGAACCTTCTGCACTGGCCCCATCTGCACCCACTCGCTGTAAAGCAAGCATGTGCGGCAACTAGAGGACTGACGCCACTGCTACAAAACATTTGGTGCCAGGATGCGCTCAGCCTTTCACGGAACCGCTTGTTCCGTGAGAAGCTGAGCGGCGCAAATTGGAATGGACTGACGCAACAGCTACAAAACACTTGGTGCCAGGAGGCGCTCAGCCTTTCACGGAACAAGCGGTTCCGCGAGAGGCTGAGCCGCGCAAATTGGAATGCCACCTCCTCCCGCGCTTCAAGCGGCACCGCCGATGAACTACAGGTGAGGCCATAGAGAAGCGCTATGAGTGTCGCCTCCGAAAAACATGCCTGCACGCATCATTCATTCCCACTTCTACTCCACACCCGTATGCTTGCTATAATACATGCCAGCGCACGTTTGCCTGACGCCATCACTGTGCTTCAATGTTGCGTTCGCCGCGATTCCAGCACCGACGCAGTGCAACAAACAACACAGCAGACAGCACACTACGTGCAAACCCATTTAGTTGTCACTTCCTTGATGCTTCCCGGCCAATAAGCGAGTGCGCAAAACATTTTAAGATTGAGCGTCGCCACTTCAGGCATGCTGGCTTGCAACAACTCCCACCTCCACGGTTGCCAAATTCACATGAAGCAGCCTGCACAAGCACTTCCAGTGTCCAGTGCTCGATCCAACAAGTGGCAAGGTGCGTAAGAGCTGAATATGGCAAACATCTGGGCATCCTCCAACCAACTCTACGGTCCTGAAAAACAAAAGACGCCGGCGAGCCCTCGTTCCATTTACTACTCGCCCGGCTCTACCGGAAAGCGCCATGATCCATCCCAGATTCAGTCGATCCCAGCATACTCTCTGTGTGCGAGTCAAACATTACTACGCCTATCCGCTTGTACAAAAACTGCATGATAATGCCCTAACCTTCAAAAATGCACACACATCAATATCAAGTGCAGATCCACTTGGGTGTTCAGGCGTCTACTCCACGCCCATGAAATACAGCACAGCGATGTGTTTGCCTCCATTTTCTTCCATAACGCTAGCAACCCAGCAGTCAGCAGTCCATCAAGCAGCCAAGAATAGCAGTCCAGCAAGCAGCCAAGAGTAGCACAACGCCAGCACTTGCTGGCGTCTTTCCCAGTGGCGCATGAGCGTCGGTGGCTCAACGCATTCAAAACCATGCAGTTGCACATCTAGGGGCCAGTGGTTCCCAAGTTCTGTAAAGAGCTGACAAGACAGCCAGTGTGATGCGAGTATGCCACACTGCGCCTGTATCGAAGCACAGGCGAGTGACGAACTCCCTGGACAGCATATGCCGCATTGGATAGCATTGCATATGGCACGTTCTCCGGCGTGCCCTGCTGGTGGCGTGTCTCTGAATGCTGCATACGCAGGAACCGCGCAGCAGCTAGCATGTTGTGTATGCTCCTGAGGAAGGGGAAGATGCTTCCAGGCGGCTAGCGGCCCCCAGAAATTTTACAGGATGGAGCAGTTGAGCTGTGATGGCAATTGAGCTGTTTTGTCCGCAAGTGCATACACAATGCAAATGTGCCACGACTACTACCATAATTGGCATGGTTACACGATTTACGTGCTTGCTAGCTACAAAATCTACTTGTGAAGACAGCAGGACTCAATCGGAACTGGGGAAGAGTGCGTCATCATTCGCTTGTCTGCACCTACCCGCTGCATACCATACAAACCGGCTGCGAATGGATAATAAATGGGTCCACTGCTCAGCAAGTGGCGCCCAAAGATATTTATCCTCGGAGCAGGTGGGCATAAAGGGAACATGCACTTGGGGCATATTCCTCCCCAATCATGCGCCCTCCTATGAGAAACCAGTACGGCACTGATTCCCTGAGAAGCTGAACAAAAATAGTTGTAGTTAAGCGCCACGCATTTAGATGTTTAGACAGCCGTGCCTGCTGATGGATTTCAATCCGACTGGGGACCTAAACTGTAAGAGTGTGACGTTTTGCTAACACCGTGAAGCATCTACACAGAGGCAAGCACAATTCCATTTTAACGCATGAGTACGCCTTTTTCATATACTTCCGGCCCTACGGTGACCAAACATTGGATACGAAATGAGTGGAATAAACAGGAAAAATGAACATACACATGCCAGAGATATGAAACAGTACTGTGTCTGGGTGCCGTCGCACTCCAAAGGCACCTATAAAGCCAACGCATACCACCGCACTTCTACAATATGACGAAATAAGATGAAGCCAGCGCCTGCTGCTAAGCATTTAGAACTTCACTGGCATCACATGTTGGTTGAATCCTCCAGTTAGCCCTAGTATGCTCTATCTTCCTCGAATATGCGCGCGCTAGTCAAACTCTGCAATTAATTTGAGCTCTGCTTTCGCTTTGAGGCACACCAGCATATGCCATAATGGATCCAAAGAAACAAAACGTACGAGCTGCGGAAGACTCCGGTACAAAACGTTTACCGTAAACTGCACGGTTGCTGTCTGTCGTGCCCATGCAATTCACATGCGCCTCTGCAACTCCTCCGTTTATTGTAGAAAGGAAACTAAAGCTATTCATGACGGGAACGATCTAGCAAACTTTATCAAGCTTTTGCTCCTTAACACGCAGGTGATTATGCTGAACAAGCTGCAAATGACAAGGGAGCAGCACTTTGCTTCTGGTTTCTGCAAGGAGCACACCCACATTTCCTCATCAGCAAACGTCTCCAACTACCACGCACCTGTAGCTTCTGCCACATCGACCTTATTCCAACGGGCCAAACAACCGTTTAGACACGGAGACTTTCAAAGCATATCGTCTTTGCGTGCTCAAATAAAGTAGCCAAGTATCTGGGCGAACAATAATACTTCCTTTGGTGTGGCGCACCTTCCCTGCACATTACCGCTGCTCTCGTTACGCCCTTGAACTGTTCGAGCCCAATAGCCCAAAACGCACCTCCTGATAAGATGCTAATGCTTATGGTGAAATGAATCCGTCTTAGAAACCTAATAACGCAAGTGAAAACACAAACAAGCTTATCCCCAGCAATCTAGAGGTACCTCAGTGCCAGCAAAATCGGATGGAGCAAAGGTAAATGCAGCATCGCGCTCCCACACACTTAGTCAGCCAGCGCTGGTGCTTCTGAAGCTGCCAAGAAGCCTCAATGACCCTAACAGCTCTTGGAACCTCTCGCAGAAGCACCTTCCCAACCACAACAATAACAACTGCCCCGTCAAAAATACAGCGACTTTGACGTTAGCCTTTGCGCCCAACGTGCACCTGTTATCGTCGGTTTCATCTTACACTCGATTATTTTCAGCACAAGTAAGGTCGGCCGGTAAGCCCGATGGCCAAAAAGGATCTAAACCCCCATGGAAGCACAATGAAAACTGCAGCAAGTGCTGCTGCGGCTAAGGAGAAGGCGGCCTTCCCTAAAAGGCAGGACACAAGCCAATGAACTGGGGAAGAGCACTACGAATACTGTGACAAGTCAGTGTCGTTGAGATCAACACGAGGAAAAAGAAATCGCACATAAAGACCAGCATGCCATTGACCGGTTTCAGGCTGCCACTTAGGCTGACAACTGAATCAAGATGTGGGCTACAGCGCGTTTCTGCATCCGCCAGTACCACGAATGCAGCTGCATGCTCAGGACATGCACCCTGACCTAATATTTGAACACGGCAGTTAGTGCTGCAAAGTGAAACACCCCATGCACAAAGCAGTCACTGGCTATCACATGCCCTTTGCCTCCTCCTTGCCTTCGAGAAACTGTGCCTGCGTCTAAAGCCAGCATACTGCCTGAAGCAGCCGCACACCCCAACAAGGAGCTGTTGCATGCGGTGAAATTTCTCATCGAGGGATATTCCAAGGTTCAACGCAAGCGCCTCTCACATGCCATTAGTGCTTGGTCTGCAGAAAAAATTTTAGCACCCCCCACTGGACAACGACCGGATTCCGAAAGGCAGGAAGCAGCAGCCACATATTTGTGTAAATTTCCGACGGGACTGCACACTGAAAGCTCGACTAACCTGCCTGCTAGAGGGACAAATCCCACCAGTGGCTGTAGCTGGAGATTTCCAAACTTGTCTTGAGCATGTGTGCACCCTGCAGTGACGAGTATAGTGCCGCTCCGGCGTGCCACCGTAAGCAAGTCTGTCATCGCTTTGGTAGCTTAATCACGAGATGACAGGTTCACCTTTCGGGAGCCATACTTCCCCTGATACAAATGCATTCAGACGAAAGAGCCATCCTACGGTGAACCTGCACACATCCGATGGATTCACATCAAGGTAAAAGCAAGGCTGCACTTTGGATCAGCAGGCGTGCACTACATGCTGTTCGCGGACGCCTTAATGCAGGCACTATAAGGCAACTCACTAGCTACGCGAGGCTCTACACAATCATGTGAACGCGACCTCAACTAGATACTTTCGGCTTATCCGCTGGCACCTGATGCAAAACCTGGCTTGAGCGCATTCACCAATAGACATCTCCGACCCCAAGGTTTAAACCACCTGCACGAAACTGTCGTTGGTGATCACTTTGATACAAACACAGCTCAAAGCAGCAAACACGCAAATGCACAATTTTCGAAAGCGGCATTTGACTTCGCGGAATACCTGTGCGGCAATGCACTTACCTTCGTCTATTCTGTACCTCTGATATGCCCAGTTTAAGGAGAAAACGTGCCAGCGGTGCAAACGATTGTATGCGTGTGGGAAACTAGGACATATTCGTCGATAGGGCGCCCTTGAAAAGGGCAGCTAATTGTTTGGACCCTTGGGAAGGGCAGCATCATTCAGTGAACACAGTTTATAAAGGTTTGCTACTCCCCGCGGCAGCCACATCATTTGCCTAGAATAATGGCAAGGACCGCCTGAATACGCAAATCCCTAGTAACGTTTGCAGCTAGTGCCTAGTAAACCTCCGTAGCAAGAAAGAAAATAGTTTAAGCGGCAAACTGTGGCGGCCTTGGTTCGTTCAAGAAGCCATACTGACGGGTAACAACTGCAAACAAGCGGAGACGGTCCTTCCCCCAGGTATGCTAGCACTCCACATATACTGCCGAGTAGAGGCTGAGGACCACTGCTCGTTGCCTAAACTGGCGCACTTCCGATGCTGTTCAACAATGCAGCATGGCCTCTAAAGCAATGGCACATTCAATTGCCGTCAACCACGCAACCACCTGGGCTGAATCGACAGAAACTGATGATTTTTTGTGGAATGCATTCATGCGTTTACAGGCACGTGATACACATTTCACTCCAAAAGATCCATATTTCCCCGTACTCTCTGCAATGTAAGAATAGCCATATGCTGCCTATCGTGAAGAGTTCAAGTCTCAAAGATGCTCCATCGGGTTGCCTGCCTCTCCTAAAGGGGCCTCTTAAAGGACCCGGACAAATCACTTACGACACTTGTGCGTGATTATTCAGACAAAAATGGATCACACTGGCCAGGCAGGTGCACGATCTAACAAGCCAAAGGAACCCAGCGAAGAGATCTCCAAGGTGTCGCTTTGCGCAACTGCACTGAGTCGCTATCGAAAGGCTTTAGCCTCCAGCGAATACAGAAGAAAACATGCTGAAACAGTTATTCGCTTGTCATTTATGAGCCGCATAGCCGGCAAGGGAGAAGGGGTCCCGAATTTTCGCGATTTACCAATGCCCCATCAGATCCAAGAAGCAGGCTGCAAATGTTACTGGGCTCATCCCAGGCAGGCCTGCACAATAAAGACACCTAACGTTCCCTTCCTCCTGCGCCTTCTCCTAAACCAAAGCGCATCAAGTGGCCGCATTCGCAGGTGACTGCTTGATTCTGTGCGCCACGTCTTCCTCCAAAAGACACCGTCGCGACAGTAGAATTTCAACTTGCTTTCTGGTCCCAATGAAGGCTTCTCGAAGGCAGAGCCAAATACAACCCTCTATAGCTAACAGCTATGAACAGTTCTTACAGTCACATTCACTCACGTAGGCTGAAAAAACAGACTTGCCTGTCTCTCCAAGCAACACAAAGACATGCTCCTAAATGCAGCGACCGTGGACTGACTTCTTTACGCATGTTCTCTTCAAGCTCTCATATAATCTTTCAATTCCTAATTGCCGGTCCTTGCCCAAAAGGGCTATTTCATCTGGCATCGTGCTGGATTCTGCTTATATGCTCGTGGAAAGGCGATACATGTGCTGGAAATATGGGCCACAACGTTTGTTCGCTTCTCGAGCCATGCGTTCACAGGGCCCTTGGACAGCTCAATAAGAAACAAAGCACAGCTTTTGGCACGCTGCTGCATCCACCAGGCATCTCATCTGTAAGAATAAATTAAAAACTGTCGCTCTGGGCAGCGTGTGCGTTTTAGTTGCGCTTGGAGTTTCCCCAAAATACAGAGACGCACGCAACGATGCCTCCCCGCCACACAGAGTCGCATGGTGTTCACATAAGCAAAAGCCAGCGAACGAAATTTGCCGCATTCCTTCAGCCGCAGCTATCGAAGACGAACACTCAAACGACTGCCAAAGCGAAGCTCCAAATCAATGTATTATCAGCGTCATCTCACAGCACCGGTCAATGGTTTCAGGGAGTAGGAATAAATTTGTTTGGCAATCCAGCTCCGGATGGTGTTCTAATCGTGCAAGATGTAGCAAGAAGAAAGCTTGCACTAAATTGCGCAGGAAGGACCAGCAGCATGGTTTCTCCACAGAGGCACACTTGTGCAGTTGGGATGACCAGCTCCCCAAACGCTGTGCTCCTGAGAAAAGCGAATATCAGTAAACCAAATGAAAAGCGCCGTTAAATTTGTCTTTCACGCTCTGTGCTGCACTCTTTAACACCGAAACGGAAAGGGCCTGAAGCAACTAATGGCATCTCCTTCCAACCGGCAAAGAGAAAGAGAGAGTTTAATCACCGATTGTTCTCAGGCGGCCCTTGGACGAAGGAGTTTTAGTCATCCGTAGTCAACGCAACAACAACAGCAAGAGGAACAATGGCAATACCCCTACAGTTTATGCCTGCCTCACCGTACCCATCTCTACTGGTAAGGACGCTCTAAGAAATCTATCTTTCAACATACCGCCTGAAGCACAGCAACGATGTAAAGGCCTACTGAGCGCATAGCCTTCTTAGCTGCGCGTGATTACCCCTTCCCCTGCATGAACAAATACCCCGGGCTTGCCAGAATTGGCATGAATAGCACCCCAAAGATACAGGCAGAGGATACCTCCGCGAGCAAGGCGTTCGCATAGCGAAGATTCTGCCAGATAGTCAAACATATATGGCACAGAGCACTGCCCAGCAAATGGTCTGTGATGGAATCCAACGGAAAAACCCTGGCAGGCAAACAATAAAAGGCCCCAGCACGGCTGATCTCGAATCGGCTTCGCGGCGCTAGCAACCGCTGTCGTCTATCAAGCAGCTACGTTGGGCAAAAAAAGTGCAATTAGAGCCCGCAGGACCATTTGGCGACAGGCCGAAGGGTGCATCGGCCATGGTAACGGTGAATAGCCATAATGCATGGACTGGTGCATGTGAAAACACAATATAGTTCAACTGTACATTGCCGCTAAATACTATGCACGCGCTCTCTATTCATCTTCGCCGACGACTCTAGTTCAAGACTTGAAGCGCACAAGCTGGGATAGAAACTTACCATCCCTCGTTCTATGCTCAGCGCTGCAACAAGCCTCTTCATTGGCTGAAGCTGATTAGGACAGCTCCCTGCTGTTGCATACAGATGCTCCAATACTCACCGTTCAGGCGTATTCTTGAAGCCATTCAGCGTCGGTAGCTGCCAGATACAGAAAACTGCAAATGTACTAACTCAGGAAGACGCAATGGACACAGGTGGGCAAGCTGCTGATGCGCACCTCTCTCATGTGCAGGCTCGTTTGCCAATTTATGACCCAAGACTTTTGCCCTACAAATCAATATCCATGCGGTCACAACAGCGTTTCTCACTCTTCATTCCTTTTCCCCTCGAGAATGAAAATGTATGCGCCCATAAGGAAAATGTGCGTGCCCCCGCGTAGGCTACTAGGCGCCGCATACAGTGAGACGCCCAGACTGTGTAATGCAAGGGCTTCGACGATCAGCTATGCTAACATAAGGCGTGTCTACCTGAAAATAATTATTCAAAGACTCAACGATAAACCGGTGCACTTGGATAAGGTGGGACGCTGCTGCTCCTCCGAAATAGCCTAATGCCGCTTGGTAGAGAATGTACATACCTCACGATTTTCGAACAACTCAAGCATGAGGCCGTTCACAAGCGAAAGAGCAACTCTGTTGTGTAGCCTCGAAAGGAGACGCTCGGAGCATGCACAGCTGGTATGAGCCACTGGCTCACCTCCTAGAGTGGTGCAGACGATACGCGGTTAAACACGCTTCGTCCACATTTCGCCAAAGTTGGAGTGATATCATACGGTTGGATATCATACGGTTGGAGGCATACCCGGAAAACTCACCACAAGCGATGTATTAAGCATCGCTTTAGAAGCAATTCCTGCCAGTTTGCAGAGACCTTTGTGGGCAGATCTACGTAGTCACCGGAGGCCGCATCAAAGGTACCAAGCTTGCATAGTTCGGGCCTGCTGCGTACGGTGAGCTTGGCACTGGCGAGTTTTTTTGGTAGCGTAAACACTTTGCCCGTGAAGTGCAAAAGCGTAGACAACCCAGTACACGAAGGAGCAGGCTTTGCGCCTCCTCAAGGCAAAATATATATATGTGAAGCAATGCGGGCAGTGCCTTGAATAGCTAATGCACGAAAAAAATTAGAAACAAGCAGCAAGCATGCACTGCCTGTTTGGGGATTAGAACGACGCACAAAGGGGGAAAGTGACAAAGCAAATGCGCACGTCCTGCAAAGCAAGTTATCCACTCCATGCTGCACGTTGCCTAGCCCCATGGTGGAGAAGGCATCAACCTTACAAAGAATTAGAGGAAATTCAAGCTCGAGAAGAATATCGTTTCCGCGGTAGCGGCCTCAAAATGCATGAAAAGGAGTCTTTGCTCAGTCCCCGTGCCATCGGTTGTTGCACAAAGTCGTTCCCCAATTAACAGTGAAAGTAAAAGCAACAACCGGACAAATATAGCGTTCAGGTAAAAAAGAAATTTGTGATAGCAGTGCCATATGATCAAAGAAAGAGCAGTACAACAAAAGCATAAAATAGCCTGTGCGAGTATACTATTTCACAGTTGACGTTGTAACCTTCCTTCACTGCTGAACTACCATATAAACATGGATGCCGAAAGGATTGCACTCCCGCTTGCAAATTCACTGCAGCTACAAGGATCACCGCTGCACTTAGAGAGCGTGTGCGCATCGTTGGCTTCATTTTGTGTCACCTCATGCAGTTATAAAGGACATGTACTGTCTGCAACACGGGAGTGATCCTCATCGCAGCGGGCTCTGCCTAAACCGTACGGCAGTAGCCTCTAGTAGTGTATAATGTATAAGTGCAAAACGAATAATAAATGTTGCTAGACAAGTGCTTGCATCTTGAAGCTCTGTGTTCATCGCGCATCAGCTGGCCAGTAGTGGCTATGATAAATCAAGGAGGAGCAGATGCAATGTGCAAGACGCCACGGCTTGAAGCACAAAGCAAGAGCAGGCATAGGGACATCGGAGGAGGAATGCGCTGGGGTCAGCGGCAAACGCCAACAACGGTCAGATGCACTTTGCTTTGGAGCAACCAAGGTCTTCTTTGCCACTGCACATTTTGGAGGGCTATTCGCCACCCTGCATGCTCCTCTTGCAAAGGGTACTTGACTTAAGAAATTGCTGCTCTTCGCTTGAGTTGCTGAAGCAGTTATAAGGAGTGGAGCATGACTGAAGTATACAGGATGTAATTTCAGCAAACAAAGAAATTGCCCCTCAAAGTTGTTGTCAGGGGGAATACATTCTTTCTGACTCCTGGGCATTATTCCCAATGAGCAATTGAAGGTCCGCGCATGAGGGTGTACCCTAGTCGGCTGCACACCTACAGTGCTATTTCTCGACAGCCCTCGGCAGTGGTGCTGCTTGACATGCTTCACCATCCACAAGTGCCTTGTAGGAACATAGCTTCCCCAGAGCACTTATTCAGAAAGGAGAGTCGCTGGACGCGGCTTAACGAACTCCCTGCGCGCCATGTCACCTAACCGTTGATTGCCCATTGCAAAGGAAGAACCAGAAGGGCGGCAGAGAAACAGCCAATACCTTCTACATTTATTCTCAGGTTCTTGCGCACAGTGATTAATTACCCCTTAGACATGAGAGAAAGTCCTTGGCCGAAACAGGTGGTAGTTTCTTACAGGCATGTAATGAAATGCGCTTTTCTTTCACACAGGTACAAGCTAATTAAAAGTGGTGAATAGCTTTCCGCCCTGGGATTACTTATTTTAGATAAGTTTTGCACGAGCTAGCGACGGCCGCTCATCTTCAACATTTGCAACTAAGGGAAATTTAACAATGGACTTGACAACTAACTATTTAACTAAACCGAATTTCAAACAAGGAACGCATGAGCGTGTGGCCTAAGCATTGTACCAGCTGTATCCCCCTCCAACCAGGTCATGGGCAACGCTTTACCAGTTATCATGTTGTATCGTTTTGAGCTCAAGCTCCACATTCTGGCGAGGTCTCAAGAGGGGCCAAAAGCTGACTGTCTGATGCGGTTAAGATGCCCGGAGGTACATGCCACTTCAAGTATCCAGAAGGTAGTTAAAATGATGTGTTTCTTTCGGATCTCCAAGGGTAGCTGATATGATTATCCTCATAATGCAAATGAACTCGGCGTTAAATGCTGAATTCTAGCGAAGGGATGTGTGAGGGGGCCAAAACTCATACTCAGGGCTCTCCAACGAAGGCAAGTCGGTATGCAGTGCAGTTTGCACAAACGGTTCCAAAGCTGCATGTAGATGGCATACAACTGGCTTTCATGATACAATGTGAACATCAAAAATGTTTGCCAATATCAACATCTTAATATGGGAAGAAAGGGGTAGGAACCAAGCTCACGCGTATCAGCTGCATAGATGGCCTGCCTGCGTCAATGGTACAATCCTTTCAAAGCTCACTGCACATTTCGGAAAACGATGCCCACGATGTTTAGAGGGCAACGTAGTAATTAACGAAGGCAGCATCCAGTTTTACACTTGAAACCGGAACAGCGCGTTGCAGAAGCGTCGCAGCCTGCATTGGACAGGACCAAGCTAGAAGCAAGAGAGCGATTGCATCTGGCAGCAATACCAACAAATCGAGATGCACATTGCAGGACCAGACACACCAGGAGACCCTTGACTATCGCCTCAACACGAAGCAGCATCTTCGGCTCACAAAGCAGAAGCACCACCATAACTCTGGGTTCCCCAGCATCTAACCGTTGGCAATGCTGCATGCATGCCTGTCTGAAACCATCAGCGTAGAAGTGCAATATAATATACACATGCGGCTTCATGTTTTACTACACTCCACGAAGTTTTCAGGTGGCGAAGGAGATCTACAAGAATCAGAAGTCCTTGCAGAAAAATGGTTCAAGTGAATCCGTAAACAAGCATGACAAAAGAAAATCCCCAGTGAGCACCAAGGCCCTGCAAACTGTAACTCAAAACAGCCGGTAATCTGGGCACCAGAATTCTTGGGCCAACACCAGTGGGTGGGGGTATGAAACGAAGTATAAGCCATCCCACGGACTCGGTCGTACCAATTTGCCGGGCTTAGGTGCTAAGTTGAGCTTTACCACATTTTCAAACTGCCCCTCTAACCATCTAGCCATTCAATAATCACCCGAACCGACGATACGCTCACATGCCTGTGAAAGGAAAGACCATGCGCAAGTAATTCGACACAACGCACCAACTGTTACGAATGGCAGCCTTTTGACCAGCCTGCAAGGGTGATGCTACATATGGTTGTTTTCCAGATATTCTAAATCCTGCCTGAAGCATGTTAGATGGAGATGAAAAGACACTGAGAACTTACAGGAGCCGCAGTTGCTCAATAGTCATGTAAATGTTAAAAAAAATCGATTGCGCTTCAAAAGTGGCGAGGCTGGCGGTTGGCGGATGCGAATGATGCACAAGCTTGGAAGATCAACCGAAGATACGTTCGAGCGCCTCACGAAGCAGCGAGCATCGTTTATGCGGCAGAAGACCCATAATAATCCCTTTAACCCCATAAGTTCCTTCCGCTGCCCCTCCTATCAACAAGAACGGTGTTCGTATTGAAGAGAAATCACGACTCTTCGGCCACGCCCGCGCCAAGTCAGAGGAAGCCAATTTTGACGACTGGAGAAAATCGGTAATTTTTATGCACTAGGCATATCAAGACAAGAAGCACCGCCCAATCTTCTCTCTGGCACTAGCATCGGCGAAACTGTCAAAATGTCCGCATGGCGCGTTTTCGTGATGCAGCTCTATACTGGCTTTTCAATCATTATTTCTATGCTTTGGGGCATTGCCCAATAAGGTGACATGCAAGAGTGACTCACAAGCTAGGGCGTATCACTTTTATGATAGAGAATGGCCACGTGTGGCAAGTCCTGCGCTCGCAGACTTCCCCGCCTAAGATGTGAGCATAGCAGCCGCGCCGCTGCTTCTTCAGTGCTTCTGGCACAGCGCCTAATATCTTTCTACAACGAAAGAGCGTGAAGCACTCTTCATGCTTAGGCGTCTGCACGTACTCCCTAAGACAAGAACACACCTGATACTGTTCGAGCAGTAGCACGATTGTGAGCAACGCCGTCAACCCAGAACTGCATTGGCGCTAACTTAGAAACGTTTTGAGACCGCAAGCCACTATTCTGAGGTTTGATGCCACCCTGACGAGCGCATAAAGCATAAAGTGTCTCTTCAGTGCGAATTCCAATACGCAAACACTCTTTCGTTATCTAAAAATATGCATAGCCTTTATCCGCAGCACCACAGGGAAGACGCGAGCATGGCCAAACTTTAAGCAAATGCTCCCCCCACCCTGCATCACGCGGCCTTGCGAAGCGATGCTTGTTTAGCAGCGCGTCAAGAACAATATACTTGGAACTGCCACTGAGCCTACTTTGCCACAGATCTATGTCGGTAGATGCAGTCCCTCTTCTTCGTGCACATTTAATTAGATATCGATTCTTACACTACTCCAGCATCCAAGCAATCAGGCCATTGTTTCCGGCATCTGCTGCACCACAGCAAAAGAGCAACAATTAACCTACCATCTGCCTCACGCGAAGGACGCTTTATGACCTGAACGTAATGGCGCCTGGCTTCCTGTGGCCGCCTCATATCCCCATTAAGCCATAGCAAGAACGACGTGCCTTGCACACGATACAGTTCGCGCCCCATTACTGTGCTACATCCAGGACCCTCCAAGGCCAAAATCTTCACTGCACGGTATCACGAAATGCCATACTACAAGAGTGCATAGTTCCTAGCGAGGTAGACAACGGAACGGACTTGCTGTGTGCAGCGTCATACCGCTCCATACAAAGGAAAATAAGCAAATCTTCCCTGTGAAACCGTGGATCTCTACGACGTAGTCGTGATTTCGTCAAGCCTTCCGAAGCCTAGACAGTCGTTAACCAAGGAAAAAAAACAACTACATTTGTACTTTGCTACGCCACTACTGTGATGAGAGGCGCCAAAAATATACTCTACCAATCCCGCGGAGGCTCGCTCAAGCGCATCCACTGAAGTGCCAAGTGCACGAGCAACTATACACACGCATGCGTCCACCAGCTAATCAGAGATGGAGCATGCTCTGCGCTTGATCAGTCCATAACAGAGAGCCACATCCCCAGATGCTGAGCTGGCATCTGGAATGCCCGTCTTGGGAACCCCAGTTGTGCTCAGTTCGAGTTAACTTCGTGCCCTGCTACACAATTCTAGGCTAAAGAATATGCGAACCTTCAAGGCAGGTTACTGCTGGATATGTGTATCTTTACTGATTGCTGTCACCTAGCCAGTCTCAATGAACGACGCACTGCCTGAAAAGTGCATATACCGTGACGTATCGCGCAGGAAATGCATCTTTGTTTGATGCATAATTGGCAAACGCGTTGTGAAAATTCTCATTCGATGCTAGCAGCGACTCTGGCTGCTTCTTCGCAAATGCGCCCAGGCCCTTATCCTGACTGCATTACCCAGAAGAATGCACAAAGGCAACCGAGGTACACTACACTGTTGTTGAAGTGTCAGATGCAACGACGGCGCATCACGCCGAGAGCCATCTCAGCCCAACGAAGGCCGAGATTAAGGGACAAAATGGCAATTAAAACACCCAAAGAAGCATGCACAGCACAGCATTCCATCGTGCGGGACACACATTCTGTGCGAAAACGTGAGGGAAGCCCCGCAAGTTAATATATCATGCACAACCATTCAGCTGCCTTGAACTTTGGGAAGAGGTTTTGCTGCGTGGTTGTTAGGATTATTGTCTTTCAGGATCCTACTAACACGTTAAGCTTCACGCGTACACCAAGCGAGTGGTGGCAATGCTGGTTTCCTTCAGATTCTGCTGCGGGCTGGCGAATCTCATCCCCCTGTCAGCAAGAAGGCTGACTCCTGTCACGGCCTTGCCGCTAGCACATTCAAATGCATAAGCTTGCCTCTAATGCACTGTAGATCGCACCCTTGCAGGAGATCTAAACCTGCGTACCAGCTGTATTTATGTCTCAGAAGTGCCAAACTAGCGTGGAGCGGTAAGTATGCATCCCATGAGTCGTGCTCCAGCATCGCGATGGGGACAGTTTCTGCGCCATTTCGCCGCTAAGTGTGCAACAGGGCTCATTCCAATTCCGAAGCTGAACCTATGCCACGCTGGCCTAAACATGGGGGCCAGCGAAAAATGAATATCGGTATAATGCACCAAGCGCTCACCAAACGATGTGGTGGCCCCAGTATGTTGGTCAAGATAGAGCCGATTCAATCGTTTTAAAAGAGGCTTGACCTGATGAGAGCACCCTATTACGTCCTTGTTCTGTGCAAAGACAGAGCCCCAAATGCCGTTTAGCAGGAAGGCCGTTTAATGCAAGAAAGCTGCTTTAAGCAATTCTTTTTAGAAATTGGCTTGCGTGTGGCAGATTAGACATAGCTTGGGAGACACCCCGCGCTCCTCTCCCCGCAGCTACAAATGTGCTCAATGAGGCAAGAGCCGAACAGCTGCTGAATATCGTGTTATCATATTGCCCTTCCTGTGCAAGCCCCAGCTTTTTCACTCTTTACGCAAGCAGGCCGCTTGGTCGCCGAAGGGATTTCTGCCATTTGATGCAGGAGTCAACTACCAACAAAACAAGACACCAGAGGGAAATCGGCACCCTAGGATTCCGCAATTCGCCCTTCTAGGCACATTCAGCATGCCTGCTTCTACCGAAAGAGACTCATATTCTGCACCGTTGCATTCTGTCGCGGCACAACCTGGTAGGCACAAACTCGAACAGCTCTTCTTTGCATTCCCCAAGCTGACTGCATGTCGTGGCCTGCTGTCTTTCGAACGCTAAAACGCTCCAGCATGTAAGACACGTACCGCATTACAAAACTCCTGCATGGTGGCTATCCAATCTGGAAGCCCAGCGGCGTTTTAGAGGCTCGGGTGCAAGCATGAACAAATATTATGAGCATTGGTCGTCCAATCGCCGCAGGCCAGGAACTCACGGACTTCCACCGTGCAGTAATGGTGCGTGGGATGGCTTGCGTATCCACGCTGCACCGGTGGAACGAGGCTATAGGTGACCTGCAAATCTAGGAATCGGTATTGCATTCTCCATCTGCGTCTGCCCAGCTCTAGCGTACATCACCGCCGAAAGCTCTGGCTGTAATGAGCTGTGCGGCAGAAAGAGTGAAGTGATACAAATATGCCTTAGATGCTTGATAGCCTCATGCAAGAAACCGCGAATCATTCCATTGTCGTCCATACTTCCCAGATATAATCGTCGCTGTGTAGGCCCTGCGCTTAGGAGTCAGGCTGCACGTTATCGGTTCGACAAACCCAATCACATAAGTGAGAAAAGACGCACTGCCTGCTTGGAGTGTCTCATCGATCAATTCGAGGGTAGGTAAGAAGCGGCTGCGCTAAGGTTCGAAGTTACCAATTCCGTGCTGCTCAGGATATAGTTGGCATTTCCTCATATATGCGGTCACTTGCTTGCAACGAATTGCATTTGGGGAAAACCCACCGATGGATACCGGATTAAACTGCACTCACAAAGCTCGCCACATAACAACAAAGAGCCTAATGTCCACTAAATTCAACGTCAAGCAAAGGAACCACCGTTTAGCGTGAGAAACGGGATCTCAGCGCTCGCAGCATTCGTTGCACCGCAACATAGAGACAGGATTAACCCACTATCTGCCTCACACCATGTGCACCCCAAACCGCTAGCGGCAAGTCAGGCTAAGCTCCTTCGTGAATACAAAAGAATGCAGCACTGCAACGGCAACCTTTCTCGTCCATCGGCGGTAAAATCCAAGAGGCTCTAGTCTTTCTGTCGAAGGGCCTAGCATATACATCAAACTCACTTGTGAAGCGCTGCATGGAACCAGATTTTCTTTGGGGACTTCACACCCACACCCCTCACTTCACCTTAGCAGAAACGATGCACCAAAATCCTCACTGCACTGTATCACGAAATGCCATACTACAAGAGTGCATAGTTCCTAGCGAGGTAGACAACGGAACGGACTTGCTGTGTGCAGCGTCATACCGCTCCATACAAAGGAAAATAAGCAAATCTTCCCTGTGAAACCGTGGATCTCTACGACGTAGTCGTGATTTCGTCAAGCCTTCCGAAGCCTAGACAGTCGTTAACCAAGGAAAAAAAACAACTACATTTGTACTTTGCTACGCCACTACTGTGATGAGAGGCGCCAAAAATATACTCTACCAATCCCGCGGAGGCTCGCTCAAGCGCATCCACTGAAGTGCCAAGTGCACGAGCAACTATACACACGCATGCGTCCACCAGCTAATCAGAGATGGAGCATGCTCTGCGCTTGATCAGTCCATAACAGAGAGCCACATCCCCAGATGCTGAGCTGGCATCTGGAATGCCCGTCTTGGGAACCCCAGTTGTGCTCAGTTCGAGTTAACTTCGTGCCCTGCTACACAATTCTAGGCTAAAGAATATGCGAACCTTCAAGGCAGGTTACTGCTGGATATGTGTATCTTTACTGATTGCTGTCACCTAGCCAGTCTCAATGAACGACGCACTGCCTGAAAAGTGCATATACCGTGACGTATCGCGCAGGAAATGCATCTTTGTTTGATGCATAATTGGCAAACGCGTTGTGAAAATTCTCATTCGATGCTAGCAGCGACTCTGGCTGCTTCTTCGCAAATGCGCCCAGGCCCTTATCCTGACTGCATTACCCAGAAGAATGCACAAAGGCAACCGAGGTACACTACACTGTTGTTGAAGTGTCAGATGCAACGACGGCGCATCACGCCGAGAGCCATCTCAGCCCAACGAAGGCCGAGATTAAGGGACAAAATGGCAATTAAAACACCCAAAGAAGCATGCACAGCACAGCATTCCATCGTGCGGGACACACATTCTGTGCGAAAACGTGAGGGAAGCCCCGCAAGTTAATATATCATGCGCAACCATTCAGCTGCCTTGAACTTTGGGAAGAGGTTTTGCTGCGTGGTTGTTAGGATTATTGTCTTTCAGGATCCTACTAACACGTTAAGCTTCACGCGTACACCAAGCGAGTGGTGGCAATGCTGGTTTCCTTCAGATTCTGCTGCGGGCTGGCGAATCTCATCCCCCTGTCAGCAAGAAGGCTGACTCCTGTCACGGCCTTGCCGCTAGCACATTCAAATGCATAAGCTTGCCTCTAATGTACTGTAGATCGCACCCTTGCAGGGGATCTAAACCTGCGTACCAGCTGTATTTATGTCTCAGAAGTGCCAAACTAGCGTGGAGCGGTAAGTATGCATCCCATGAGTCGTGCTCCAGCATCGCGATGGGGACAGTTTCTACGCCATTTCGCCGCTAAGTGTGCAACAGGGCTCATTCCAATTCCGAAGCTGAACCTATGCCACGCTGGCCTAAACATGGGGGCCAGCGAAAAATGAATATCGGTATAATGCACCAAGCACTCATCGCACGATGTGCTGATCCACAGGATGTGGCTCAATGTGGAACTAACCTAGTCCTCATGCTCTTCAGTGTAGAAAGGACTTGGTGGTTGCTTCCACAAATCCCGGCCTGCAGTAAGCTGGTTCTGCAATACTAACGGCATAACGTTCAAATAGACCGCCTTAGTTCCTGCTAGTTCTGTGGGAGGCCGAAGTCCGCAGGAAGTTGTTATCAAAGAAAGCTACTACACCAAATCCTCTGAATAAGCCGGCACGCAAGTGACAAACTGGGCATGACTTCGAATACGGTACAAGTTGCATTCATATTCACACACATGTATAAATATGGGCACTCCGGTGACACCGAAACTCATCTGGAAAAAAGGCATTATTTTACCCAGCTTTTAGCACCGTTTGGCGTAGATTCCAGCAGAAAAGGTACCCTGGCATTGTGCACTTCTCAGTTGTGGGTACTTCCAGCCTTCCTGGGGCTACCAAATAGATTCAGGCTTGGCCTCCTTGCCCTCTGCCGCCACAAAACCGGAGAAACACAAAATCAGACAGATCGGATATGAACTCTACACAGCGGACGCACACAGGGTTTTCTAACTCCATGCGGTCTTTCCTACAGCCGAAGCGCACAATAAGCTGAACACTCTGAATTCAGGATGTGCCAAGCGACCGCAGCTGTGTAAGGTGTTTTCCGAGCTTATTCACAATCTGCACGCAGAAATGCGTGCAGATTGTGCCTGAGCCCATAACTACGCACCCTCCTCTTCTGATAAGAGCCCAAAAGCAAGTATTACGCGCATGAAATTCTTGACGAGACACCTCCTTCGAGCCATTATCACTCGCAAAGCCGCCGCGATTTTGTGGGTTCTTCACCCGAGTCAAATTGCCCTAGAGCCTACAGCTTATCGGTAGCTGAGCACATTTTGGTGCGCAGTGCCCAACAACAAACAGAGAACCAGCTAAGCGAGGATATACTCTTAATGTCGAATGGTAGCAGCCAGAGCTATTCCTAGAGGTCAACGGTTGTCGCGGCATTTTCTCTCCTGGCGCATAGCATGTAGAATCAATCACCTAAGTACAAGTGCAGGGCACTCTACCTGAGCACTGTCGAATCTTCCTCAATCTGCATTTCTGATAAATGTTCGCAAATGCTTGTGGCCCCATTCACAAACGAATGTGCCACGCATGACCTCAATGTGCTCAGGCCACGGTAGAGCTTGGGCGGCACGGCAAAAATGCCCAACAGCTGAAACCATTGAAGTGAGCATGCAAGGCAAGGGACGCACCAGCTAACATGGTGTAGCTTGTGGTGTCGGATTCTATGTGTATGCTCGACAAGTTACTGCGCTGCGCCAGCATGCCGCCCTCCCCGACGGTCTTTTCTGATAAAACTCCAGAGCTTCCGCAATGTCTTATTTACACAATGACCTGCTCGAAACACCAAACGAACAAACGACAAACGAAACCAGAAATTCAAAAGACTCAACACAAGCCTTTAGTCACTTAAAATCCCATGAGTTCATCTCTGGCTTTCCCGTGCTTAGCTCGAGTGCTTAAACGAAGGCCAGACGCACCCATTGCATCAACAAATAATGGAGTCAAATAGCCTTAGTGATTGTGAAGAGCGTAACGTACTTCCTGCACAGTTCGTGATTTGGCTATTTTGAACCCTCCAGCAAGCGTTGCTGATGATCAGGAGAACTCCGTGCGTGTATGACAGGCTGCGGCTACAGCAGCCGAGCACACGAAAAGTGCCTAGCTCTAACATGCTCCAACCATTCGGAACGCTACCTAACGTTTAGGACGGCAAGGCACATATGCCTGCCATAACTCTCAGAACCACAGGAAGATGCCGATGCACATCGTGCACGCCTTCGAATAGCCTACAGATATCCTCTGGTTACGCAGGCAGCACTGCCATGCCTGCAGTGCATGGCACTGCATCTAATACTCCACAAAGTGCCACAGGCCTGAGTGAGATGGAACTATCCCAGACGCAGTCGAGTTCCATGCCAGAATTTAGGAGAGCCAAGCCATGCGCCCGCAACTAACGCACTTATGAACTAACATGAATTCGTTCTGTGCAGCGCTGGACTTCAATTGCATATAGCTGTTTCCTTAGTGGACTGACTGGAACTATTGCAAGCTTACTAGCATGCATGCGCGGCTTCGGCCACGTTACACTGCCACGTTAAAGCACAATTTTAGTAAAACTAAAAGATACTTCGTTGTTGTTCCGACTGATTGACAACTAAACAGGAGAGTAAAGCTTTGCAGTTGCCTCTTTTATGATATATAAGCTTTAGGAGGTCCCCACTCTCCTGCCAGTGGCATTGAAAAGCCACACTGATATCTATCCGCATCGCTCGAGCCGAGTGACTCACGTTCTGCGGTTGAACAATCTTTCTTGGAGGGCACGTGCGTGTCCCCCTGGCGGTCATACGCTAGACGAAGTAAGCTTTAAAAGCCTGGCGTGCAAATATATGCATCTGCAATTGTTCAGTCTTATTGTAATGGGGAACCAACCAACATCCAGCGACCAGGAAATGTGCGACACGTAGCTATGGATTTCAACAATTATATTTTGCTTTCTCACGTTTCGTCTCCTACGCATTCAGCCTCCCAAATACCTACTTAATTCCAGCTAATGCAAACAAAAGGAGCCGCAAAGCGTCCTACCAACTTAACGCACTCTCTTTGTTAAGATACCCCTACTGGCGAGCAAAGAACCACGTCCCGTGAAAACTTCTCAAGACAGTCGGGGCACTAGGGCAATCACTTATGTAAATTTATGAATGGCTGGCGCCAAGCAGCACATGCCACCACAGGTCCCAGTGCTGCCTAGTTGGAAGCAAGCCTGTAAGCACCTGCTGGGGTGATTTGTCTACGCCTCAGGACACTTAAATACAAGCATGCCACGCCTTTAAGAGATCCAAAACACGCTAACAAAGCCCACCCGTTGTTTGCATCCTTTAGAGTCTTTTTGTCGCTGAGGCAGTGAGCCTGCCTTGACTTACTTCCAAAGCGCTTGCGTGTACAGCGCGCATGTTTGGCGTTCACACTTGCATTTCCCATTCATCGATAAACATCGATAAACATCTTGCCATTCGAATCTTAAATTGCAAAAGCCTGCACCAACTTTGGAAACGCTACGCCAAGGCCGCATCCGCTGTGCTGGCGGCACCGTTCGCAATTTTTTTTCAGGGAAGTGTTCTCCAGAGTAAATGAATGCCAGAAATGCTGCTAAGCATCGTTCCATTCTTCCCCGCTGATTGCTCTTTAAATAGACGCAAGACTGTACCAGAGCTTAAATCAACTCACTAGCTGCATTAAGGCCGCAGCCGATCAATATGAGCAAGGGTGCGGCTTCTGGTTACCGGAGCGCTCTCCATCACGCCTAATGCAAGCTTCATGCCACGGCATCTAGAAAAAAGAGGCGGGCAACTCAAAACGCAAGTCGGATACCAACAGCAGCACTGACATAGAAAGCTGAAACGTATCTCGGCTCAATTAAAGTCGCGCAAAACGCTTTAGGTTCGGCATCGCCCAGAAGCTCACTGGACGAGTTACAAAATTATTTTTAGTACTGTAGGTAGTCGCTGTGCACAATGTCAGCGAGGCCCATTCAGTCAACGTATTTCACGAGGCTTTACGTACTTTCTTGAGTCACAGTACTCGCTGAGCTACCGGCGCAATGGTTCACTAAGTAACAAGCGAACACATGGAATCCAATGCAGGCAGCGTGGAAATGCTGTAACTGGGTTGCAGCGTTCACCCAGTGCCCCACTCAATTTGAAGGGCCTAAACCTACCATACACATATATAAATATAGCGTTTCAGCATTTTAACAAAGTACACGTGGTTTTAAAATGTTTGCCAAGCTGAAGTGCAGTTCCTGAGACTCATACACTCGGGCGGCAAACCAATCATGCATGGATAGTGCAGTACCACCAAAGCGTTCCAAGATGCGTCACTTGATGACTCATGGACACGTATTCTCGTCGGCTAATTAGCGCTCACGTGTCAATCAATTTTATTGGGATCATGCATTGCGGATGCGGCGTAATATGCACAGGGACAGAAAACAGGATGAAAACTTTCAAAGCCTTCCAGGCTACCTTGATGCGCACTTGGATTCCCCGTCACCCCACGGCTCCTCTTCAGATGCATTCTTGCACTGACTATAAGCATCTTTCGCTAGATGGTTAGACCATTTTGCTATTAGTTTTTCACTTCTAAAACCCATGCGCCGTCATCTATCCAGGACATGACTTTCACAATACTTCATTTCACAACACTGCAAGTACTCCAGTAGGATTGGCGTTCTGGATAGTTTCCAGTAAAGCCATTTTAAAGTATAGAACGGTAGTTTGAAGCAAGCCGAAGTATTTCAATTAATACGGGAGGTGATGTGCCTACACTTTAAAGAACCAACGCAAATTTTGCCCAGTAGGCACTTGCTTCTTTACGGCTTGCGGCAGCAAAATAACATTAATGTAATTTATGTACATCTGGGGGGTTGTAAAACAAAGCTACGCTCAAGTGAGCTATCATGCGCTTCCAACTTCTGAGAAATGTTGGAAACGAACTAAAGGGTCAAGCAGGCCACAATCTTTCCCGCCTTCTAGCCCCTGGCAGCGGCGCGGTCACGCAACGCTCATCCGCCCAGACATGTTCCAAGAAAGCGTCCAAAGCCGCCCACTACACCCCTTCGGCAAGTACTCAACGTTGGAAGGTTGAATCAAGCCGCTGAGCGTGAAACTGCAACCAACTGACGTACTTTCTAAAAATGACAATGCCCTTGTGAGGTGCTCTACACTTACATCCCACTGGTGGCCGGTTGGAAAGCAAGTGGCTACCAGATGCAAAAGTAGAATTCAGTACAGAAGGCAACACAAAAGGAATACACCGTTGTTGGAAGCTATGAAGCCGCGGCATAATTCGAAAGCTAGAAATCACTGGATATAATAAGCATGTGATAGAGCACGGGGAAAATAAGCAATTCCGCAGGGTTGGGATCCCTAAAGATGCGCTTTCCTATGCATCAGAAAAGATTGTCAGACTAATGGCAGCACTCAACACACTTTCTTTCCGGGCATGTTTTTAAAGCCGTGCACGCGTAAGCACTCCATCGTTCACTAGGTTCCTTCAAGCAGCCCTGCACCGCTTGTTCCATCCTTCGTGCGCATCACAAACAGAACAACAACTGCAGTTGCGTGCACGCTGGCCGTATGCGAAGTGCTGCAAAGCTTCCTGTGCACGTAGAGACTTCACACCAGAAGGCGACGACAAAGGCACGAAGGTTTAGTACCTCATCAAGCAACCACCATAACGACGGCGCGACCGCAGATACTTGCTGGTGATGCTTGCTTCAAGCCCTTATGCAAGTCTTAACGCCTTTGCCCCAGACTCGGGCACTCTGTGCACCGCTACTGCGCTCAAACCCCTTACCTGTGGTGCCCCCCGCCATGAAAGCACTGAATGGCACCATGCGCAACTTCGTCTTGCTAACGGCAAACAGCTGTTTTGATCTACTCACTGATAAATCGTTGTGTTTGCCTCTGCAACGGCACGATTGCATGGCTTCTTCAGCTTGAGCAGAGAAAAAGTTCGTTGCGCAGCAAGCAAGCATTCATTTTGGCATGCGCCTCGCTGCCTCTCTTATTTATATTCGTCAATCAATGCCCAAACCCCAGTGACGCACCTCCTAAAACGGTGCAAGTTCACGGGGGATGGATGGCTACCTCCGTGAATCAAATGCCGTGGAAATTAACCATATGGTGTTCCGCACAACACCAATTGACAACCCGTTCAACATTAGCCTGTCTCGAAAAAAAGCGGGCATGTTCCACTAATTAGCGTGGCCTGGAGCGTGGCAGGAAGCTAGCTACTGTAGCTACTGTCGGGAGCTCTGTGCTCCTGCAATTGCACCTTAGTGCAACCCATTGACTGAAGGAAAAGCATAGCCGGGGTCGCTGGCCTCTCAAAACAGAACAGCGGAAGGATTCCTTAGAACACTGGGCACACGACTAGAGAATCGCATGACCTCAAAAGCTACCTCTGCAAGCAGTCCCAGTAACGCAGTGACGCAGAACGCTGGAACTACTCTGAGTTTTCTCCACCGGTCCTCCAGTTCTCTCTATCCCGACCTTCCACCCCTCATTAAAATATTCTGCCGCACGCGCTGTAACGAAGCAGGCGTTCCATGAAAAGGTGTGGCTAATGCATGTGCTGGCGGCTTCTCACTAGTATTGTCTAACTACTTGTTGCCCAGGTATTATGATTTCACCGTATCCTGAGCTATGTAGAGCACTTCTATGCTGACCAGTCTGCTTACACACAACGCTGATACCCAGTAGCCACAGGAGAGCGCATTCATAGCAAGCAACGAGTCTTCGAAGCAAGCTACCACCACAGTTTTCAGTAGAGCCATGGCTTTGATCGGGCAAACTGTGCAATAGCAATGCAAGGCGGATGCATAACACAGACACTTGAAAACGCCAATAGAGTTGCGTTGCGGCAGCATATATTAACACAATATCCATTCTGGATGGAATGGATTAACGGCCAGAGGACTGCAACCTACCGGCTAAGGGCATGCAGTTTCTGGACGATAGATACCACCTGGACGATGCAGCTTCTCTTTGTAGCCGCGATGCAGGCTGCTAACGTCTATGTGGACGGTGATTTCCTCTCGCCCGAAGTGCCAATGCATGCTAAAACTTCATCACATTGCACGTAGCACAAATGGTGGCGGCGCATGGCCAGGGGAGAAGAGCAGGCAAAGGCCCTTCGCCATCTTAGATAGGATAATGGCTGTGGGGTGGATATCCAGCAGGCAGACCAAAACATGATGAGATCCTCTGTACTGAACGTACATCCTTTCGTGCAGTGCCTTTCCTATTCCGGCAGTGCATTGCACGTGCGTTTCAGATCTCGCTATTTTCAGAGCGTGGCGGCCGACACACACACGACCGGAAAACAACGGTACCGGGGAGTGCCGCACTTTGTTATCGCCATGCAAAGTTGCAACGAACTGGCCTTACGATGAGCCCCTCCAAGTTGACGGCCACCTATGGGAATGCGCATCATGAGGTATACTGAGGAGCTATGAAAGACCATGGAAACACCTAAAAGTTTACCAGCAGCGATCAGGCTCAAAAAGCAATGTTCATGCGTGAGCCTGGAAGCCACTTGACCTGTTCCTGCATAGCCTGTCCCTCGCCCTCAAGATACTCAAGCAGCATCAAGCGCCATCATTCCCATCTACTATAGCTGACCAATTCTTAAATACAGGCGCCGGGCTGCTAAAGAACAAACCGCCGTCGCACTGCCTGCGTTCAGGTGAGAAACGCTTCATGCTTTCACATGCGCGTCCAGCCTTCGGTGAAATTCATCCTCAACGCATTCAAAACAATTTCAACGCCAATGCACCAAAGCCCTGGCCCTAAGCTGGATTACACAATGCCTAACAGGTTAGCGCTGGCACTCGGCAGGTATGCAAACGCAACGCAGAATGCGTTGCTTGCCAGGACTCCTTCGCCAACAGCGAATAACAGCTGACAGGGCGGATGGCACATTGCTCATAGCACGTCAATTGGAACATGACACAACTTATTTCAGATGTTTCCTATTCACGTTGAACGAAGCACCTGCTGCCCCACGAAAATTGAACTTCTTCTACCTTATCTTACCGATAAAGCCATGCTTTCCACAGAATGCAACGCACTGCCTGCATGCACCGTCTATCGAAATGAGCACACCAAAGTACAGAAGCATCTAGGTAGCAACCGCAGGACAGCATGGGCATCTTGGCTTACTGTTCCAAAAGCTTTCTGCACACTGAAGGAAGGAGCGTGCACGCATATGCAGTTGCAGAAGTACACATGCACAGTCAGATGCTGCTTTGGTGTTTCTGGATAAGCATTCGCTCCCTTGCCGCCGACAAGGGGAGCGTCACATTCCCCATTGAGTTTTGTTAGCCCAGATAAGACGCGATTGAGAACAAGGAATAGAAAAGGAAAAGCTAAAAAGGCCTTTACCTTTCTCGTGTAAAAATTTGCTGCATACATCTAAAAGGCACCATCCCTTGTTCGATCCACTTTACCCACATATAGGCGTGCACACCTTAGAAAAATCCGAACTTGTAGTACAGACGGTTTTTGCACGTACACATCTTAGGCGCGCTCAGTTTTAGTTGATGTGCTGTGGCATAGCCACTGGCTTCACCTCACCTGCATCGGTCACTTGCCGCAAAACGCTGTCAAGAAATAAGGGTTCATAGCACTAATATGGACCCTGGAGAGCAAGAACCGAATTCACTCCCAGCAATTCGTTTGAAATGGATACAATGCTCAGGTTGAGCAATGCATGCACACTGCATAGCTCGTGTGCTCACCTCCTTAAGTGTGAGGGCGTCGTGCCGCTGGCAGACACGGTATCATTTGCTTCCTACCCGGCTGTAACGTATCTTGCTTAGACATGACCTGCATGCGCAATATATGCAGACGAACAACTACACTGCAGCTATGCCCTTCCCTGACATGGCAGGCATATCAGTCTCAGGTCAGCAAGCACGTAGTGCCCATCGATGTCTTGCGGCCCGTAAACTGATAGATTTAGCAGGAAAACAGGTTTGCAAGGCGGCGCTTCTTGTGCTGCATGCTGTCTATCCAACCTGCTACTGGCCATTATATGGAAAGCGGAATGTAACCAGCAACGAACCGGGACCCAACTTTACCAATGCTCCAACCTCAAGCGGAGAGTCTACACTATCATTTAGATCAACTAGAGGCTGCAGAACTAAGCGGTTCTGGGTAAATGGCCAACAGACGCACCATCTGCAGCACCGCATATCCTAGACGCTACGCAACCCATGCTTCGTCACACGGCGGTGGTTTCGGTTCTCGGCGCCATCTATCTATATATCTATATACCTATATTCCTGTATCTATATCCATATCTGTATCTATATCTATATCTATATCTACATCTATATATATATATCTGTATCTATCTATCTATCTATCTATATATATATATACATACATACATATATATATATATATATATATATATATATATATATATATATATATATCCATATATCTATATCTACACCTATACATGTATATGTATATGCATATGTGCATGTATATGTATATTTTTTTGTATATTTATATGCATATGCATATACATATCTATCTGTCTGTCTATCTATCTATCTATCTATCTATCTATCTATCTATCTATTTATCTATCTATCTAACCATCTATCTATCTATCTATCTATCTATCTATATCTATATCTATATCTATCTATCTATCTATCTATATATATATATATATATATATGCATATCTTATCTATCTTATCCATCTTATCTATCTTATCTATCTTATCTATCTATCTATCTATCTATATATATATATGTATATGTATATGTATGTATCTATTTAACTATGTATCTACCTATCTATCTGTCTATCTATCTATGTCTATATCCATATCTATATCTATATTTATACTTATATCTATATCTATATCTATCTGTCTATATCTATATCTATATCTATAACTATATCTATATATCTATATATCTCTATCTCTATCTATATATCTATAACTGTATCTATACCTATATCTTTGTATCTTTATCTATACTATATATCTATATCTATATAACTATATGTATATGTATATGCATATATCTATATCTATATCTATATCTACATCTATATCTATATCTATATCTATATCTATATCCATATCTATATCTATATATAGATATATCTATATATCTATATAGATATATCTATATATCTATATATATAGATATATATAGATATATAGATATATAGATATATGGCTAGATCTAGTCATGCACATGAGCACAGATATAAGCATAAACGATTCGATTCTTTGCATGCGCCGCAAATGCACAGTAGGCCTACCGGGGGCTCCCCTGCTGTGTCCACACGGTCACTGAACGCACAGATACACCAAGTTTCGCATTAGTCATACGGCACCTCAAATGGAAGACCACGGCAGTGTGCAAGCATCAAGAACCAATTTTGAATGCGATGCTCTAAAGCCCTCGTGAACGTGGGTAACACGGTACGCCAAAGCGAGGGAAGCCACCAGCGCACGAAAATCGGTCCAGCGACCGCACAGTAATATTGTGAAGCAGTCATGTCCTGATGTACCTGCTTTCAAAATTGTTGTCAAAAGATGGAAGGGTTCCTTGATGAACAGCTCCCATCTCAAAAGGCCGGCTGAGCACGGGATCTCGCTACGATACCACCAGCAGCACTAGCAGTGCGAGCGATGCACCTGAAGTCTGCTAACTTTTCGTTAGCCAGGTGATATCACCGAAAACAGTCTTTCCCTGTGCTACTGGCAAACCTCGTCGTGCACCTCACAGCACATAACGCACTTGCTGTCAGATTTGCTGCTTTATGCGGTCCCCAATGTGACACAATTTCTGCAAATTGTAAGGGAACTAGAACCGTTTACTTCGCGCTTAGGTGCAGTTTTCAGAGTGCAGTTTTGGTCGGCCAGCTGGTCAAACAGATTGCAAAATCCCGCTAGAAGACATATCAGCAAACATATAAATCAGCTAAGGCGAAACCTCGCTGCTGCCCTTTAGCCAAGGGCCACTCAACTTCGAGGGGCAAGTGCCGCACTGCTCCCGGGAATATAGATGTCAAGTGCATCAAGCGCATTTCGCCGATGCCATCGCAAAACTGCTTGCTGTTAAAGCATGCCTCACTGGTTTCCTATATTCCAGCCGAAGTGAAACAGAACCTGTTCAAGGCCTAGGGGTTGAAGCGTAGGCCACTGGCCGCGTACGCACGACGTCAGGGGAGGGTGAAACGCCACGCCTTTGCCTGCACTGTTCCAACCGCGTACGCTAAATGGTAGGCACCACTGCAGGCGATAAGCACAATTGAGGCATATACAGGAATAAACGCACTAACTATGCGAGTTTCTTCAGCGCTGCATAGGCGATATAACACAGGAATCCCTTGTATGCTGTCAAAGAATGAGGTGCAGCCACGATGCTACTAAATGTGTATGCTCCCCATCGTATTGGCTGCACCTTTCAGCCTTCAGATGGAATCTGATATCGGCAAAACGGCCCAATGCAAAGGTACTCTTGCAAAAATAGCTTGTCCCTAGACCCAGCAAACGCATCATTATGATGGCCTGATAATTAGCCAGCCTCATAGCTTCCAGTTCCTCGATACCGCTGAAATGTGTTCATAAAACATCCGCCCCACCAGTATGCATGCTTGATTCACCTCCATCCAAGGCATAGTTTGCAAGCACCAGCAAAGCATTTCACGAAGTACCCAGCAACAGGAGCACTGGTGCTCCCTGCCTACAGCACGAGTTTTGGTTACCCTTTCGTTTTTCCCACTCGTGCTCCGGCTGACGTTGAAGATACTTTGAATCTGCCCAGTTTTCAAAACACGTAGGCGGAGGCAGCTCACAGCCCATAGCCCCGTCGCGGCACGCGCCTCAAGGGATAATACAGATCAAGGAGGCAGAAGCGCTAGAAACAATGTGCGGCGAGGCTACCAAGCTGTACAGTTCAAAAACGGTGAAACAACGGAAGCGTATCGCTACGTTAGCTGTAACTCCAAAAGTCCCCAACGCCGTCTTTTAAAGGCCTTCACGGCATTCTAGCAAGCATTCCACCCACGCGCTGCCACAATACCATTGTCATAAGCACCCTGCCGGGTACTTCATACATACCCGTTAGCCAGTCGATCATCTAATACGCTCTGCAACTGTGTCGTGAGCTGCAGTGCGCTGTTTAGGCATCAGTGTAGCATTCCCACAACGCCCTGCACAAAACTTCAACAGAAAAAACCGGTGTTGCATCGACAGGCTCGTACAACACACAACTCCATCGCGAAATACGCACGACCACTGCAAAATGTGGATTAGTAACGCGTATCTAGGCAGCATTGTCTGAAGCCGAAGGCCATGACACCTACCGGCAGCGTGCCCCAAAATCCCAATAAATGCGCACCATAACAAACAGTGGTTGCCATCAGGGGTTCTACCCAGACGTAACATACTATCTGTTGCACACCAGCATAAACATTTGCGCACGAAAGTACAGAAACCTCAAGGCGTCCTTACCGCAACGCACCAGCACAATGCTCCAGCAAAATTCGAAGCAAGCCGGTCTCCAGTCGATCGCAGCAACTACCAACGCAAAAGCGAGCTTTTCCACAACTAAAAGCGCCCAGAACGTCTCTGTTGTGCACGGATACCATTTTTCAAGCCCTGGCACATGTAATCAATCTCGCAGACTCTTCGGCATCGGAAGGAACATTAGCGACTGCCCACTACATTCGTTTCACTCACTTCCTACGCACGTTCGCCGGCCCAACAGGCAACCCTCAATTCTTTTTCTGCCAGCTATGCAGGAATAAATGTACGGACGTTTCAGTGCGGGATCGGGTCTGTTTCATGCAAATCCCAAGGCTGCGAAGAAGCTATAGCTCCACCAGCTCGCACCGCACTCATCACACACATCGAAACACGCAAATGTACAAATATTCCCCCCTAAACTGCTTGAACCTCTAGGGAATGCGGCGTCTTAAAGGAACGATGTTAGGACTGAGGCATCAACGCTTCACACCTGTTCTCGGGAGTAACACGCTAGACGGGAACGCAAAAGCATACGCAGATAAATATGTTGGAACATATCAAACTGAATGCAACCAAGCGGACCTATTTGCCGGTGTCCATGCGCTGGCATGCATGGTAGCGAAGTAACCTCCAAACGCCAGCAACTGACTTCCTAAATTAGCCAAAGCCCAACATGCCGAGCAGCATTTGGTGCGTGTCCAGTTGTTCGTGCCTCACCTTAACATCTTTAAGCATCTGCAAAGGAGCCACGCGGTTCACCATATTCTACAGAAACCGGTACACCATTGCCGCATAGCCTTCCACAAAACCTTTACACGCAAACCAACGTAATACCACACAAAGGGAAGCGCGCAACACGCTGCTGCGGACGCCAGACAATGCTTATACTGCGTTGCCCAATAAAGTCTCTGGAGCTCCGCAATGAAAACGTGAGGCTAGTAATTTCGGGCAAGGATGCAACTGCAGATACTGGCGAAGAGAAAGCGCATCGAATAGCGAACGCCCTCGCGCATTACGCTATGGATGAAGTACTCGCTGCATGGCGTATTATTAGCACAATTCATGCAAGAGCATGCGCACATCCTTTGCAATGCATATTGAAACCATTTGCTGCCAGCCATTCCAACCAATTTACCTAAGCGCAGCGTCACCCACCAAACCAAATTTAACCAAATTTGCTCTTGTCCAGAATTCTTAGCACCTAGCAAAGATGCAATAAATGCCTGTGCGCATGGCAACTCCACAACTCGACAGCACGCAAAATTCGTGTAGAACGCTGGCTGATACACTCAGCTGTTCTGCTGCGGAGCATGAAAATATTCCCCTAGCCTAACGAATCTTCCCAGCCAACTACAAATACAGCTGAAACGGCGCTTCAGTGTGGTAAGGGGTCGAAATTATGCAGGAGGTGCATCCTTTGGAGCTCTGCCAAGTGTTGCGCCACACATCACACCACGCATAAAGGCAAAGACGCTATCTGCAAGGAGACGCGGTCAGCTCATACGCACAAAAATACAGCATCTGCAGCATTAAAGGCCTAAGCTCGTCTTGGCCATCCATGTGATATGCTAGTCCAATGAACACAACAGCTCACCGCTGAAGCGATGCATTGAGGAATTAAGCACCACGCCATTTCTCACGCTTTTCCCTCAGCTGAAACTGTTCGTGCCGAGATCTAACTGTGGTGATAAGGTAGGGAGTGGCATACCTTCTAAAGCATCGCAGCGGAGGCCTGGCAGTCTGCCCTTGGTGCACATGGAACATTAGACCAATCAGCAAAAGCTGGCCTCAGTTTATTATCAGGTTATTATTATGCATCATTCAGTAGTACTGCGTCAAAATGTACACCTGCGCGTTGGGTCACAACTATCTCGGGGTGCGCAAAAAGCTTGGGTGGATGCTAAGTTCTCAAAAGTACGCGCCGCGCCCACCAGCATTTATTACTAATTTATATACTAGTTCTAATGCCACCATACCCTCTGTGGTCCGCAAGAGGTGCTGCAAAGAATGTTCAAAGCTTGCCATATGGACTGACCTGGATACTCGCGCAAGTTACATTTCAGGTGCCCGGCTTTCTACTAATAGAAAAAAAACGCTGCTGTCATGATCCACTTCAGCTTTCGCAGTGCTTTTAATCTTTCCCCCAGTCCACAAGGGACTTATTGCACAATCTGCATTCTTTCAATCATGTGGTCCAGTTATATAAGCTCACGAAATGCCTACACACAAACACAAAACTACCAAAAGCAGCACACAGGAAAGCCCAAGGCTGCACACACATGTAACAGTGCAAAACGCCCCATGCTTGTGTGCGACATCAGCCAGAGCAGCTGAGCAGGTAACCTGTGACGCATTGAAACATGCCAACCTTTAACCGCCAATCCCATGAGCAGACAATCCTTCGAACTCACAGCGCACCAGCACCTGTCACTGTAGTGTGGTGTCGTGCGTGGTCCCATGCCCAGGGGAACGAGCAGAATCGCAGCGTGAATGGGATACGCGGCCATGTGAATCGGTGCTGCATACCACTCTGGAGCAGCGTCGGTTTGTATCAAACTAACACTGCTCCAGAGTGTTATGCAGTGCAGATTCATATCGCGTGTCCTTTTAGGGCAGCAAAGCCTGTATTGGCTTTGTGATCAGTCAGTAAATTTGTACAATACGCCAGCGCACCGCCTGCACGGAAACAGGTGTTTCTACAGCGCCAGAAGGATTTATGATTATACTACTCGTTTCCAACTGCCTGAAAACTGCACGCGCTCCATATTTGTTTACTGCACTGCACGGGACGCTACTGAGCGCTCTCGCAAGGCCCTGCTTTTTCGCTCGTTGCTCTAATGCAAGGGCGGCAAGCTATCAAGCTTCATGCAAGCTCGACACCACTGTCCAAGCTAGCGTGCCAGCAGCCCGTGGACAGGAGGCATTTCTTGAGCACTTGAGGGGTATCAAGTTTGGTGCTGCGCCTTCAGGCTATGAATGGGCATCCAGAAGAGCTTTGGTGGGCCACGCAACGAAAAAGTACGCTACAAGCTCCAACGCACTCGCTGTGTCGTACGCTATTCTCCCTCTGCAAAATCATCTGCAAAATGTCTGCCTGCATGTTGTGCTCAGGCCAAGTAAGATTTGGTTGGACGCAGCAACAACTTTAAGAGAAATCCCCTAAGGGACTAAGTTGAGCATTCCAATATCTGCAGCATTGGGACGCTGATCACGAAGCGCGTCTCCACAGGACCGGTTTTAAGCCTAAATAGAAACATCTTGGTCAATGAAGGGAGCAATTCAAGGAAACACACAATGGCAGATGCATGGTGGCATGCCATATCTCTATCTCTTTCTCTATATCTCTCTTTGTATATATCTATATCTATATCTATCTATCTATCTATATATATATGTATGTAGATATATAGATAGATATAGATATAGATATATATTTCACGGTCATTATCACCTCACTGGAGCTAGGGCAAACAATATTTGTCCTGTGGACAGCACTGCAATAACACTGGCGAGCAACCGACGGAAAGGGTAGTCGAACACCATCTAATGCGATTGACACTTTGCGGTCTCTAAACGGTAGAAGTATGAAAGCATAAATCACCCATTTCTGAGCTACCAATGACGCACCTCCTACAAGGCACGCATCCTTTGGCGGCGGGTGCTTCACGATGCCCCACTGCTAGATGAATATCATCAACTATGTTCATCGGCATAGCACCTTTGCAATATGTGCAACGCCTGGGAAAGTCATGACTGGCTGGGAATTACGAAATGCTGCAGCCTCAACACTCTCCCACCGTAACGCTGCCCTAGGCGGGCAAACAGTATGAACAATAGTGAGTCAAAAGGCGTCTATCAGAAGTGAAGCTCCGGCCTACCGCAGACTCGCTACCTGCTCTAGTTAACGCTAGCGCATCATGTTGCAACTGCCCCAAAGCATGCAGGGCCAAACATACTCTCTGTGATATGCTCTTGAGCTATGGAGGGCTCGGCAAAATGACGCAAAGCTCACTAGGCATTCTGAGCTGAAGCAGTACCGGTTGTTCCTTGTGCCGTTACAGCAGGCATGCTCCTTTTATACGCTCGTCATTCTGCTTGTTGCAAAGCTTCATCCTGAGTCCAGAATGTGAGAACGAAGTGATTCGCATTTGTGCGCACATATTCAAAAGAAGAGTTCATTATCCTTTTAGGTAGCTAAGTGCAAATCACAACTTTCCGTCTCTCAACGTCTCTAAAAGGCTTGCGTCAAAACTGAAAGCCACTAATTTGTTTTTTCCATTGGTATCTAGTCGATTGAAGGCTTCCAGCAGCAGCCGAACATTCCACGGAGCAGCTAGCTACATGTGAACGTCACTATGCAATTCTAGGTCCCTATTCAGGGCAGGGCCCTTTTGTCTTCCGTGTGGATTCCACATGTGTGCACCAGCGGACAGCCAAAGTGTCAACGCAGCCCAGCACTACTGCTATTAGGCATGCTTGAAATATGTACGGCGTTCAAAACACGTAAGCGGCGGCAGCTCACAGCCCATAGCCCCGTCGCGACACGCGCCTCAAGGGATAATACAGATCAAGGAGGCAGAAGCGCTAGAAACAATGTGCGGCAAGGCTACCAAGCTGTACAGTTCAAAAACGGTGAAACAGCGGAAGCGTATCGCTATGTTAGCTGTAACTACAAAAGTCCCCAACGCCGTCTTCTAAAAGCTTTCACGGCATTCTAGCAAGCATTCCACCCGCACTTCCTTGATCCCCCACGAATTTCCACGTGCCGGTGGTATCCTATATTTCCGCTAGTCAGTCCATCATCTAATACGCTCTGCAACAATGCCGTGCTCTACAATGCGCTACTGAGGCATCAGTGTAGCATTCCCACAACGCCCTGCACAAAGCTTCAACAGAAAAAATCGGTGTTGCATCGACAGGCTCGTACAACACACAACTCCATCGCGAAATACACACGACCACTGCAAAATGTGGATTAGTAACGCGTATCTAGGCAGCATTGTCTGAAGCCGAAGGCCATGACACCTACCGGCAGCGTGCCCCAAAATCCCAATAAATGCGCACCATAACAAACAGTGGTTGCCATCAGGGGTTCTACCCAGACGTAACATACTATCTGTTGCACACCAGCATAAACATTTGCGCACGAAAGTACAGAAACCTCAAGGCGTCCTTACCGCAACGCACCAGCACAATGCTCCAGCAAAATTCGAAGCAAGCCGGTCTCCAGTCGATCGCAGCAACTACCAACGCAAAAGCGAGCTTTTCCACAACTAAAAGCGCCCAGAACGTCTCTGTTGTGCACGGATACCACTCTCCAAGCCCTGGCACATGCAATCAATCTCGCAGACTCTTCGGCATCGGAAGGAACATTAACGACTGCCCACTACATTCGTTTCACTCAACTTGTAATTTCGAGGCACTACACTCAACCCACAATTCTTCTTCTGCTAGCTATGCAGGAATAAAGGTACGAACGTTTCAGTGCGGGATCGGGTCTGTTTCATGCAAATCCCAAGGCTGCGAAGAAGCTATAGCTCCACCAGCTCGCACCGCACTCATCACACACATCGAAACACGCAAATGTACAAATATTCCCCCCTAAACTGCTTGAACCTCTAGGGAATGCGGCGTCTTAAAGGAACGATGTTAGGACTGAGGCATCAACGCTTCACACCTGTTCTCGGGAGTAACACGCTAGACGGGAACGCAAAAGCATACGCAGATAAATATGTTGGAACATATCAAACTGAATGCAACCAAGCGGACCTATTTGCCGGTGTCCATGCGCTGGCATGCATGGTAGCGAAGTAACCTCCAAACGCCAGCAACTGACTTCCTAAATTAGCCAAAGCCCAACATGCCGAGCAGCATTTGGTGCGTGTCCAGTTGTTCGTGCCTCACCTTAACATCTTTAAGCATCTGCAAAGGAGCCACGCGGTTCACCATATTCTACAGAAACCGGTACACCATTGCCGCATAGCCTTCCACAAAACCTTTACACGCAAACCAACGTAATACCACACAAAGGGAAGCGCGCAACACGCTGCTGCGGACGCCAGACAATGCTTATACTGCGTTGCCCAACAAAGTCTCTGGAGCTCCGCAATGAAAACGTGAGGCTAGTAATTTCGGGCAAGGATGCAACGGTAGATACTGGCGAAGAGAAAGCGCATCGAATAGCGAACGCCCTCGCGCATTACGCTATGGATGAAGTATTTGTCGCCTGCCATATTATTAGCACCATTCATACAAGAGCATGCGCACATCCTTTGCAATGCATATTGAAACCATTTAGTGCCAGCCATTCCAACCAATTTATCTAAGCGTAGAGTCACCCACCAAACCAAATTTGCACTTGTCCAGAATTCTTAGCACCTAGCAAAGATGCAATAAATGCCTGTGCGCATGGCAACTCCACAACTCGACAGCACGCAAAATTCGTGTAGAACGCTGGCTGATACACTCAGCTGTTCTGCTGCGGAGCATGAAAATATTCCCCTAGCCTAACGAATCTTCCCAGCCAACTACAAATACAGCTGAAACGGCGCTTCAGTGTGGTGAGGTGCATCCTCTGGAGCTCTGCCAAGTGTTGCGCCACACATCACACCACGCATAAAGGCAAAGACGCTATCTGCAAGGAGACGCGGTCAACTCATACACACAAAAATACAGCATCTGCAGCATTAAAGGCCTAAGCTCGTCTTGGCCATCCATGTGATATGCTAGTCCAATGAACACAACAGCTCACCGCTGAAGCGATGCATTGAGGAATTAAGCACCACGCCATTTCTCACGCTTTTCCCTCAGCTGAAACTGTTCGTGCCGGGATCTAACTGTGGTGGTAAGGTAGGGAGTGGCATACTGGCTTTAGCATCACAGCTGAAGCGTGGTGGTCTGCGTTTCGTGCGCATGCAGGATTGGATCAATTAGCCACAGGTAACCTGATTGGGTGCAGCGGCCGCAATTTCGCACAATTCAGAAGAATTGATTTGGGATTTTCCAGACCGTGGTGTGTGCAGACTTTGGAAACGCTTGCGTTGTCAAGTGGGCGCCTTTCGGAAATACCGTTTGTTTTTCCAAGCGCTGTGCACAAGGGCCAGTTCGCGGCTGGCAAAGAATCCTAACAGACCTGTTCCGCACGCCTTGGAATTTGGTCAACTAGTTGTCACTTCCAGATTTCTCGGCAATATCTAATACAAAAGCCACACGGTGTCCGTTTACTTATGTGTGCTGGAGGAGCCCTTCAGCGGCACCTTCAATTAGGCTATTGCTTGCAGGAAGTCAACAACTCAGGATTCCCGCAAATGGCCAAGGCGTCACTTTAAATCTGCAATTGCTTCTTAACTCTCTGCAGTTGTAAAATTTGCACGTATCACTAAGATGCTAGGGCTCATGCAGAAACACAGGTTCCGGCCAAGTGGTGCTTTCTCAACCCTCCACAAACGCGGTCTCCTCTTCACCTGAATCGTACACGCGGTTCAATAAAGGCCAAATAGATTTTTCCCTTGTCACGCAATGCACAGATGGCGACATTTCACAAGTAGAAAACAGCCACGCAGAACTCGCCTCTCGCGTGTTGCCAGAAGGTGAGCTGCACCCAGCTGGAACCCTCGCCGCTTCTCGGGTGCCGAACCCTCTGCAACGGGCGCCGAGCTCAAGCAGGGTTCTTCGCGTACATCCTGGAGCAGAGCACCATATAAACGCCGATAGAGGCTCCCCCTCAGTGTGGCTGTTCTTTCCTTGCCATCAGCGCAAAGGTTCGTGTATTGTCAATAATGGCGCGATGCAAGCTTCACTGCGCTCAGCAAATCAGGAGCGCAGTGAAAACCAGGTTTGTTGGTGAGGGAAGCCGCTTACGGGCAAATCAGCATCCAAACTGCATTTTCTGCAGATGGGGACGCTCCAAGTCCCCGATCAACGGCGATGCCTTCCAAACAGTGCCTCCGCAGATGTCCACTGGCCGCACATGCGAAAAAGCTAGACGCATGGTTCTGTGTCTCTGCACCCCTTAGAAACGCTAATAATCCCCCTCCCTCCCCAGGCCTCTGTCTGCCTTAAAACTCACCTAAATGTGGAAAGCCCAAAATGCCTTCAATTTAGTTGATAACATGCGAAAACAGCCAATGCCTGCATGGGTATGCCCTGTGGAGATAATCAAGCCTTCTAGCAAGGCGGCAAAGCCTTCCTCCTGGCAACGACTTTAGGGGGTAGTGACATACATGCTTCAGTGGCGCATGAACACTCCAGAGTCAAAGATACCATTCGAACAGGCACAATCTAGACACGACAGCAGCGCCCAACCCGTTTCACTACGGCAAGCGCCGGCCTTCTAGGGCTTCACCTACCGAGCACCATGTGCTCTCTGAGGTGTTTCTGGGCGCGCGGCACACCGCATGTGCGGTCTTCTCTCGAAGTCTGCAACGGAACTCAAGGTTGACAGAACCTGCAGGATATCGGGTTATCTAACTGCATGCAGCTGCTAGCGTAAAGCCAACCCTTCCTACTTTTAAGCTGACGCTTGGTGACTGCAGCGCTCTGGTACAGGACTGCCACATATCAGCGCACCTTCTGTAGGCAGATAGCACCATAAGCTTCTTCACACCGGCCTACGTATTTCCCCCTCAAGTTCCAATACTTGATCAGCGCAATACACACACCTGCAAACTGACTGACAACGGGAACGTTTGCTTTTTGCGAATCTGGTTCAGGCGAGCCTCCACATCGCATGCGCACCCAGCAAATGCCACGCCTAACCGATCAAACGGACACAAACTAGGCCAATGCCTACAAAAGCAAGCACAGCTCTCCGCCAAACACCTAGAGTCAGTTCTAGACGTGCTCTTGTACCGACTAGATTACGCAGGGTGTTTACACGCGATCGGCCAGGGATGTGTGAATCCCATTCATGGATAGAAAGTGTAGGTAAATAGCTCGAGACAGCCAACGCACGAGCTGCACATGCACACCAGCGTAACCATATCAGTACACCGCTAGCCAGTTCGCCATGCATGTTTCATAAAGTCCAGCGCTCTCCTCGCAACACCAATATGTTTCCAGTAACACAGTTCGGAAGCTGCTGAATACAACATGGGTTAGTGAAGCGCACGAGAGCTAGACACTTGTGCCAGGGGCAGCGAATACCTTGCCAGTCGCATAGGTGCCGCAAAACAACTCGCGGAGTGGAATGTACACCACATGCCTGCGCCATCGCATGCAGTACACCCTGCATAACGTCCTCGGGAACCTTCCATGCTCCAAGCGCTAGTAATTCTGTCCTGCTCTCCACAGACCAGAACGCACTTCCTTTTAGCACGCCTAGCCAATTGACGAGTCTCTGCTAACTTTCCAATGTATTATACGCGAACCATGAATCAAGGTATGAAGCACGCAGCTACTGCACGTTCCCAACTCGTCGAATGCTTTGGACAAACCCACCTTAAGAGAACTTAACCAACTCGAAAAACGCATAATACGACGCACGCACCAAGACAAAGACTGTACCCAGCTAGGCAAGCGAACAAGAACGAAACCAGGTCGGTCTGCTTTTTGCAAACCCTCCTGCTGCCCCACCACTCCCACATGCAAACAGGCATGCCCTTACTGCGTCAATTGGCTTCCTGTCCTCCAGGTGCAGCGCATGCCCACCATTTCACGAAAAGTTCGAGATGAAGCTGATGCACGAATTGAAGGGCGCCCCTGACCCTCAATGACCCTACTGCGCATCACAAGTCTACGTTCACACCTAAGTCACACTGCCTCTGCTCACTCGTCCTCAAGCCTATCACAGGTGGAACGGCTCGCACATGCAGGACCTCCAACGTGCTGCTGCACGCTCTTCTTCCATGTGGTTCCTTCCTTTGCATGCAATCGCAGCCATTTTCCAGCACCGACCCATCCGCCCAACAACAAGAAACCTGCGGCTGTTCCTTGCAGCGGCAGTTGCCATACTGTGGGGCATTGACCCGTGAATACACTCATCCACGCAAGGCCCTAAGAACAGAAACAAGCGAATCTGTTCATCACATCAGAACTTGAACCAAAGCGATGACGTCTCGTGACACGCGCATGGGCCACCCTATTTGCAGAGCGTCGTGGCTCACCGCCTCAAGCTGTGCAGGCCATGCGGGGTGACGGACAGTCCAATCCACACGAGCCCAGACAACTCCTTCAACGCTCTGCGCATGCCTTTCAGTGTAACTGTTTTGTTTAAAGCAGGTGCCCACGAATGCGGAATCCACACATCGCTCGGAGACGCCACTTGCAGGATGCCCTCCAAGCATGGCGTAGAACCGGGGCGGCCTGCAGGCAAATGCATCCAGCAAAACTTCCTCCCACCCACCTCAGCTATTTTCCCCACGGTTGCCTTTCCAATGTATCCTCAACGCCCAACGCATATTCAAGCATCCCTGGATAACAAAATGCAGCAAATAACAAACCCATGCACGAGAAGAGAATACGGGACTGCATTCCCAAGCATATAGCCCCAGCAGCGCTGTGGTTTCCTGCAAAATAAAACCAATCATGCCGGACGCTCTCGAAGTACCAACTCACATCCTACAAAACCGGATCTACCCCTCGCTACCCAGGTAATGAGAGGGCACCGACAACGCCTCAACTCTTTCCTGATTTGACTAAACTCTAAAGCATACACTCCCAGCCGCAGCTTCATCATCTGGCAACGACAATGCGGTGATGCACGCAAACCACGCTGTGCCTTTAAGCCAACTCATACCCACAGAAGGGGCGTTGCTCACACAAGCCGAGTTGCATTTTCTCGCTCAGTGGCATTACGCAAAGAGTGTGTGTAGCGCGACCCGCAAATCAATAGCCCCCGTCACGACATAAAATGCTCTGCAGTCTGACCGTAAAAGGATGCAAAGATATCTACAGTGCAAAGTGCGCGAGTAGCACCTGAACCTTTAGTGGTAACTACACACTCTGCACACTCTGCACACTCTGCTCGTTCTGTCTACCCACCCCGCACAAAGCCCTTAAAAGTCCCCACCAACAACAGCATCTCGCCTAAAAGCCCATCATGGCCGTTCGGCTGCAAAACCTGCAATGCATAATTGCATAGTGAGGAAAGGCTTGCTGCATTGCCCACGCTCTTGACGAGACTCTGCAGATCTGTCACCTGCTCGCTGAGGCATAACTGCTCGCTGAGGCCTAATTTGTCCGGCAGCCACGCATGCACAGCAGGTATCAACGAATAGTCGATGCACGCAATAGCAGAATGTCTCAGTTTCACAGATGACTTTGCGGGAGGCCATGCATCGTGCCATCCAGCCTTCTCATTTCCTTCATCGGTACTCCCTTCCATCGTGAACACAACAAAAGGTAACGAGCCAGACAAAAACCAGCTGTCCACGCTTCACGAGTTCTTCTCATGCGCTGACCTCACGCAGCCACCCAAAGCACGCAGCCCCTCTCTCTCCATGCCACAATTACCCAACACGCAAGCGTGCATGCACTTGCAGAATCCTAACATGCCACGAGTAACTGTCTGCACGCTAATGCCTTTTAAGCATGCTCCACCAGCGGTCTCCTATCTACGGCGACGGCGCCACAAATGCAGCAGCAGGTAGGGGGAAAAAAAGCCAAACCCTCCATTAGCCAAGTCAGTTGACAAAAACGCTACACAACAACTTCAGCTGGTGTGGCTCTAGCTGCTTGCAGTGCCCCATAAACTTTGGCGATTCAATGACGCACTTTCTGGCATAGTGCAAGTGCCTGCCATCACGAATGCGTCATTCCCGTCGTGGTGTGCCCAAAGTGTCCCACACGCTGCGCCAAGATACGAATCGTCGCCTCAGTGCAATGGAACGCGGATAGCACTTCGATTCTGCATCAGCGCAGCAGGTCAGGATGCAGCACACGCAAGAGCATGTCCCTCCAGCAACTGGCGCGCTACCACGCTGTCGTTGCCGTCGAATCATAAATGAAGCAAAAACCAACACACATACCTCCGCGCGCTCATATCCCCTGAAGCTCAGCTCCCTCTTGAAAGCTCGTCTGTACAAAACGGTGGACGCCCATGCACCTCAACCGCAAGCACTAAATTCTCACAACCACAGACAAACAGGGTCCCGATCATCATACAAACAGGCTAAGCATGCGTGTATGGACCCGCGCGACGCAAACAACGTATCGCTGGAGCCTACACGCCAAGCGTATGGACGAAGTAAAGATGCACCCTGAGCACGCGCCCCCAATGTACCCAGACATATGACAAAATGCCCTTCAAAGTGAAAGTGGAGCCTGAAGGAACAGTGCGCAGCTAAGCAGCCTTTTAGAAAGCCTGTGCGCGCACGAGTGCGACTGGAATGGTTTTGAGTGCGGCTCCTTTCCTTCCAGGGGTCGTGCTTAAAATGCAGTTCATGACTAATGCGCCACACAAAAACACCTGCTAAAACACTTGGAAAAACGCACTGTTAAATTGGCCAGTTTAGCCCGTTCCATTATATGAAAACTGTAGGTGGATGCGCAATGACGATATCCTTTCCCTAGGCAATCATATACACACACCGAATGACACGATGCAAGTATTAATCCTGCCAGCGCATGAGTCCCCCGCCAAGGCGCCTCCGAGCCTCGAAGCCACTCAATGAGTTATTTGCCGCAACACAGCTGTTAGTAAGACGGCCCTCAAGCAGGAAGCAGCAAAATTAGAGTCCCAGTGTCCACTTCGCCTTGCATGTCTGGCCGTGCAAACTACACGCTAAGACCTGAAAGTAGCCTCCTCACGTAACTAACACGTAGGCACGCATGCATTTGGCAAAACCCAACTCCTAGCATATTTATCTTGCATGCATTAACAGCCACTGGGTGCATCTCCACATCCACACCTAGCAGCATGCAGGGGCGCAGCCCCTAATTATGCCTCTGCATTCCCACGGTAGGGCAAAAGGCACCTGTCAGTGCACGTCAAGCAGTTGCATGCATGCAGCTGCCAAATATGGCAGTTTTGCTCGTTGCCAGCAAGCACCAAATTCCAACAGGCCCGTTACCTACTTTCTATATTAACGCAGCATGAGAATGCGTGCGGCACTCTATGCGAATGCGGTTGTTCGCCACCCCTCAAAATTGTCTACAAACGCACATTATCAGGACAATGCCTTCCTTTGGAAGCATTCCCCCCCTCAGAACGCCTCCGTGGAGAGCTGAATTCGTCAGATGCCCATACCAGTGAGTAAAACCCGAGAACAAATCCTCTGCAGATGCTGAAGAACCATAAAAACGCTTCGGCCAAGGCTCCTTTCCGTTCTTTCCAGCATTGCGAAAAAGCGCCTTTGACCTTTATGTACTCGTTAAACGTTCACGGTCGTACCAACTGGAATCATGCAGGATGAGTGTCCGGTATATTAATGCGCATGTACCTGAGATACGCTCCATGCTCTATATGGCTAATATGCATGCACGCCATTCGGTGTAATAACCTGCGCACGCGCCAGCTCATACACCAGCAAGCCCATCGCCGGGAGCTCAGCCTTTCAAAGAATACCGTCCCAGCACGCAGCATCTGTGCTCAACACCAATAAACACACTGATAATGGAAACGGCTGCAATAACGCCAATAGACTTATTGTTGTACCTTGACACCCTTCTAAACGTCGCTACTCGTCTGGAGTTGTATCCGCTTTAAAAACGCATCTGCTTAGCACGCTTACGACCAGGTGCACAGCGCACTGCTCAGCCCGGCTCAACACGGCAGTTGCCCCTCCATCAGTACAGCAGAGCCACCCATACAGAATGCCCCAGCATACAGAGTTATTTACGCTGGGCATGAGAAGGCCTGTAGCAGCATGCATCTGGCTGCCACCTCCGCAAGTTCGATGCATGCCTACTGTGGCTTACACAGCCAAACACCACTGGCTTCTAAATGAGCTGGCCCCCTGCAGCACGCACAAACGCGGCAGTGCCTTGCAGTGCATCCAACCGCCGTTAACTTGCAAATGACACAGCCGACGCTGGTAAGCGAACAAAGTGTACACCTGCTACTCACCTTTAAAATGCCTAACCTCCATATGCGCAGCCAGCAAATGCCACGCCTAACCGATCAAACGGACACAAACTAGGCCAATGCCTACAAACGCAAGCACAGCTCTCCGCCCAACACCTAGAGTCAGTTCTACACGTGCTCTTGTACCGACTAGATTACGCAGGGTGTTTACACGCGATCGGCCAGGGATGTGTGAATCCCATTCATGGATAGAAAGTGTAGGTAAATAGCTCGAGACAGCCAACGCACGAGCTGCACATGCACACCAGCGTAACCATATCAGTACACCGCTAGCCCGTTCACCATGCATGTTTCAAAACGTCCAGCGCTCTCCTCGCAACACCAATATGTTTCCAGTAACACAGTTCGGAAGCTGCTGAATACAACACGGGTTAGTGAAGCGCACAAGAGCTAGACACTTGTGCCAGGGGCAGCGAATACCTTGCCAGTCGCATAGGTGCCGCAAAACAACTCGCGGAGTGGAATGTACACCACATGCCTGCGCCATCGCATGCAGTACACCCTGCATAACGTCCTCGGGAACCTTCCATGCTCCAAGCGCTAGTAATTCTGTCCTGCTCTCCACAGACCAGAACGCACTTCCTTTTAGCACGCCTAGCCAATTGACGAGTCTCTGCTAACTTTCCAATGTATTATACGCGAACCATGAATCAAGGTATGAAGCACGCAGCTACTGCACGTTCCCAACTCGTCGAATGCTTTGGACAAACCCACCTTAAGAGAACTTAACCAACTCGAAAAACGCATAATACGACGCACGCACCAAGACAAAGACTGTACCCAGCTAGGCAAGCGAACAAGAACGAAACCAGGTCGGTCTGCTTTTTGCAAACCCTCCTGCTGCCCCACCACTCCCACATGCAAACAGGCATGCCCTTACTGCGTCAATTGGCTTCCTGTCCTCCAGGTGCAGCGCATGCCCACCATTTCACGAAAAGTTCGAGATGAAGCTGATGCACGAATTGAAGGGCGCCCCTGACCCTCAATGACCCTACTGCGCATCACAAGTCTACGTTCACACCTAAGTCACACTGCCTCTGCTCACTCGTCCTCAAGCCTATCACAGGTGGAACGGCTCGCACATGCAGGACCTCCAACGTGCTGCTGCACGCTCTTCTTCCATGTGGTTCCTTCCTTTGCATGCAATCGCAGCCATTTTCCAGCACCGACCCATCCGCCCAACAACAAGAAACCTGCGGCTGTTCCTTGCAGCGGCAGTTGCCATACTGTGGGGCATTGACCCGTGAATACACTCATCCACGCAAGGCCCTAAGAACAGAAACAAGCGAATCTGTTCATCACATCAGAACTTGAACCAAAGCGATGACGTCTCGTGACACGCGCATGGGCCACCCTATTTGCAGAGCGTCGTGGCTCACCGCCTCAAGCTGTGCAGGCCATGCGGGGTGACGGACAGTCCAATCCACACGAGCCCAGACAACTCCTTCAACGCTCTGCGCATGCCTTTCAGTGTAACTGTTTTGTTTAAAGCAGGTGCCCACGAATGCGGAATCCACACATCGCTCGGAGACGCCACTTGCAGGATGCCCTCCAAGCATGGCGTAGAACCGGGGCGGCCTGCAGGCAAATGCATCCAGCAAAACTTCCTCCCACCCACCTCAGCTATTTTCCCCACGGTTGCTTTTCCAACGTATCCTCAACGCCCAACGCATATTCAAGCATCCCTGGATAACAAAATGCAGCAAATAACAAACCCATGCACGAGAATAGAATACGGGACTGCATTCCCAAGCATATAGCCCCAGCAGCGCTGTGGTTTCCTGCAAAATAAAACCAATCATGCCGGACGCTCTCGAAGTACCAACTCACCTCCTACAAAACCGGATCTACCCCTCGCTACCCAGGTAATGAGAGGGCACCGACAACGCCTCAACTCTTTCCTGATTTGACTAAACTCTAAAGCATACACTCCCACCCGCAGCTTCATCATCTGGCAACGACAATGCGGTGATGCACGCAAACCACGCTGTGCCTTTAAGCCAACTCATACCCACAGAAGGGGCGTTGCTCACACAAGCCGAGTTGCATTTTCTCGCTCAGTGGCATTACGCAAAGAGTGTGTGTAGCGCGACCCGCAAATCAATAGCCCCCGTCACGACATAAAATGCTCTGCAGTCTGACCGTAAAAGGATGCAAAGATATCTACAGTGCAAAGTGCGCGAGTAGCACCTGAACCTTTAGTGGTAACTACACACTCTGCACACTCTGCACACTCTGCTCGTTCTGTCTACCCACCCCGCACAAAGCCCTTAAAAGTCCCCACCAACAGCAGTATCTCGCCTAAAAGCCCATCATGGCCGTTCGGCTGCAAAACCTGCAATGCATAATTGCATAGTGAGGAAAGGCTTGCTGCATTGCCCACGCTCTTGACGAGACTCTGCAGATCTGTCACCTGCTCGCTGAGGCATAACTGCTCGCTGAGGCCTAATTTGTCCGGCAGCCACGCATGCACAGCAGGTATCAACGAATAGTCGATGCACGCAATAGCAGAATGTCTCAGTTTCACAGATGACTTTGCGGGAGGCCATGCATCGTGCCATCCAGCCTTCTCATTTCCTTCATCGGTACTCCCTTCCATCGTGAACACAACAAAAGGTAACGAGCCAGACAAAAACCAGCTGTCCACGCTTCACGAGTTCTTCTCATGCGCTGACCTCACGCAGCCACCCAAAGCACGCAGCCCCTCTCTCTCCATGCCACAATTACCCAACACGCAAGCGTGCATGCACTTGCAGAATCCTAACATGCCACGAGTAACTGTCTGCACGCTAATGCCTTTTAAGCATGCTCCACCAGCGGTCTCCTATCTACGGCGACGGCGCCACAAATGCAGCAGCAGGTAGGGAGAAAAAAAGCCAAACCCTCCATTAGCCAAGTCAGTTGACAAAAACGCTACACAACAACTTCAGCTGGTGTGGCTCTAGCTGCTTGCAGTGCCCCATAAACTTTGGCGATTCAATGACGCACTTTCTGGCATAGTGCAAGTGCCTGCCATCACGAATGCGTCATTCCCGTCGTGGTGTGCCCAAAGTGTCCCACACGCTGCGCCAAGATACGAATCGTCGCCTCAGTGCAATGGAACGCGGATAGCACTTCGATTCTGCATCAGCGCAGCAGGTCAGGATGCAGCACACGCAAGAGCATGTCCCTCCAGCAACTGGCGCGCTACCACGCTGTCGTTGCCGTCGAATCATAAATGAAGCAAAAACCAACACACATACCTCCGCGCGCTCATATCCCCTGAAGCTCAGCTCCCTCTTGAAAAGCTCGTCTGTACAAAACGGTGGACGCCCATGCACCTCAACCGCAAGCACTAAATTCTCACAACCACAGACAAACAGGGTCCCGATCATCATACAAACAGGCTAAGCATGCGTGTATGGACCCGCGCGACGCAAACAACGTATCGCTGGAGCCTACACGCCAAGCGTATGGACGAAGTAAAGATGCACCCTGAGCACGCGCCCCCAATGTACCCAGACATATGACAAAATGCCCTTCAAAGTGAAAGTGGAGCCTGAAGGAACAGTGCGCAGCTAAGCAGCCTTTTAGAAAGCCTGTGCGCGCACGAGTGCGACTGGAATGGTTTTGAGTGCGGCTCCTTTCCTTCCAGGGGTCGTGCTTAAAATGCAGTTCATGACTAATGCGCCACACAAAAACACCTGCTAAAACACTTGGAAAAACGCACTGTTAAATTGGCCAGTTTAGCCCGTTCCATTATATGAAAACTGTAGGTGGATGCGCAATGACGATATCCTTTCCCTAGGCAATCATATACACACACCGAATGACACGATGCAAGCATTAATCCTGCCAGCGCATGACCCCCCCGCCAAGGCGCCTCCGAGCCTCGAAGCCACTCAATGAATTATTTGCCGCAACACAGCTGTTAGTAAGACGGCCCTCAAGCAGGAAGCAGCAAAATTAGAGTCCCAGTGTCCACTTCGCCTTGCATGCCTGACCGTGCAAACTGCACGCTAAGACCTGAAAGTAGCCTCCTCACGTAACTAACACGTAGGCACGCATGCATTTGGCAAAACCCAACTCCTAGCATATTTATCTTGCATGCATTAACAGCCACTGGGTGCATCTCCACATCCACACCTAGCAGCATGCAGGGGCGCAGCCCCTAATTATGCCTCTGCATTCCCACGGTAGGGCAAAAGGCACCTGTCAGTGCACGTCAAGCAGTTGCATGCATGCAGCTGCCAAATATGGCAGTTTTGCTCGTTGCCAGCAAGCACCAAATTCCAACAGGCCCGTTACCTACTTTCTATATTAACGCAGCATGAGAATGCGTGCGGCACTCTATGCGAATGCGGTTGTTCGCCACCCCTCAAAATTGTCTACAAACGCACATTATCAGGACAATGCCTTCCTTTGGAAGCATTCCCCCCCTCAGAACGCCTCCGTGGAGAGCTGAATTCGTCAGATGTCCATACCAGTGAGTAAAACCCGAGAACAAATCCTCTGCAGATGCTGAAGAACCATAAAAACGCTTCGGCCAAGGCTCCTTTCCGTTCTTTCCAGCATTGCGGAAAAGCGCCTTTGACCTTTATGTACTCGTTAAACGTTCACGGTCGTACCAACTGGAATCATGCAGGATGAGTGTCCGGTATATTAATGCGCATGTACCTGAGATGCGCTCCATGCTCTATGTGGCTAATATGCATGCACGCCATTCGGTGTAATAACCTGCGCACGCGCCAGCTCATACACCAGCAAGCCCATCGCCGGGAGCTCAGCCTTTCAAAGAATACCGTCCCAGCACGCAGCATCTGTGCTCAACACCAATAAACACACTGATAATGGAAACGGCTGCAATAACGCCAATAGACTTATTGTTGTACCTTGACACCCTTCTAAACGTCGCTACTCGTCTGGAGTTGTATCCGCTTTAAAAACGCATCTGCTTAGCACGCTTACGACCAGGTGCACAGCGCACTGCTCAGCCCGGCTCAACACGGCAGTTGCCCCTCCATCAGTACAGCAGAGCCACCCATACAGAATGCCCCAGCATACAGGGTTATTTACGCTGGGCATGAGAAGGCCTGTAGCAGCATGCATCTGGCTGCCACCTCCGCAAGTTCGATGCATGCCTACTGTGGCTTACACAGCCAAACACCACTGGCTTCTAAATGAGCTGGCCCCCTGCAGCACGCACAAACGCGGCAGTGCCTTGCAGTGCATCCAACCGCCGTTAACTTGCAAATGACACAGCCGACGCTGGTAAGCGAACAAAGTGTACACCTGCTACTCACCTTTAAAATGCCTAACCTCCATATGCGCAGCCAGCAAATGCCACGCCTAACCGATCAAACGGACACAAACTAGGCCAATGCCTACAAACGCAAGCACAGCTCTCCGCCCAACACCTAGAGTCAGTTCTACACGTGCTCTTGTACCGACTAGATTACGCAGGGTGTTTACACGCGATCGGCCAGGGATGTGTGAATCCCATTCATGGATAGAAAGTGTAGGTAAATAGCTCAGACAGCCAACGCACGAGCTGCACATGCACACCAGCGTAACCATATCAGTACACCGCTAGCCAGTTCACCATGCATGTTTCAAAACGTCCAGCGCTCTCCTCGCAACACCAATATGTTTCCAGTAACACAGTTCGGAAGCTGCTGAATACAACGCGGGTCAGTGAAGCGCACAAGAGCTAGACACTTGTGCCAGGGGCAGCGAATACCTTGCCAGTCGCATAGGTGCCGCAAAACAACTCGCGGAGTGGAATGTACACCACATGCCTGCGCCATCGCATGCAGTACACCCTGCATAACGTCCTCGGGAACCTTCCATGCTCCAAGCGCTAGTAATTCTGTCCTGCTCTCCACAGACCAGAACGCACTTCCTTTTAGCACGCCTAGCCAATTGACGAGTCTCTGCTAACTTTCCAATGTATTATACGCGAACCATGAATCAAGGTATGAAGCACGCAGCTACTGCACGTTCCCAACTCGTCGAATGCTTTGGACAAACCCACCTTAAGAGAACTTAACCAACTCGAAAAACGCATAATACGACGCACGCACCAAGACAAAGACTGTACCCAGCTAGGTAAGCGAACAAGAACGAAACCAGGTCGGTCTGCTTTTTGCAAACCCTCCTGCTGCCCCACCACTCCCACATGCAAACAGGCATGCCCTTACTGCGTCAATTGGCTTCCTGTCCTCCAGGTGCAGCGCATGCCCACCATTTCACGAAAAGTTCGAGATGAAGCTGATGCACGAATTGAAGGGCGCCCCTGACCCTCAATGACCCTACTGCGCATCACAAGTCTACGTTCACACCTAAGTCACACTGCCTCTGCTCACTCGTCCTCAAGCCTATCACAGGTGGAACGGCTCGCACATGCAGGACCTCCAACGTGCTGCTGCACGCTCTTCTTCCATGTGGTTCCTTCCTTTGCATGCAATCGCAGCCATTTTCCAGCACCGACCCATCCGCCCAACAACAAGAAACCTGCGGCTGTTCCTTGCAGCGGCAGTTGCCATACTGTGGGGCATTGACCCGTGAATACACTCATCCACGCAAGGCCCTAAGAACAGAAACAAGCGAATCTGTTCATCACATCAGAACTTGAACCAAAGCGATGACGTCTCGTGACACGCGCATGGGCCACCCTATTTGCAGAGCGTCGTGGCTCACCGCCTCAAGCTGTGCAGGCCATGCGGGGTGACGGACAGTCCAATCCACACGAGCCCAGACAACTCCTTCAACGCTCTGCGCATGCCTTTCAGTGTAACTGTTTTGTTTAAAGCAGGTGCCCACAAATGCGGAATCCACACATCGCTCGGAGACGCCACTTGCAGGATGCCCTCCAAGCATGGCGTAGAACCGGGGCGGCCTGCAGGCAAATGCATCCAGCAAAACTTCCTCCCACCCACCTCAGCTATTTTCCCCACGGTTGCTTTTCCAACGTATCCTCAACGCCCAACGCATATTCAAGCATCCCTGGATAACAAAATGCAGCAAATAACAAACCCATGCACGAGAATAGAATACGGGACTGCATTCCCAAGCATATAGCCCCAGCAGCGCTGTGGTTTCCTGCAAAATAAAACCAATCATGCCGGACGCTCTCGAAGTACCAACTCACATCCTACAAAACCGGATCTACCCCTCGCTACCCAGGTAATGAGAGGGCACCGACAACGCCTCAACTCTTTCCTGATTTGACTAAACTCTAAAGCATACACTCCCAGCCGCAGCTTCATCATCTGGCAACGACAATGCAGTGATGCACGCAAACCACGCTGTGCCTTTAAGCCAACTCATACCCACAGAAGGGGCGTTGCTCACACAAGCCGAGTTGCATTTTCTCGCTCAGTGGCATTACGCAAAGAGTGTGTGTAGCGCGACCCGCAAATCAATAGCCCCCGTCACGACATAAAATGCTCTGCAGTCTGACCGTAAAAGGATGCAAAGATATCTACAGTGCAAAGTGCTCGAGTAGCACCTGAACCTTTAGTGGTAACTACACACTCTGCACACTCTGCACACTCTGCTCGTTCTGTCTACCCACCCCGCACAAAGCCCTTAAAAGTCCCCACCAACAACAGCATCTCGCCTAAAAGCCCATCATGGCCGTTCGGCTGCAAAACCTGCAATGCATAATTGCATAGTGAGGAAAGGCTTGCTGCATTGCCCACGCTCTTGACGAGACTCTGCAGATCTGTCACCTGCTCGCTGAGGCCTAATTTGTCCGGCAGCCACGCATGCACAGCAGGTATCAACGAATAGTCGATGCACGCAATAGCAGAATGTCTCAGTTTCACAGATGACTTTGCGGGAGGCCATGCATCGTGCCATCCAGCCTTCTCATTTCCTTCATCGGTACTCCCTTCCATCGTGAACACAACAAATGATAACGAACCAGACAAAAACCAGCTGTCCGCGTTTCACGAGTTCTTCTCATGCGCTGACCTCACGCAGCCACCCAAAGCACGCAGCCCCTCTCTCTCCATGCCACAATTACCCAACACGCAAGCGTGCATGCACTTGCAGAATTCTAACATGCCACGAGTAACTGTCTGCACGCTAATGCCTTTTAAGCATGCTCCACCAGCGGTCTCCTATCTACGGCGACGGCGCCACAAATGCAGCAGCAGGTAGGGAGAAAAAAAGCCAAACCCTCCATTAGCCAAGTCAGTTGACAAAAACGCTACACAACAACTTCAGCTGGTGTGGCTCTAGCTGCTTGCAGTGCCCCATAAACTTTGGCGATTCAATGACGCACTTTCTGGCATAGTGCAAGTGCCTGCCATCACGAATGCGTCATTCCCGTCGTGGTGTGCCCAAAGTGTCCCACACGCTGCGCCAAGATACGAATCGTCGCCTCAGTGCAATGGAACGCGGATAGCACTTCGATTCTGCATCAGCGCAGCAGGTCAGGATGCAGCACACGCAAGAGCATGTCCCTCCAGCAACTGGCGCGCTACCACGCTGTCGTTGCCGTCGAATCATAAATGAAGCAAAAACCAACACACATACCTCCGCGCGCTCATATCCCCTGAAGCTCAGCTCCCTCTTGAAAAGCTCGTCTGTACAAAACGGTGGACGCCCATGCACCTCAACCGCAAGCACTAAATTCTCACAACCACAGACAAACAGGGTCCCGATCATCATACAAACAGGCTAAGCATGCGTGTATGGACCCGCGCGACGCAAACAACGTATCGCTGGAGCCTACACGCCAAGCGTATGGACGAAGTAAAGATGCACCCTGAGCACGCGCCCCCAATGTACCCAGACATATGACAAAATGTCCTTCAAAGTGAAAGTGGAGCCTGAAGGAACAGTGCGCAGCTAAGCAGCCTTTTAGAAAGCTTGTGCGCGCACGAGTGCGACTGGAATGGTTTTGAGTGCGGCTCCTTTCCTTCCAGGGCTCGTGCTTAAAATGCAGTTCATGACTAATGCGCCACACAAAAACACCTGCTAAAACACTTGGAAAAACGCACTGTTAAATTGGCGAGTTTAGCCCGTTCCATTATATGAAAACTGTAGGTGGATGCGCAATGACGATATCCTTTCCCTAGGCAATCATATACACACACCGAATGACACGATGCAAGCATTAATCCTGCCAGCGCATGAGTCCCCCGCCAAGGCGTCTGCGAGCCTCGAAGCCACTCAATGAGTTAGTTGCCGCAACACAGCTGTTAGTACGACGGCCCTCAAGCAGGAAGCAGCAAAATTAGAGTCCCAGTGTCCACTTCGCCTTGCATGTCTGGCCGTGCAAACTACACGCTAAAATCTGAAAGTAGCCTCCTCACGTAACTAACACGTAGGCACGCATGCATTTGGCAAAACCCAACTTCTAGCATATTTATCTTGCATGCATTACCAGCCACTGGGTGCATCCCCGCATCCACACCTAGCAGCATGCAAGGGCGCAGCTCCTAATTGTGCCTCTGCATTCCCACGGTAGAGCAAAAGGCACCTGCCAGTTCATGTCAAGCAGTTGCATACACGCAGTCGCCAAAATTGGCAGCTTGGCTGGTTGATAGCAGCTGATAGTCGACAGCCGTTTCCGAACCCAGTTTCGTTTCAGTGGAGCGTATGAATTGCAGTGGCGGTATAGGCGTTTGCCGCTTCTGGACACTCCTCAAAACCATTCACACGCATGCCTTAGCGGGGCGATGCCATTTTTTGAAAGGTCAAAAGACTTCCTTGGAGAGCCCAGTTTGCAAGACGCTTATACCACCCAGCATGCCCTGCACGCCACGCCCCTGGAAAGGCTGAAGAGGCATGAGCACCGGCTGGGCATGGCTCTTCTTCGTTCATTCCAGCATTCAGTAAAGGCGCCATCGGCCCTTAAAGACTCCCTACCGAATTCGAAATGTTTTCGATGCGCCCAAGCGGCGGATAGCCTCTGTCAATTTATATCTGGCGGCATTAACGGGATTCTGCCTGCTTTGTGCAAAATAGGAGCTCAAAACACAGTGTAGTGCTGTGCAGGCATGGTAGATGAAAGGGCCAGCTACAGCACTCTGCATGTCCCAAGGCCCAGCCTGGGAACAGCTACAAGGGCACTGTACGATTGCACAACTACATGACGGGGAGAAATTCTAGGTTTATCAGTGGAAAGGAACTGCCCGCGCCCATGGCCAAGCCCAAGGCAAGTCAGTCTCCACCGTGCAATCGCGCATGGCACGGATATGGCGCAGTCATTAACACCGCCCATAAATGCGCTTCATATGGTAGGCGAACAACGTGCAAACACAACCATCAGTGTAATATCCTGACCACGAGAAATCCTCCACGCCAGTAATCCCCTCGTGGGAAACTTCGCCTACCAATGGCTAACATTCCAGCTTGAAGCATCTGCCTTCAACACGACTTACCGAATATGGCCAGAGCTGGTAAACAAGCAAGGCGTACGTACACTTGCTGTTCACCTTGCAACTCCCATGTCACCACATGCCCATTCAACAAATAACACGCCTGAGCAGTAAAATGCTACCAGATTACGCCCCTACCCACAAACACCCATACCGCTCCCAGCACACCACCGCCAGCCAATTCTAGCCGCGCTCTTGCCAAACCCTAACAACTAGAACCTTTAGGTAAACAGCTCAGACAGCCAACGCACGAGCTGCACATGCACACCAGCGTAACCATATAAGTACATCGCTAGCCAGTTCACCATGCATGTTTCATAAAGTCCAGTGCTCTCCTCGCAACACCAATATGTTTCCAGTAACACAGTTCGGAAGCTGCTGAATACAACGCGGGTCAGTGAAGCGCACAAGAGCTAGACACTTGTGCCAGGGGCAGCGAATACCTTGCCAGTCGCATAGGTGCCGCAAAACAACTCGCGGAGTGGAATGTACACCACATGCCTGCGCCATCGCATGCAGTACACCCTGCATAACGTCCTCGGGAACCTTCCATGCTCCAAGCGCTAGTAATTCTGTCCTGCTCTCCACAGACCAGAACGCACTTCCTTTTAGCACGCCTAGCCAATTGACGAGTCTCTGCTAACTTTCCAATGTATTATACGCGAACCATGAATCAAGGTATGAAGCACGCAGCTACTGCACGTTCCCAACTCGTCGAATGCTTTGGACAAACCCACCTTAAGAGAACTTAACCAACTCGAAAAACGCATAATACGACGCACGCACCAAGACAAAGACTGTACCCAGATAGGCAAGCGAACAAGAACGAAACCAGATCGGTCTGCTTTTTGCAAACCCTCCTGCTGCCCCACCACTCCCACATGCAAACAGGCATGCCCTTACTGCGTCAATTGGCTTCCTGTCCTCCAGGTGCAGCGCATGCCCACCATTTCACGAAAAGTTCGAGATGAAGCTGATGCACGAATTGAAGGGCGCCCCTGACCCTCAATGACCCTACTGCGCATCACAAGTCTACGTTCACACCTAAGTCACACTGCCTCTGCTCACTCGTCCTCAAGCCTATCACAGGTGGAACGGCTCGCACATGCAGGACCTCCAACGTGCTGCTGCACGCTCTTCTTCCATGTGGTTCCTTCCTTTGCATGCAATCGCAGCCATTTTCCAGCACCGACCCATCCGCCCAACAACAAGAAACCTGCGGCTGTTCCTTGCAGCGGCAGTTGCCATACTGTGGGGCATTGACCCGTGAATACACTCATCCACGCAAGGCCCTAAGAACAGAAACAAGCGAATCTGTTCATCACATCAGAACTTGAACCAAAGCGATGACGTCTCGTGACACGCGCATGGGCCACCCTATTTGCAGAGCGTCGTGGCTCACCGCCTCAAGCTGTGCAGGCCATGCGGGGTGACGGACAGTCCAATCCACACGAGCCCAGACAACTCCTTCAACGCTCTGCGCATGCCTTTCAGTGTAACTGTTTTGTTTAAAGCAGGTGCCCACAAATGCGGAATCCACACATCGCTCGGAGACGCCACTTGCAGGATGCCCTCCAAGCATGGCGTAGAACCGGGGCGGCCTGCAGGCAAATGCATCCAGCAAAACTTCCTCCCACCCACCTCAGCTATTTTCCCCACGGTTGCTTTTCCAACGTATCCTCAACGCCCAACGCATATTCAAGCATCCCTGGATAACAAAATGCAGCAAATAACAAACCCATGCACGAGAATAGAATACGGGACTGCATTCCCAAGCATATAGCCCCAGCAGCGCTGTGGTTTCCTGCAAAATAAAACCAATCATGCCGGACGCTCTCGAAGTACCAACTCACCTCCTACAAAACCGGATCTACCCCTCGCTACCCAGGTAATGAGAGGGCACCGACAACGCCTCAACTCTTTCCTGATTTGACTAAACTCTAAAGCATACACTCCCAGCCGCAGCTTCATCATCTGGCAACGACAATGCAGTGATGCACGCAAACCACGCTGTGCCTTTAAGCCAACTCATACCCACAGAAGGGGCGTTGCTCACACAAGCCGAGTTGCATTTTCTCGCTCAGTGGCATTACGCAAAGAGTGTGTGTAGCGCGACCCGCAAATCAATAGCCCCCGTCACGACATAAAATGCTCTGCAGTCTGACCGTAAAAGGATGCAAAGATATCTACAGTGCAAAGTGCTCGAGTAGCACCTGAACCTTTAGTGGTAACTACACACTCTGCACACTCTGCACACTCTGCTCGTTCTGTCTACCCACCCCGCACAAAGCCCTTAAAAGTCCCCACCAACAACAGCATCTCGCCTAAAAGCCCATCATGGCCGTTCGGCTGCAAAACCTGCAATGCATAATTGCATAGTGAGGAAAGGCTTGCTGCATTGCCCACGCTCTTGACGAGACTCTGCAGATCTGTCACCTGCTCGCTGAGGCCTAATTTGTCCGGCAGCCACGCATGCACAGCAGGTATCAACGAATAGTCGATGCACGCAATAGCAGAATGTCTCAGTTTCACAGATGACTTTGCGGGAGGCCATGCATCGTGCCATCCAGCCTTCTCATTTCCTTCATCGGTACTCCCTTCCATCGTGAACACAACAAATGATAACGAACCAGACAAAAACCAGCTGTCCGCGTTTCACGAGTTCTTCTCATGCGCTGACCTCACGCAGCCACCCAAAGCACGCAGCCCCTCTCTCTCCATGCCACAATTACCCAACACGCAAGCGTGCATGCACTTGCAGAATTCTAACATGCCACGAGTAACTGTCTGCACGCTAATGCCTTTTAAGCATGCTCCACCAGCGGTCTCCTATCTACGGCGACGGCGCCACAAATGCAGCAGCAGGTAGGGAGAAAAAAAGCCAAACCCTCCATTAGCCAAGTCAGTTGACAAAAACGCTACACAACAACTTCAGCTGGTGTGGCTCTAGCTGCTTGCAGTGCCCCATAAACTTTGGCGATTCAATGACGCACTTTCTGGCATAGTGCAAGTGCCTGCCATCACGAATGCGTCATTCCCGTCGTGGTGTGCCCAAAGTGTCCCACACGCTGCGCCAAGATACGAATCGTCGCCTCAGTGCAATGGAACGCGGATAGCACTTCGATTCTGCATCAGCGCAGCAGGTCAGGATGCAGCACACGCAAGAGCATGTCCCTCCAGCAACTGGCGCGCTACCACGCTGTCGTTGCCGTCGAATCATAAATGAAGCAAAAACCAACACACATACCTCCGCGCGCTCATATCCCCTGAAGCTCAGCTCCCTCTTGAAAAGCTCGTCTGTACAAAACGGTGGACGCCCATGCACCTCAACCGCAAGCACTAAATTCTCACAACCACAGACAAACAGGGTCCCGATCATCATACAAACAGGCTAAGCATGCGTGTATGGACCCGCGCGACGCAAACAACGTATCGTTGGAGCCTACACGCCAAGCGTATGGACGAAGTAAAGATGCACCCTGAGCACGCGCCCCCAATGTACCCAGACATATGACAAAATGCCCTTCAAAGTGAAAGTGGAGCCTGAAGGAACAGTGCGCAGCTAAGCAGCCTTTTAGAAAGCCTGTGCGCGCACGAGTGCGACTGGAATGGTTTTGAGTGCGGCTCCTTTCCTTCCAGGGCTCGTGCTTAAAATGCAGTTCATGACTAATGCGCCACACAAAAACACCTGCTAAAACACTTGGAGAAACGCAATGTTAAATTGGCCAGTTTAGCCCGTTCCATTATATGAAAACTGTAGGTGGATGCGCAATGACGATATCCTTTCCCTAGGCAATCATATACACACACCGAATGACACGATGCAAGCATTAATCCTGCCAGCGCATGACCCCCCCGCCAAGGCGCCTCCGAGCCTCGAAGCCACTCAATGAATTATTTGCCGCAACACAGCTGTTAGTACGATGGCCGTCAAGCAGGAAGCAGCAAAATTAGAGTCCCAGTGTCCACTTCGCCTTGCATGCCTGACCGTGCAAACTGCACGCTAAGACCTGAAAGTAGCCTCCTCACGTAACTAACACGTAGGCACACATGCATTTGGCAAAACCCAACTTCTAGCATATTTATCTTGCATGCATTACCAGCCACTGGGTGCATCCACGCATCCACACCTAGCAGCATGCAAGGGCACATCTCCTGGTTTTGCATGTGCATCCCGATAGTAGAACACAGTAGGTAATGCCCTACTGTGCCTCACCAGGCATTGTTGGGCTCGATCCCACAATACAAGCATTCTACAGAATTGAGCCGACCCACTGCACATTAATGCACAGATTTCACGGTACTGACAGTAATCACTGTCTCGACAAATCCATCTAACCTAGATCTCACTACTCGCGCGCAGCAGTGACGTCCGAGGGATTGTACAGGCTTCCGAAAGCGGCTCACCGACGATCCATTCAAGTCTTCGCCTCCAGTTCTAACTTTCCGGGGTTTCATTATGCTGCGCGCGAAATATAAAATGGATAGTACTAAAAACGCAGCCGACAAGTGGCCCCAAATGGGGTGCTTTTGTTCCACTCGAGCACGCAGTCGGTAGGATGAACCTTGCTCCTGCAAGTTACTAATCTCTGGAGGAGCATCTTGGACGCTGAGAGGAGCCTCACTAGGGCTAGCCTGTAAAGGGTTTTCAACAGGAATGGCCAGGACAGCCGAGCAGGTCCAGACGAACAGCAGTAAACTTAACATCTCCAGGATTACGAAGAACGCCTGCCAACTCTAAAAGGCTGGAGTTTTTTTATGCCTTTTATACTGTGATTGAACGCAAAGGCCTACGTCTTATGGCTTCCGCCTAGTCTGGCTATTAATCTGGCTTCTCTCAATGATGCCTGATGTTGTGACACTCCGGTCACTGCTGCGTGGCTCTTCGGCGTGGGAGCCCGGTGTATCCGAGATAGATTCTAATGTCCCTGCTGCAGCATATAATCCACCTAAAAATACACAAAAAAGCAAACTAAATGATCTCTTGACAGTGGGAGATATTCAGGATAAATATATGGTTTGTGGATCGAGCCTCCTTTTACAGGCTGTGCGTTGCCAAGTTGAGCAGCCCCTCATAGGGAGGGCAAAAAAGATCAGCCCGTAGATGCAATTATGCCAATGGCTACCTTGAATTTATTAATGTATTGTTACTTCCAACAACTGGGCCCATAAGACTTCCCGACGTTGAAACTGTAAGGGACCCTCGACCTAATCGGTGTGAGGCATGGTATGGTGTGTATGCAGCACTGTCGTTGTAAGGTTCGTGCATGTATTCCTACTTATGCGCAGACTGTTTGTGGGTTTTGGGTGTTGGCCGAAACCCCTTTTGGAACCTTCTTCGTAAGCGCGTGGCTCTATTGCAGCTACCGACGGTCCTCAGCCTAGCGTTTCTCAGCGTAGGATCACCTGCGTGATTTTGATACTCGTATCCTTACGTACTCGCAGGCTGTCTAGGGAGGGCTGAGGAAGTGCTTTGCACCTATGTATTACTGTCCACAATGCTATCGCCTGTAGAAAGAACAGGGTTGCCTGCAATTGCACGACGCGGTTCCGTGCAGCACCAGTTGAGCAACGTACGCGTCAATCCGTGACAGGTCGGTCTGTGCCGCGGACCACGCAGTTGATTCGGTTTGCAAAGGGCATATGGAGGCTGGTATCGGTGTCAGGTGATTTTGAGTAACTCCTTCGTTAAGGTATCTGACGCATTTGCGGTTCCAGGCGGCCATCACCTATGATTGAGAAGCTTTGTTACACTTGGTAGCACAGCTTGGCTCATCGGGACCTGTGAGAGCAGTGAAGCTGAACCCGAAAGGGGTGACGTAGTACACTGCAGTTCTCGATGACGAAGGCACTTGCAGAAAGATTATTTTACGGAAGTCCTCTATGACCTGTTGAAAGCCTTTACCGATCCTCACCCCTGCTCCCCTCGTGCATAATGGAGGCTCACCAGAGTGTGCCTTCCGGTAGGGAAGCGATTAGCGGCTAGGCCTCTAGCCGTATTGGAACCAGTGCAGTATCCGCATCCCATCCAGCAGAACATGTCTTTGCAGCAAAGGCAATTCATAAATAGTGCCTAGGACTTTGCGTACCGTCCAGGTATGACCGGCGACACACTGAGTTGTGCTTTAGATCTCAAAGCGAACCCAGAAAGCTTCCGTTGCTATGGGAGTCTCCCGTACTACAAGGGGAGACCCAGCAACGGTGGTTATATCCAGTACCACTTTTCCAGAACGCATCCGGTCTACATAACCCTTCAAGCCTGCGCTGCTATGTAGGGTAACATGCTGCGGCAGCACTGAGGAAGGCTAACCAAGGGAATCCGTCGATAGTGCGCTACATCTGGAGGTAGCAATGAGTGGAGGAGAAAAGCCTAATGGTGGACTTCTGCATCAATGGTTCATAGCACATTGCCCTTGGGCGAGAGGCATCCGGTAACCAGCTGAGCCGTGGAAAGGAAACTTAGGGATGAAAGAGTAAAGCTCGCCGTTATGGTGTACTGCAAAAGCATCCCAGAATGGAAAAAAAACGTCGCTTTCATTGTCCTAGAGGACGGGTTTGCAAATGGCCCACACACGGAGCCTGTGTATGATGAGAGTATGAAGGCCAATCCCCAATAAAAAATGAAGACATACGACAACCGACGAAAGCCTGCTAATTTGGCGCCCAGAACCCGGGGGGGCAATGAGCCGAGCGGCGCGTTTGCTCCCTCTGCAGAAAATAAGGTACTTCTGGAGACTTCAGGCGCATAAAGAGGGCTACTGAATTGGCGAAACAACACTTCGAGCAACGCATCCAGCCCTCCCATTGGCATTTGCATCCTCTGCGGCAAGAGGGCCAGAATCAGTGGTCCGAGGAAAAAGGGGAGACAGAGCTGCTGCGCAGGTCGGCGACGCTGCAGGAAACGATGGAGAAGTGAATGCGGTCCGTCGCGATGGCCTTGCAAAGCCGCCGCCGTGGGAGGTTCAAACCAGATTTTAACATCCAAGGAAGTGCAGAAGTGGGCACAGTGGAAGGGAGAGTAGTCATATGGACTCAATAATGAAAACGCCACTACCGGTCTAGCTGAAAGCCCTATTTGATTTGTCTTTTTAGTCTCCCTTCCCTTTGCTTCCACCCCAGCGTATCTTTGTACATTCAAGTCTTGTCAATGACCCAAAACGGCAAAGGAGAGAACAAAATTATCTCATTGCGAACACTTAACATTAACTCGTATTTATGCCTCGAGGTCCTGCATGCTTTCGGAGGTCATAATCACAGGAACACCCTGTAGCTGGATCACAGCGTGCACGGCGGCAACGTGGTTATTTTTAGGGTTTGCCGGAAATCAGTTTAGTTAAGGGAAATAGCGCTGCCCGCTTCCTCATATCATCACGGCTAAACGCTCTACAGGCTTCGTACAGAACTTCGCTCGCGATACGCGGCTCGTCATTATCCTTCTTCGGCTGCTCATGCTGGGGCCTATGGAAGTGGGAAATTGTTGCAGTAAAAGCACTCGAGGGGAAATCAACGAGAGGCCATACTACAGAGAACTGGGAAATGCGTCACTTTAACCTTAGCCGCTGCAGTTGCTGCTGCCGATCCGTTTGCCGCTGCTGCTCCTGTTCCCTATGCTTCTGCTGCTGCACTTGCTTCTCTATTAGGCATGCGATAACTTTGAAGGCAGTAAGGACAGGGCAAAACAGCGCCTCCCTGTCATATATTGCACTGATACTATTTTCATGGAGATACGCCAGGATCAAAAGTTAAGTTCAGCCATCAGTCACCTTTCGGTTCCTCCTCCAACCGGACGCATATATCCAACCCACTCCTCTGCTCGTTCTCTTGCTGCTGGAGGTTCTGCTGCCATGGGTGAGCGCTGAGGAGCATGAGAAGTTTCGTTGTTGTTTGTGCTAGCATCGCTTCCAGACCCAGGGAAGGGCAACCCACAAGGCTGCTGGCATGTTACCTGGTGGGTTGGTGTTCACAATACCGTCGCCGCTTCACTGGGTGTTGAGTGCTTTGAGCGGAACCCTGCTACCCCGTAGTCGGCCTTATTGTTGCCGATGTTGTTGCCGGGTGCAGTGTGAACTGTGAACCAGGCAGCAGCCGCTTTCTTGCTGGCAGTTGGAAGCTGCCTGTGGCAAGCCGTGCGTGAAAGACACCGTATCACGAGTAGGAAGCGCGTAGGGATCTGGAAGTAAGCTACTGAGCCGATTCACTCAGGAATGGGGAAGAATCTGCGGTAACAGGGCTCAAACAAAGAGCACTTCTTGGAAGGCGGCAACTTCAGGCTGCTGGCCAACACTCGACCCCCGACCAGCTTCTCCACTGTACGGCGCTTGCTGGAAACATACGCCTGCTGCTGCCACTTCGCCGGGAAGACGCAGCTCAGCTTCCTGCTGCAAAGTCGTTGGCAATGATGCTTCAACTTCAGGTAAATAAGGTTGCCCATCGGGGAGCGGACAGGGTTGAGGCCGCGCGCTGTAAGGTGCTTTTTACCGATCCTGGCTTGTAGGGGACGAAGATAAGTAGACACTCGCCCCTTGCAACAGGCGTCCACACTGTATTCATCTCTGAAGCACTTGCTTGAGCTTATAGTTGGCATGTTCAGCCATCTAGCCGCTTTTGCAGTGGTATGCAGAAGAGATAGCAGCTTTAATATCGAAGTATCCAAAGAACTGCTACTATATGCCGGGTTGAAGGCGTACCTTTGTGTCGGAGTTAAGCACTTCCAGGCCCCCGTGGTAAGGAGTAACTGATCCGCTAGTTGACCTACGGTATGCCCATCTTTCTTCTCAATGGGAGTAGAATGAGCCGCGTTGCTTACCGAATCGATAATAGCTAAGATGGAGTCATGGCCGGCTCCATTTAGATGGAGGGCGAAATGAAACTTAGAGTAGCATGGCTCCAACGCCTTGCCGGACAATGGCAGGATGGAGTAGACCTCTCGGCTTCTGGTTAAGCGCTGTAGCTTAGCGCTGAACGAAGCACTGAGCCTTAGCGGTAGCGTGAGCCCGCACGCCAGAACAGTAATACAGCTTGTTCAGTGCGATGAATGCCTTCTTTTATCCAGGGTGACCGGACGCTAAGCAGTCATGATGCTGATGGAGCACAAGTGAAATGAGTCCTCATAGTATGCGCAACATTCAAGTATGGATGCTGCTAGCGGGAAGCAGTCTGGGGATTGGGGGACTCCGATGGGACGACGGTATCACCTTAGCGTGAGGGTACTGCTTGGGGTATGCTGAATGGAGGGCCCTTCCAATAGGCCCCTTTCCATGCGAGGGGCCATACTGGGTGCCACCAATCACCATCTGACAACGGTGGGAATGGCGCGTGAGTCGGAGTCGGGTGGAGTCTGGCGAGAGGTATGCTGGCATTACGCCCGCGGGTCTGGCATGCAAAGCCAAATAAGCGTTGATCAGTCTTTGCTAGTCGTCTGCTCTGGTCTGCTTCGCAGGCTCGCCTTACTTGTTGTCTTTGTTCTGGGGCTTTGGTTCACCAAAAGCTGGTCTTTGCCGGTGTAGCCTCTTACCTATAGCCTCTCGTGTTCACGTTTCCATAAACCGAAACTAGCATATCTCCTTTCCAAGCTGGTAGTGAAGCTACATATAAGGGCGTGGAAACCTTCATACTCCGGACGTCCTCCTGAAGGAGATATGATCCCTTCTGAAGTACGTACAATTGCTTCTGAAGTACGTATAATTATGATTGTTTCTGGGACAAGTGTGGCTGTTTCTGCAGAGTCATTAACGTCGTGCCTCTCCATATAATAATGAAGGCACCAGTAGCGACTGCAGCTCTTCGGGTGAGTTCTGCAAACGAGAAGGCACCTTCATAGAGACGGAAGTTCTTCCATTGACACCATATCGCGGTGAGCTTCATACTTGAACAGTAGACAAAGGCGGAGACAGCTCATGGATTGTTTTACTGAGATGGCATTTTAGGCTGTATCAGCTGGGGATACCGCCCTGGTTCTCACGCCACGAGACACCGAGCAGCCCGGTGCCTACCTTCACACAGGAGGGCAAATCCTTGCTATTCGCCAGTATTCAGGAGCGCCAAATGCCTGAACGTATAACAACTATTCTGGAGAGAGTATTTTACAGTAGGGCACCCAGCTGTGAAGTCGGCGCTTCATATCGCGCGCCTCCCCCAGTCCTCATCGTGCAGTGCTACGAAGAATAATGGGAGCAAATGCATGGTTGAAATGCGTTAGTACGATGCAAGCCAAAGAACTTCAGGGGCAGCTGCCACCTACTAATGGCCTTTATCTTTCTTTGCACTGGCTTCCGCTAACGAACCTGAAGATCCCTAGACGGCGCAACTGTCTGCAACACTTTTCTTCCAGAGGTATCGAGAGGGTCTGCTTGGCCAATATTTTGTAACGAGCCTCAGCGCAGCGCTGCAGAGTGGTGACAGGTTTGTATTGTGCCGACAGGATTGAACTGCCCTGCTTTGTATCAACAATTTCCGGGTTTGCCGGTATTGGCATTGTTGACTGACTGCTACCCAAGATGCTGTGAGTGTCTTACGGTTACGAAAATATAGTGGCAACTGCCCCTCTCCCGTAAGCCTCAATACGCCAACGCGCCTCTTGCCGAGAGAGGTGGCATCTGTCAATCGACACCCAAGCGTACCGCTAGTGGGGTTGGGCCTTGAAACACATCAATGGGTTGCTTTCGAATCTCAGCTCCAGTACCGATACACCTGTCGGTGACGCCTGCTTTCGAGGGATCACTCCAACAGGGACTTCGCAAAGTTCACTTCACAGTTGCCTCATCAGGATCAACCATGATGGGTGTGCTTCAGTCGTCAAGCAAATCTTTCATTTCCAGATTGAATGCAGCTCCTGCATCAAAGCCGGCAAGTCGCTGGGACAGCAGTTCTGGGAGTGATCAGTGAGCAGCAAAAAGCAACTGTGTCCCAAGAGCCTCGTTGGCCTCAGGGGGCTGTATGGGGGCTGGGGTAACTACCCTACACAGCGTATAGGAAAGGACGGGAGTGTCGCAATGTAATGGCTGCTGCGCTCGCCAAAATACATGGGCGCTAATAACCTATATATGCTTGTGAGGCTTATAAACTACTTAAGAGCATGTATGTTTAGCAAGAACTTCGCCTCTAAATGCTGGCTATGTGTGGTTTCGCAAATGCGACTTTACATGCAAATGGCAACTGCCGTTAAGATATTGATTAGCAATGACACATCGTAGTATTAAACGAAAATTTCAGCAGTGAGTAGTGGGAGCCCACGGTTACTCTGGGCAGCTGAAAGGATAAGGCCTACGCCGGGCAAATGATATTTTGACGTACACAGGTGTTGGAGAATCAAGCATGAACTGGGCAAACGAAAACCAAGAGTGCGACAGGAAGGAAACAAGCCACGCTTGCAGCCACAAAAGCCCTACTCTCTAAACCCTAGAACCCTAGAGTTTCGACCCTAGACCCTAAAAGCTTAAATAAACCAGAACGCCGAAAGGCTAAATCAACTTTGTGAGGTCGCGAAGCTGTGTGGCGTTTTGTGTGGGCAAAAGCGTTGCCATGCAATCGCCTCTACGTATGCCTGGAAGCCAATTATTTAAGACGATTTTGGCGGAGTATAGAGCTATCGAAATGAAAGGGGATATATTCTTTGAGTAAAAAGAGGCTTCTACTTGTAGGATACATGGACAATTACTAGTTTGTTGCTTTCAAGAAAGAATTAATGTTATGCTACGTATCGCTGTTTTTGTATGAAAAAAACCCGCAAACAGATTTTACTGCAATGGAAGAACAGTGTTTGCGCCACAAAAGCAAAAATGGCACGTCAGGCAAAGTCCATCTCTGCAAATCATTTGAAATCTCCTAAGCAGCTAAGGCTGCCAGGGAACACAGGTAAAAATAGGCTTGGGAGACAGAGCGACGGCATAAGCGCTCTTGCAAAAGGAGAGATAAGTTTAGAAAGAATACTCTCCACGTCGCACCGTCATTTTACACACGCACAAATACAATTCACAAAGCATGAAACTTGCTGGATCAAATGAAAAAAGGGGCGCGAAAAGACCGTAGGCTGTTGCTGCGAAACCTCGTTCACCACCGGCCGTTGATTTACCTGTCCGAGCTTATTACCGCACCGTCTTACATGCGCCGTAAGCGAGACCTGCGTGAAGTATCAATATGAAAGTTCCCCATGAAAAACGGAATTATTACTAGTTCATTGGAACCCCAACTAGTTCACTGGAACCCTAGCATACCTACGAGCACATGGCAAAACAAACCGCTCTATAGAGTGCATAAAGCACCCGATATACTTGTTCTTCAGAGTATTCACGAGCCGCAGGTCTTGACATTTATCCTCAGTAGTAGATCCTATGAACCTTGAAAATACTGGCTAGTAAGACTCTGAAGCAAAGCGAAAGGTCCGTAGTCTCTGCGACGCTTGCCGGCAGAGTTAGAACAAAACCGCATAGCGAAGCAGCACGCCGGTGACTGGGAATCGTCACAGTCTAACCCAGACGTCTACGGTACCACATACGTACACGGGTGTCTTGAGAACGGCAAGCCGCCCAAAATGACAACTCCAGTGCGCTGCCACAACTGGCGAGGGTGGATGATGTGGGAGCCGCAAGACATCCAAATCTCGATTTCAACGCAATGCCTTAGAATGGTGAAATTGGTTACGTTTTGCACTGCTGGGCAAAGAAACGCAAGCCACCCCAAAGCGGATCTCGGGACGAGGGCATATAAAGATTAAAAATGCGCCGGCATCCCCTTAGGGAGTTTGGAAGTCTTACAGTCTGCCGCGTTATCGCACACCTCCGAAGTGCGTTGTGTTAATATTTGTACAGGTGTCCACTGGCCGACAAGCCCCGGCCGCCGAATGCCCGCTTTATGCAAGATAGATCCACCAGCTGTTTCGCTCGGTGAAGGCGTCCTTACACAAAAGCCTGTAAAATAAAAACTCGCAGTGCTGCGTGCAAGCAGTATGGTAAGCACCACACCGCACACACCTAAGCAACCGCAGAACGAAAACGCACTTCCTGCAACATAAATAAAACAAAGTTACATAACTGCGGTGCACCATCCTACCTAGGACACCTGTTGCACGTGCTTAACCAACTACTGCATTCGTGCTATCGCACTGTGGCCCTTTATCGTAAGGTTAGCCGCCTAAGCATGTCGAGATTCTGAAGCCACAGCCACCTCAAAGCTAAAAGCAAAACCCTTGCTCCGGACATTCACATACTGCGGCAAACACCGTTGCGAGCCCGAGCCTCCTGGCAGTGCGGCAGCAGCAGCTGCTCTACCATGCCGCTCTACTGTGCCCTATTAGCTGGCCGGCCATTGCCAAAGAAACAAGCCGAAAGCAGCCGCACGTATTGCCACGGTTGCAACTTTGCTCGTTCATTCGTGCTTAGCTGTTTAAACTGCAGGCTACGCTGATTGCATCGCCTCCACTACACTGAAAACATAAAAATCTTGCTAACTAGTGCCCCTTCGGCCGAATGCACACCAGCGCGGCGTGACATCGTGCAGGTGCTTAGAATGCTTATGCTGACCTGTCTGGTGCCTCTAGGGGCTGCAGGCCGGTCGTTTATTAGCTGTCTGCAGTGCAACACATATACTGCAACACACAAACGCACTTTCTGCAGCATATAACAGAGCAAGCAGGCGCCCCCTGAAAAATACGGCAGCCCCAACCGATTCACCAAGGCTCTTTAACGTTCCCTGCCGGCCTTCAGGAGCACGCGCGGAGAGCAAGCCGCTAGCAACACCCCCTATCCACATACTGACACAGCTGCAACGTTCGTCGCTCAAACGTTCATTCGAATTTGGCTGCCTTCACGGCAGGCCTCGCTGGATGCACCTCCGTCACTACGCTGAAGACACAACATTTTCGCAAAGCGGTGCTTGGTTTGCAGGTAGCATACCAGCGAGGAGTGTCTGGGTGAAGATGCTCCAAACGCTTTCTACGAGCCCGACGGGCACTCCTTCATAGCATTTCTCAGTCTACCAATAGTTTCTAGAGGACCACGGAGGGGACTGCTTAGAAGCGGCAGGTTGATCGCTGCGCTGCGCAAAGGAAATATATAAGGATGCCTCAGTGCTAACACGCACGAACTGTCGCACAACACACACAACGGCACAAGACTCCGCCTCTACAACAAATTCCAGCAGTGCCTGCTATACCGTGCTGCTCTAAATGCACGGTATTGGGGGCCCTGAAAGGTGCCCAAACGCTCCTAGATGCTCCTAGAAGCCTCTGGTGGAACAGACACTGATGCAACTGCAGCGCCGCTCGTTCATTCGTGCTAAGCCGCACGAACTGCAGGCTACGCTCACTGTGTCGCCGCCACCACGGTGAAAACACAACAACCTTCCAAAGGAGTGCCAGGTGTGCAGCAGGCAAACCAGCCAAGCGTAACTACGTGCAGATGCTCGGAATGTTTGCACCGGCGTGGTCGCTGTTTCTTCAAACCGTTCCGTAATGTGCCTATGCCTTACTCATGGCGGGGAAGGGGATCCTTAGAAGCCGTAGGCTAATCAATGGAGAGTAGCGAAAGAATGCATGAAATTGCTGCAATAGACAAACGCACAGTCTGCAACAAAAAATGGAAAACCAGTGCCTCGCTAAAATACGCCAGAACGAGCCGCTCTGCGGCGCCGCTCTAACGCACCTTACGTTCGTTCCCAAGCGCAACTAACCAGGAGGCTCGTAGCAGCCTCCGCTGCTCCGCCTCCTGGTACGAATACAGTGCCGCACGTTCACGCGTCTTAAGGCTAAAAGCGAGGCCCTCTTGACTAAGCCGCCTCCACTAGTTTGAAAACGCAACAATCTTGCAATGTAGAGCGTCGTCTGCAGCAGGCAGACGCGACAGCCGTGTTTACATGTCGATGGTGAAGTCGCCCGTGCGACCCCGAACGGTGCTTCATCACAGAGCTCCTCAACCTGCTTATCCTTCACACAAAACCACCGAGGAGATCCCCTAGTAGATTCAAGCTGATCGGTACACTGAAGCCAGATATATATGAGCATCCTACAGAGCGGGAACGCAAGACCTGCAGCAAACAATATAGCAAGCCTGCCTCTGTCGACAAGCAACACTGCAAACTCCATCAACAAAAGCCTTGCCTGTCACCTCCCCGAAGCGTGTCTTGCATAAGCGCTCTCCCCGCACCCTCGCCTGCCGTCCCTGTCGATACCTTTGCAACGTCGCTCGTTCGCACGTACTCGGCTGCATGAGCCGCACACCCCCCTGACTGTGTGTCCGCCATTACCATGAAAAAATACTTGCATACAGCAATGCGTTGTCTACAGGCAGGCTATCGAGTTGTATCTAACTGCAAATGCTTTAAACGATTGGTGATTTGCGGAAGAGACCCGCCGTTCTTCTCAGCGTTCCCCATTCACTCTATACTCTGTGCAAAGGCGCAGAAGGAGTTGTTCAGAAGTCACAGGTGATCGGTAAGCTGCACGCAGATGCAATACGGAGACGCCGCAGGATGCAAACTCACGTACTGGTCCCCAAAATATGGCAGGCCTGTGCCTCCATCAAGGCAAGCAGCAGGATGAGCACAACCGTGCTCATACCGGCTCCCCGGAACGTGATAAAGCAGCACGCGCCCAGACGCCTCCGCTGCAGCTCGCATTGATGCATTTGCAGCTGCGCTCGTTCACTGGCTTTCGGCTACCCTAACTGCAGGACACGCCGAATGTGTCACCGCCACTACGTTGAAAACACTACATCCGAGCACAGCGGTGCCGGGCCCGTAGTAGGCAGTCTATAATAAAGCGAATACGAGAGGCCGCTCGAAGCCGAGTGTGCGGGACTGAAACTTGCTTCATCGCGGCATTTCTCAGTTAGTCGATAATCTACAAATGGGTGCCTAAGAGCTGCCTTAAGAGCAGCGGGCTGATCGGTGAGCCGCACAAAGATCCTATACTAATATACCGCAATGCCAAAACGAACTTTCTGCAGTACACAAACCAAAGAACCTGGGCATCCCGCAAAATACAGCAGCATGAGCAGATCTGCCGTGCCGCTCTAACGTGATCTGTACCAGTTCCCAAGCTTGGGTAGAGTGCACCTTCCCAAGAGCCACAATGCAGCAACTAAACGCTCAGCATCGATACACACGTGTACACCAGTCCCGCCATGCTCCGCCGCCCCCAGTATGCTTGAACCAGGCCCTTCCTCCACAGCCCTGCGTCCTCCCCAGCAGGTAGATGGATTAGGTATGTTCACATGACGATGGTGCAACCGCTTGTGCGAGCCTGACAGGCCATCCTTCACAGTGCTCCACAGCCTGCCTCTCCCCCATACAAAACCAACGAAGGAACTTCCCACACACTGAAGGTTGGACGCTAACTGCAGACAAATCGAATACGAGCATACTGCAGTGCACCAACGCACATCCTGCAGCAAGCAGTAAACCAAGTCCGTGACTCCCAGAAATAAGCCAGCAAGCGCCGCTCTCTACCTTGCCGCTCTATCTTGCCCTATCGGCTCCCCAGGCATTGGTAAAGAGAGACCCAAGCGCCCAGCAACATCCGCCCCTGTGCCTATTGATACTATTACAACGTCGCTCGTCCAGACGCCTCTTCCCCACTCTTAGCGGCAGAGCACCCTGACTGCATCGCCTTCGTTACGTTGAAAACGCAATAACCCTGCAAAGCAGTGCACCGTCTGCAGCAGGTATATGGGCTAGACACGTTCACATGGCGATGGCGCAACCGCTTGTGCGAGCCTGACAGGCCATCCTTCACAGTGCTCCACAGCCTGCCTCTCCCCCATACAAAACCAACGAAGGAACTTCCCACACACTGAAGGCTGGACGCTAACTGCAGAGAAATCGAATACGAGCATACTGCAGTGCACGAACGCACATCCTGCAGCAAGCAGTAAACCAAGTCCGTGACTCCCAGAAATAAGCCAGCAAGCGCCGCTGTCTACCTTGCCGCTCTATCTTGCCCTATCGGCTCCCCAGGCATTGGCAAAGAGAGGCCCAAGCGCCTAGCAACATCCGCCTCTGTGCCCATTGATACTATTACAACGTCGCTCGTCCACACGCCTCTTCCCCACTCTTAGCGGCAGAGCACCCTGACTGCATCGCCTTCGTTACGTTGAAAACGCAATAACCCTGCAAAGCAGTGCACCGACTGCAGCAGGTATATGGGCTAGACACGTTCACATGGCGATGGTGCAACCGCTTGTGCGAGCCTGACAGGCCATTCTTCACAGTGCTCTACAGCCTGCCCCTTCCCCATACAAAACCAACGAAGGAGCTTCGCACACACTGAAGGCTGGACGCTAACTGCAGAGAAATCGAATGCGAGCATACTGCAGTGCACGAACGCACATCCTGCAGCAAGCAGTAAACCAAGTCCGTGACTCCCAGAAATAAGCCAGCAAACGCCGCTCTCCACCGTGCCGCTCTATCTTGCCCTATCGGCTCCCCAGGCATTGGCAAAGAGAGGCCCAAGCACCTAGCAACATCCGCCCCTGTGCCTATTGATACTTTTACAACGTCGCTCGTCCACACGCCTCTTCCCCACTCTTAGCGGCAGAGCACCCTGACTGCATCGCCTTCGTTACGTTGAAAACGCAATAACCCTGCAAAGCAGTGCACCGTCTGCAGCAGGTAGATGGGCTAGACACGTTCACATGGCGATGGCGCAACCGCTTGTGCGAGCCTGACAGGCCATCCTTCACAGTGCTCCACAGCCTGCCTCTCCCCCATACAAAACCAACGAAGGAGCTTCGCACACACTGAAGGCTGGACGCTGAATTGCAGACAAATCGAATACCAGCATAATGCACTCCACAAACGAACTCGCTAGAGTAAACAGTGTACAGAGTCCGTGCCTCACAGATACAAGCCAGCTAACGTCGCTCTCTACCTTGCCGCTCTATCTTGCCCTATCGGCTCCCCAGGCATTGGCAAAGAGAGGCCCAAGCACCTAGCAACATCCGCCCCTGTGCCTATTGATACTATTACAACGTCGCTCGTCCACACGCCTCTTCCCCACTCTTAGCGGCAGAGCACCCTGACTGCATCGCCTTCGTTACGTTGAAAACGCAATAACCCTGCAAAGCAGTGCACCGTCTGCAGCAGGTAGATGGGCTAGACACGTTCACATGGCGATGGCGCAACCGCTTGTGCGAGCCTGACAGGCCATTCTTCACAGTGCTCCACAGCCTGCCTCTCCCCCATACAAAACCAACGAAGGAGCTTCGCACACACTGAAGGCTGGACGCTAACTGCAGAGAAATCGAATGCGAGCATACTGCAGTGCACGAACGCACATCCTGCAGCAAGCAGTAAACCAAGTCCGTGACTCCCAGAAATAAGCCAGCAAACGCCGCTCTCTACCTTGCCGCTCTATCTTGCCCTATCGGCTCCCCAGGCATTGGCAAAGAGAGGCCCAGGCGCCTAGCAACATCCGCTCCTGTGTCCATTGATACTACTACAACGTCGCTCGTCCAGACGCCTCTTCCCCACTCTTAGCGGCAGAGCACCCTGACTGCATCGCCTTCGTTACGTTGAAAACGCAATAACCCTGCAAGGCAGTGCACCGTCTGCAGCAGGTATATGGGCTAGACACGTTCACATGGCGATGGTGCAACCGCTTGCGCGAGCCTGACAGGCCATTCTTCACAGTGCTCCACAGCCTGCCTCTCCCCCATACAAAACCAACGAAGGAACTTCCCACACACTGAAGGCTGGACGCTGAACTGCAGACAAATCGAATACCAGCATAATGCACTCCACAAACGAACTCGCTAGAGCAAACAGTGTACAGAGTCCGTGCCTCCCAGAAATAAGCCAGCTAACGTCGCTCTCTACCTTGCTGCTCTATCTTGCCCTATCGGCTCCCCAGGCATTGGCAAAGAGAGGCCCAAGCGCCTAGCAACATCCGCCTCTGTGCCCATTGATACTTTTACAACGTCGCTCGTCCACACGCCTCTTCCCCACTCTTAGCGGCAGAGCACCCTGACTGCATCGCCTTCGTTACGTTGAAAACGCAATAACCCTGCAAAGCAGTGCAGCGACTGCAGCAGGCAGATGGGCTAGACACGTTCACATGGCGATGGTGCAACCGCTTGTGCGAGCCTGACAGGCCATTCTTCACAGTGCTCCACAGCCTGCCTCTCCGCCATACAAAACCAACGAAGGAGCTTCGCACACACTGAAGGCTGGACGCTAACTGCAGACAAATCGAATACGAGCATACTGCAGTGCACCAACGCACATCCTGCAGCAAGCAGTAAACCAAGTCCGTGACTCCCAGAAATAAGCCAGCAAGCGCCGCTCTCTACCTTGCCGCTCTATCTTGCCCTATCGGCTCCCCAGGCATTGGTAAAGAGAGACCCAAGCGCCCAGCAACATCCGCCCCTGTGCCTATTGATACTATTACAACGTCGCTCGTCCAGACGCCTCTTCCCCACTCTTAGCGGCAGAGCACCCTGACTGCATCGCCTTCGTTACGTTGAAAACGCAATAACCCTGCAAGGCAGTGCACCGTCTGCAGCAGGTATATGGGCTAGACACGTTCACATGGCGATGGCACAACCGCTTGTGCGAGCCTGACAGGCCATTCTTCACAGTGCTCCACAGCCTGCCTCTCCCCCATACAAAACCAACGAAGGAACTTCCCACACACTGAAGGCTGGACGCTGAACTGCAGACAAATCGAATACCAGCATAATGCACTCCACAAACGAACTCGCTAGAGTAAACAGTGTACAGAGTCCGTGCCTCACAGATACAAGCCAGCTAACGTCGCTCTCTACCTTGCCGCTCTATCTTGCCCTATCGGCTCCCCAGGCATTGGCAAAGAGAGGCCCAAGCACCTAGCAACATCCGCCCCTGTGCCTATTGATACTATTACAACGTCGCTCGTCCACACGCCTCTTCCCCACTCTTAGCGGCAGAGCACCCTGACTGCATCGCCTTCGTTACGTTGAAAACGCAATAACCCTGCAAAGCAGTGCACCGTCTGCAGCAGGTAGATGGGCTAGACACGTTCACATGGCGATGGTGCAACCGCTTGTGCGAGCCTGACAGGCCATTCTTCACAGTGCTCCACAGCCTGCCTCTCCCCCATACAAAACCAACGAAGGAGCTTCGCACACACTGAAGGCTGGACGCTAACTGCAGAGAAATCGAATGCGAGCATACTGCAGTGCACGAACGCACATCCTGCAGCAAGCAGTAAACGAAGTCCGTGACTCCCAGAAATAAGCCAGCAAACGCCGCTCTCTACCTTGCCGCTCTATCTTGCCCTATCGGCTCCCCAGGCATTGGCAAAGAGAGGCCCAAGCACCTAGCAACATCCGCCCCTGTGCCTATTGATACTATTACAACGTCGCTCGTCCACACGCCTCTTCCCCACCCTTAGCGGCAGAGCACCCTGACTGCATCGCCTTCGTTACGTTGAAAACGCAATAACCCTGCAAAGCAGTGCACCGTCTGCAGCAGGTAGATGGGCTAGACACGTTCACATGGCGATGGTGCAACCGCTTGTGCGAGCCTGACAGGCCATTCTTCACAGTGCTCCACAGCCTGCCTCTCCCCCATACAAAACCAACGAAGGAGCTTCGCACACACTGAAGGCTGGACGCTAACTGCAGAGAAATCGAATGCGAGCATACTGCAGTGCACGAACGCACATCCTGCAGCAAGCAGTAAACGAAGTCCGTGACTCCCAGAAATAAGCCAGCAAACGCCGCTCTCTACCTTGCCGTTCTATCTTGCCCTATCGGCTCCCCAGGCATTGGCAAAGAGAGGCCCAGGCGCCTAGCAACATCCGCTCCTGTGTCCATTGATACTACTACAACGTCGCTCGTCCAGACGCCTCTTCCCCACTCTTAGCGGCAGAGCACCCTGACTGCATCGCCTTCGTTACGTTGAACACGCAATAACCCTGCAAGGCAGTGCACCGTCTGCAGCAGGTATATGGGCTAGACACGTTCACATGGCGATGGTGCAACCGCTTGCGCGAGCCTGACAGGCCATTCTTCACAGTGCTCCACAGCCTGCTTCTCCCCCATACAAAACCAACGAAGGAACTTCCCACACACTGAAGGCTGGACGCTGAACTGCAGACAAATCGAATACCAGCATAATGCACTCCACAAACGAACTCGCTAGAGCAAACAGTGTACAGAGTCCGTGCCTCCCAGAAATAAGCCAGCAAACGCCGCTCTCTACCTTGCTGCTCTATCTTGCCCTATCGGCTCCCCAGGCATTGGCAAAGAGAGGCCCAAGCGCCTAGCAACATCCGCCTCTGTGCCCATTGATACTTTTACAACGTCGCTCGTCCACACGCCTCTTCCCCACTCTTAGCGGCAGAGCACCCTGACTGCATCGCCTTCGTTACGTTGAAAACGCAATAACCCTGCAAAGCAGTGCACCGACTGCAGCAGGCAGATGGGCTAGACACGTTCACATGGCGATGGTGCAACCGCTTGTGCGAGCCTGACAGGCCATTCTTCACAGTGCTCCACAGCCTGCCTCTCCCCCATACAAAACCAACGAAGGAGCTTCGCACACACTGAAGGCTGGACGCTAACTGCAGAGAAATCGAATGCGAGCATACTGCAGTGCACGAACGCACATCCTGCAGCAAGCAGTAAACGAAGTCCGTGACTCCCAGAAATAAGCCAGCAAGCGCCGCTCTCCACCGTGCCGCTCTATCTTGCCCTATCGGCTCCCCAGGCATTGGCAAAGAGAGGCCCAAGCACCTAGCAACATCCGCCCCTGTGCCTATTGATACTTTTACAACGTCGCTCGTCCACACGCCTCTTCCCCACTCTTAGCGGCAGAGCACCCTGACTGCATCGCCTTCGTTACGTTGAAAACGCAATAACCCTGCAAGGCAGTGCACCGTCTGCAGCAGGTATATGGGCTAGACACGTTCACATGGCGATGGCACAACCGCTTGTGCGAGCCTGACAGGCCATTCTTCACAGTGCTCCACAGCCTGCCTCTCCCCCATACAAAACCAACGAAGGAACTTCCCACACACTGAAGGCTGGACGCTGAACTGCAGACAAATCGAATACCAGCATAATGCACTCCACAAACGAACTCGCTAGAGTAAACAGTGTACAGAGTCCGTGCCTCACAGATACAAGCCAGCTAACGTCGCTCTCTACCTTGCCGCTCTATCTTGCCCTATCGGCTCCCCAGGCATTGGCAAAGAGAGGCCCAAGCACCTAGCAACATCCGCCCCTGTGCCTATTGATACTATTACAACGTCGCTCGTCCACACGCCTCTTCCCCACTCTTAGCGGCAGAGCACCCTGACTGCATCGCCTTCGTTACGTTGAAAACGCAATAACCCTGCAAAGCAGTGCACCGTCTGCAGCAGGTAGATGGGCTAGACACGTTCACATGGCGATGGTGCAACCGCTTGTGCGAGCCTGACAGGCCATTCTTCACAGTGCTCCACAGCCTGCCTCTCCCCCATACAAAACCAACGAAGGAGCTTCGCACACACTGAAGGCTGGACGCTAACTGCAGAGAAATCGAATGCGAGCATACTGCAGTGCACGAACGCACATCCTGCAGCAAGCAGTAAACGAAGTCCGTGACTCCCAGAAATAAGCCAGCAAACGCCGCTCTCTACCTTGCCGCTCTATCTTGCCCTATCGGCTCCCCAGGCATTGGCAAAGAGAGGCCCAAGCACCTAGCAACATCCGCCCCTGTGCCTATTGATACTATTACAACGTCGCTCGTCCACACGCCTCTTCCCCACTCTTAGCGGCAGAGCACCCTGACTGCATCGCCTTCGTTACGTTGAAAACGCAATAACCCTGCAAAGCAGTGCACCGTCTGCAGCAGGTAGATGGGCTAGACACGTTCACATGGCGATGGTGCAACCGCTTGTGCGAGCCTGACAGGCCATTCTTCACAGTGCTCCACAGCCTGCCTCTCCCCCATACAAAACCAACGAAGGAGCTTCGCACACACTGAAGGCTGGACGCTAACTGCAGAGAAATCGAATGCGAGCATACTGCAGTGCACGAACGCACATCCTGCAGCAAGCAGTAAACGAAGTCCGTGACTCCCAGAAATAAGCCAGCAAGCGCCGCTGTCTACCTTGCCGCTCTATCTTGCCCTATCGGCTCCCCAGGCATTGGCAAAGAGAGGCCCAAGCGCCCAGCAACATCCGCCTCTGTGCCTATTGATACTATTACAACGTCGCTCGTCCACACGCCTCTTCCCCACCCTTAGCGGCAGAGCACCCTGACTGCATCGCCTTCGTTACGTTGAAAACGCAATAACCCTGCAAGGCAGTGCACCGTCTGCAGCAGGTAGATGGGCTAGACACGTTCACATGGCGATGGCGTAACCGCTTGTGCGAGCCTGACAGGCCATTCTTCACAGTGCTCCACAGCCTGCTTCTCCCCCATACAAAACCAACGAAGGAACTTCCCACACACTGAAGGCTGGACGCTGGACTGCAGACAAATCGAATACCAGCATAATGCACTCCACAAACGAACTCGCTAGAGCAAACAGTGTACAGAGTCCGTGCCTCCCAGAAATAAGCCAGCTAACGTCGCTCTCTACCTTGCTGCTCTATCTTGCCCTATCGGCTCCCCAGGCATTGGCAAAGAGAGGCCCAAGCGCCTAGCAACATCCGCCTCTGTGCCCATTGATACTATTACAACGTCGCTCGTCCACACGCCTCTTCCCCACTCTTAGCGGCAGAGCACCCTGACTGCATCGCCTTCGTTACGTTGAAAACGCAATAACCCTGCAAAGCAGTGCACCGACTGCAGCAAGTAGATGGGCTAGACACGTTCACATGGCGATGGCGTAACCGCTTGCGCGAGCCTGACAGGCCATTCTTCACAGTGCTCCACAGCCTGCTTCTCCCCCATACAAAACCAACGAAGGAACTTCCCACACACTGAAGGCTGGACGCTAACTGCAGAGAAATCGAATGCGAGCATACTGCAGTGCACGAACGCACATCCTGCAGCAAGCAGTAAACGAAGTCCGTGACTCCCAGAAATAAGCCAGCAAGCGCCGCTCTCCACCGTGCCGCTCTATCTTGCCCTATCGGCTCCCCAGGCATTGGCAAAGAGAGGCCCAAGCGCCCAGCAACATCCGCCTCTGTGCCTATTGATACTATTACAACGTCGCTCGTCCACACGCCTCTTCCCCACCCTTAGCGGCAGAGCACCCTGACTGCATCGCCTTCGTTACGTTGAAAACGCAATAACCCTGCAAGGCAGTGCACCGTCTGCAGCAGGTAGATGGGCTAGACACGTTCACATGGCGATGGCGTAACCGCTTGCGCGAGCCTGACAGGCCATTCTTCACAGTGCTCCACAGCCTGCTTCTCCCCCATACAAAACCAACGAAGGAACTTCCCACACACTGAAGGCTGGACGCTGGACTGCAGACAAATCGAATACCAGCATAATGCACTCCACAAACGAACTCGCTAGAGCAAACAGTGTACAGAGTCCGTGCCTCCCAGAAATAAGCCAGCTAACGTCGCTCTCTACCTTGCTGCTCTATCTTGCCCTATCGGCGCCCCAGGCATTGGCAAAGAGAGGCCCAAGCGCCTAGCAACATCCGCCTCTGTGCCCATTGATACTATTACAACGTCGCTCGTCCACACGCCTCTTCCCCACTCTTAGCGGCAGAGCACCCTGACTGCATCGCCTTCGTTACGTTGAAAACGCAATAACCCTGCAAAGCAGTGCACCGACTGCAGCAAGTAGATGGGCTAGACACGTTCACATGGCGATGGTGCAACCGCTTGTGCGAGCCTGACAGGCCATTCTTCACAGTGCTCTACAGCCTGCCCCTTCCCCATACAAAACCAACGAAGGAACTTCACACACGCTGAAGGCTGGACGCTGAACTGGAGACAAATCGAATACGAGCATACGGCAGCGGGAAAGCTAGCTGTCGAAATAACGCTAGCAAGAGCCTCTTCACGCCGCTGCTGTATGGGGTGCTCCCGTGTCCTCGAACCGTGGCAAAGGTGCAGTGCACAAGAGCAGGTGATGGAGTGAGCAGGGCACCAAGCCGGAGGCTCTGAAAAATAAGCCAGTAGCAGGGGCGTTGGCGTGCCGCCCTGAAGTGCCCTGCACTCGACAATGGTGCTAAAATCAGTGCCCTTGCCGACCAATTTCCACATGATATCCACCACGTACCGGCGCTGTACTGCCACTAGCGCAAGACGCACGGTCTGCTGCTGCCCCACAAATGGTTGTTAACCCATAAGCCATGCCCTGTAATGCTGCCACGCTCAAGCATTTGTATGTACTCACCAAACGTAAAACGCGCTGGCATTGCATAAACCCTGCCCCGCAAGGCGTGTCCCACTCCGCACGCCTCGTGCCTCGCACGCCGCCAAGCACCCATGGGCTTGTGTTGGCCGTTCATCCGGAACCTAGCGAGGCAGGAGATACCGGCTTCCGCTATCAAGAACAAGCCGGTGCATCCGGAATAAGGGAGGAATAACGGAATGCGAACCCACAGAGAATGAAAACTGCCATTCTGGATCAGCTTTAAGTCTATGGGTTGTCGCAGCGTGGCCCTGTTGCGTCTTGCTCGCCCCAAAGCCATAGCAAAATGCAGGGATCGCCACTCACCAACTAAAAAACAGAACCTCGTCCTGTGCCGCGCTCTCCCCACAGCCTCCCCCAGCAAACAACCCCCCCTAGCCCCCTAGCTAGGTTTACGTCAAAAGCAAGACAACACTGCAGGCATGGGCCTGGCATGGACTTGACCCCGATACGAGATAGGCACTGGAACAACGAGCAAGGAGCCGCCTAGTCCCGGGCTTGTAATTGCGTTATCTAAAATGCATAGTCCCTCTAAGATGCGCGCCCCTCTGTGTAAGGGATCCGGCGCTCGTGGTTCCCTTTGGAGGATATGAAATTTGGCAAGCCTATCATCCGCCTTTCCCCGCGCTATGCGGACACTATAAAGTGTACACGGCACAAGACATCCACATCCTGCCCAACAATGAAACGTGTTGAAACACTGCGAAACTTTGCCGCGAAGAGAATGGCGAAGGAGCGACAATTCGCAATGCCAGACTCGGCGAGCCGTGAAACGCCTGATAACCAACCCACTGTGAATTTCTTCAGGCTCGAGGGAAGCACCCAATCCATCCAAACAGACAGGCCTCTGTATCAAATACTTCCAGGCACTACTGCCACTTGCGCTCTTCGGCACACGCAGATGAAAGGCGCCGGATTTATCGGCATTCAGCGATACACCAACAAAGCAGCGCTAGCAAATGAAGTGGTGGAGCATCGGCAACGCCGTCTTGCAATGGGCCGCTTGCGACTAATTTGACCCCATGCAGAGAGAAATGGGAATGCGCTGTTTCCTATGCATCCAAGCAGTCATATGGTGCCATCTTAGCGTTTTGGCTCTTGGCCGCCATTCCAATAGAGAAGCGAACTTGGCAACCAAAGTGAGCTGCAAAATGTGGCATACTGCTCTCCGGATCAATTCGCGTCAATAGAAGATAGCCACAAAACCGTAGTGTGTGGCTCAATACCAAATCCCGCTCAAGATAACAACAGATTGGCTGCACCAGCTTATCGCAGGTTGAGTGTTCTTCACAGAGACTGACTGGCGCAAACCCACCGTTTCTACGCTAATATGCCCATCCAAGTCTAGAGCGTCGAGAAAATTGCTACTTGCCAGTTATTTTGCCGCCCAACTGCACCCACGGGCATAACTACGAAAAAGGGTTTCTAGAGGTGAAGCTTTGCACAGCTGCACAACTATCTTCGGTACAGCATAGGCTTATTCAATTCATGAAAACGATATGGTACTTGGCCCAAAGCCACTGTGGCGGGCTATCGACACACATATTAACGTCAGCGTATGACTCGCAGCTGAATTCGAGTGATGGCATGCTGCCGAGACACTGCTCTCCATCACTTGCCGCTTCTGAACCCGGCTGTGCAGCATAACCAATTTATGTCTGTTTCCTTGAGCGGTTAGCAAACCGCACTGCACACTAGGCAGTTCTTATCCCAGTGAAACCTGGGCATTCATAACACCCTCGATGCGTTGCTTTCTTATGAAAGCCTTCCGTCCCAAGCGCATGCCGTCAACGACATGCCGCACGGTCAGGCTCGGGCGGTATACTGGTAAGCAAATGCTGGGCTAACTACATCCTAAAGCCAGGCACTAAATGCACCGAGTGAAGCCACCTCCGAAAACAAGCATCTCAATAAAGGCGACTGAAGCTGCGCTCACCCGCAACCCCCAAATAAAACACTGTACACTGCGAAGTGTTTACCCATGCCATGCCTTCCTGAGCACTACTGCTACGAAGAATAATTTGGGTGAGTGCGAAGGCCCTTTAGCTTCCACGGTTAACGCAATCAGCATCTGGGCAAAGTGTGCGACATCGGATGCATGGCCATCAAACAGATTTCCATTTCCGTCAGTTGGCGTCCCTTAGCGCATTGCGTACACGCTTTCAAACGAGATATAAGCAACAGGCGAAAATGGTACGTCGGGGAGTCTTCAGGCTCCTCATCACAGCAAGAACATGCATCGTATATAAACCCGCACATATTGGTTCTGGCACCATGCCATCGAAAATGAGACGTCTCTGGTATCATCCATGGAAACCATCCTGGAAACATGTCCAGAGAGCCGCTCTAGCTGCAGTAACCCTCGACGCCTAAAAGTGCACTGCAGATTTCACGTAGGCCCATTAGCGTGCCCATGAATTCGTGGACATGAAAAGAGAGCAAAGCACTAAAAATCCGCCGATCAATAGAAGGCATTCAGGTTGGCTAAAATCGCACAATCTGTATATAGCGTTGCTGATTCCCTGGGCACCCTATCACACCACCTCACGCCAGAAGTGGAAGCCACTGCGATTTGGTTGTAATAATCCCCACAGGTCCTGGAGCGATGGCACCGCGCCCAAGCTGGCCAAGCACACACCCGTGTGCATATATGCATATATATGCATGCGACGGTCCGCCACGCTGTGTAGTGCGACGCTGCCTTGGTCATATGCAGTCACCGCACTGCTGTCAACCTCAGATTGACGCAGCACTGGATCGTCGTTGATACACACATCTGCCTCTATCCAGTATTTAGCTCCCGAGGGCGCACTTCCTAGTCGCAGTCAGGGAAACGGTATTTCTGGAGTGCCAAACAAAGCTGGTCTGCTTCCAGACTTCGCGCATAAACTACCGTTTGAATCTTACTGCTCTTCCTCCTGCACAGTTCCGCAAGGTGCATTTGGCGTGTACGGTATCCGACGGTCAGAACAGCCCTAGGGGCGCTGTAACTCCTTGCAGAAACAGCATCTGTGCAAGGTTCGTGCAGCACATCCTTGCTAACAGAATAGGGATGCTTGGAAACTTGCTAAATCTGGAACAACACCATCACTACACCAACTAGAAGCGTTGCTAAACACACTTCCTGGTTATTTTATCAAAGAAGGGAACTGCTGCATCTGTGGTGAGGCCAATCTGCCAGACACCCCAAGACGATGCCTGTCAAATGAAAAGGCCCTGCCTGTCAAATGAAAAGGGACGAAAAAAGCTACAATGTATCCACTGTCACAACCCAACTTGCAAACGCACAGGCTGCACAGCGAGGCCAAGCCATACTCTCCGCCCTTTGTAAGCCGTTCCTTCCACAGGTTACTTGCCCAGGGCAACAACTCTGCCTCCCGGAACAAAGAACGTCTGGAACGTGAAAGAAAACAGTATCCAGTGTAAATGCTGAGTGCCTATGGCTACCCTCACATTCGTGCACTTGAACAGTTATATCTACCTCCGCCTCTCAATATACTCCTGCATAAAGTGGCATATCTACCTGCACTTAAGTGGCTATCAAAAGTAAGGGCAGCCTGGTGACCAGGAAACAACTATCGTTCGAAGGAAAAGCAGCATGAGCAAGCTTTTAAATGCCAGTAACTCAACGCTTCCTGTACAAAGTGGCAGTCAGGGAATGACGCTACGGCACCTCCCCGCACCGTCTGGCAGAAAAATCGAAGACGGGGAAGTCCGGCCCCGCACACTGTGCTACAGTTTCGTTGCAGAAAAGAACACAACCGCAGGCCTTAAGCACGCCTATTGCGTGATGGGGCCAACCGAAAGTACGGCTAACGCTGTTGGGTTTGCTCCGTCATCCTTTCCTGTCAACTCGATCCAGTTATTATTATCGGCGGTGAGTGACAAGCGTTTCTGCGCACGGCATTGTCCAACAAGACTCATGCTGCAACTGAGCGATGAGAACAGATTACGCTGGATGAGCTTGCTTCTGCTATGCGTACCGGACGTAATTTTCCACTCGTATAAAGAGCCTCTAGTCAGCAACCTACAGATGGGCACACTATGCAAAGAAGGCGTCGGCAGCACACGCTTAGATTAGGCCATGATCGCACCTTCTGCAACACGAAAGAGCGCCGGAGTACCTGTTAAATGCCACCGCAGCAGTGTTCTGTCGTTCGAATCCCGTACGACCTCAACGGCCGCTACCACGTCTGCGTGTTATTCAGGCTTATGCTGTAATTCACACTCTCGCCACGTACTTCCCGCAAGCAATATTGGCTAGTACGGAACACCAGAGCATGCTGGCCTGAACCGCGTGTGCTATGGCGCCTCACGAACTGATATACGTACGGTGGAGACCTCAACAAGCGAGCTGGTGGTCATCTTTGATTTCGGTAACGTCTGTAGAGGAATGTGGGCCTGGCACTTGCAAAGAAGAATTGTTGCACTTCGTCAGTCAATCTGTATGATGAACAGGCGAGAAGCATTCACGGCATTCACCAGTTCATCTATGTAGCAGTGCCATTCCCGTTGGCTGGACGCATAAATTGTTGCCACCTCCGAACAACATATGCGGCCGGGCAACCGGAATGTGATTTCGACCAAAACATGCGAACCAAAAACTCATAATAATGTGCTGCAGGATGGCATATGGGTCGGCAGGGCCTGAATAATACTGGCAAAACCACAATTCTGTAGGCGCACCGCGTGCAGAAAGCAGGCCCGGACCCTGGACATCATCGTTGGCGTGCCATTCAAATGAAATCTTTGAAGATGCAGGCTCGGACCGCACAGAGCAGACTCTATTGCACAGCATTCAACAAATGCATCTTAAATGTTGGCGCATTTACTGCTGGGCTTATCATCGCCACCCTACAGATGTGCGGCAACGCCACACATCACGGGAACACGGGGCCTGACCCTTCGGGTTTTACAAGAAAGTATTTTGTTAGCACAATGCAGCATTATTAGGCTTGTTCGTTGACTAAACAATGTACACGACAAACGTTAGCGAGAAAAGCGGCAGCGGACTGAAGCATGGGCTGTGCAGCGCCGTTCCCTTCTGTCTACCCCCCTTGAGGTGCAAGCGGCAGTTGCACCATACTCTCTGAATTCGTAGAAGGCTGCCGGTCAGGTTTTTTTAGCTTACGTTATTCGCCCTAGCATCTATTCTCAGGTGCTGCGTGGCGCTCCCTAGATGTTTTCCTTGTGATTTTCGGGCATGTACGACGTAAACGTTTGCGGCGGATAGATCAGGGGCTGAGAGCACCTATACGGATGCGCACCGCCTAGGATGTGAAGTCAAACAATTTCCACTGCGAAAGGAACTACCTCCATGCCAAATAAATCTGCAGGCAAGTTAGGCCGGCACACAACCAAATTCATGCAAACGCTGTGCTACTGAAAATGCCTTTCCTACTAGTTCCAATAGATATATTCCCGCCGCAAAAAGCGAGAAACTACGCACTAACTGCACGAGTGAGTGGCGGATATTTCTACTACTGTAGTGCAAACGCCTTGTTTAAACGAAAACGGCGAACAGGCGAGGGAGCTTTCGGCTCTCCTACTAGGCTCTTTCGCCAATGGATGCATAGCGAACTACCTTCGACCATCCATAGGACTCACCTGGAGCTTATTCAGACCGCTTGGAATATACTTTCAACCAGTAAGCAGACAGACGCGCCCTATTGTCTTGACACCAGCAAAGTGCTCAAAGATTATAATTTATCAAGGTGAAAGGACCGCGTGTCCTGCATTCACCGTTGTGAATTCTCAAGACGTAAGCTCACAAGCTCACCACAGTGATGAAGGACGTCCACCAGAACCCATACATCTCGTCATCGGTAAGGAGACCTACAGTTTGGTTGCAAAAGGTAGCCTTTCTTTGCGCCTCGTCAGCCAGCTTATATATGGTATCTTTAAAATAGTTCGAAACCCAGCGATTGCTTCGCATAACAAGTTACTTACGGCCTGGTCAATTTCGCGCAATAGGCATCCTGGCATAACTTCCCACTACCGAGATTCGATACCCTGGAGCCCACAGCAAGTCTGAATATTGGCTAATCATGAGCAAGCCAAGACGTGTGTGCTCCATGCGAAAAGCAAAATGACATTTACAGCTCAAGGCAGCATGCGCCACCAGAAAGGCCGCAGATACTGCAGTTTTGAAATGCTTGTGCAAATGCCTCGAATCACGTTGAATTCTAAGCAGCTCCGAGCCTAAAGCTCAGAATTTCTCCGTTGTCTGTTTGTGGCTGGTGTGTCCTTCAAGTGAGCGAAGTGGGAGCACTCCACGCAAATGGCACTGCATGGTGCACAGAACATGGTACATTGGACATACAGCCTTCAACGTTAAAGCAGCATGTGCTGCTTGACTGAGCGGGATACGTTTTGCTTTCAAGGCAAACTACGTGGAAGATCTAGTGATCAGGGCCTTTCGTTCACTAGTACTACAACCTTGCTTGACGGCGTACCATCTGGAAGCTCCGGGGCAGGCACCAACGTAAACCGTCCTTTTACCTCGTGTTCCAAGGATAGGGCAAGCCAAAATGGCTCAAGAGCTGCTTGGCGTCCGACAACCCCACAGCCATGTCAGACGCACTACCTTTGTCGTGGGTGCAATACACAGGAAGCAAACTCTAGCGTACGGGTTCATCACTGCTGGTTGGCGTAAAGAGCATGCAGAGGAATGTGCTCAACTCATGCCCTCACACGCGAACCTGCAGCAGCATGCTCACAAGTGAGGGGGGTTTTAAGTAGTTGCACCCAAGATGGAGCATGTGCGAGGAATAAAAATTCGAAGTACCTGCGAAGAAAATGGCGGCGTTCCATCTATGCATGCTCAGCAACCTTTTGTCCAAAAGGAACTGAAAAAAAGGTAACATTCTGATGTGCCACACCCAGGGGAGGAACTTGCACCAAGGTGTTATGTTTTGACTCACGCCCTTCTCCAGACATGATTGACACTTTTTCTCCAGCTGCACTGCAAATCCAGCAAAGGCTCAAGAAATGCCACAGCCTAATGCCGTGCTCGAGTGTAAGTAGGAAACTCTCTGCTAACCATGCCTTTGCCCATGCAGGGAACCAATTTGCTGCCATTTAATGCTTCGCTGCGAGCTGTTCCATACCCGTAGCGGCGCAACAGAAAATGCACAAGCAACGAGGCATTCCGGAAATGCTTCCTCAGTTGCTGCTCTTCAATCCAATCAGGCACCACAGGTGTAAGTCTACATCGCATCTTCCTTGGCTGATTATTGAATGCTGATTTACGCACAAGCTAGAATAGAGTTCAGCGATGCCTTCAACGAAAGAGCGGTTAGCTAGAGCAACGCTGGCACTGTTAATTCCGAGCAAAAGGTTTTCGGGCAGCATTGTCTCACCGATGCTGCGCGCTCTACATCTTACACAACGCCGCCTTGCCGCCTGCTCGGCACGCTGCGTCGCGCAGTCAATGAAAGACAAGAGGACGGTTTATCATATTTAAGCCACAATCAACGGCAGGCATCAGATTACAAACCAAAGCACACACACCAGAAATGATTACGGCGCATTGGCACTCCTGCGTCTCGTCAATACCGTTCCCTCACTCAGGACCACTAGGCAGCTGTTGTGCAATATCCCCACGACGGTAAAAGCTCACCACCTGTTTCCACGAACAGCACACCCAACGATGCCAATGCATGCCCCAACCAAACGCCAGTGTATGAGTAGTCAAGTGAAGCGTCATCAGGCAGATGCACAGTATGGTTCGCATCCAGCCTTGCGTGCGTAGCGCGCATGCATGAGTTCATACAGCATTTGCGTCACGCTGCAGTCTTCTCAGTAATTTCTGTGTGTTGTGTATGGTCAGAGCTTTGCAGCAGATACTAAAAGGGCACGCACAATATTTTAGTCTCCCGACAGAACGACCTGCTGGGTGTTGCGGACCATCCCTAGGCCGTAGAATTCGGCGCATCTGGATCGAAGTGCAAGTATGGGGGTATGGCCCTTAGCGTGCATACTATCTGCAAAGGTTGAATGGGAAGAGAACAACTGCTGCATCTAGGGAATCCAGTGCCCGCTTGAGGTACGTGCCCACGAACATTCTTTACTGCCACGAGGGCGTTTACTGTTCTGCCTTGGCTGTTTTTCGGGTTAACAGATAGTTCTACAAAGCACAGCATCAAACTGAAAGGACATCAGCCTCACGCGATGGGCTGCTGGAATTCAAGCCGTCTATCCAGTCTTCTCACCCTTCCAGCACTATGCCTACGAGTTTACTGCGAAGCACTATATATACCTAGTTCGTATAGACCTACCAACTACGCGACGAAAGGACTTTGCTTATTCCATATAAAATCTTGAGTAAATAATGACGCCAAGCAAGAACCCTGATTACCAGCGAGCCTCCACCTAGTGGGTGGCTCCCGGTACATACGTGCAGTAAATGTATCTCACTAGCTGCAGCGGTATAGAACACAAGATTCATCTACAAATGCTTCCAAGTCAACAGCTGGCGGTCACGCTCGGGCATATAGAATTTATCTGCTGCCATATACGCCGATATGAAAGCGACTCAGAACCAAGTGTCATGAAGCTCTGGTTCCACAGAATAGCTTGCTCATTATGCCCAAGAATATGCCGTGCTTGCACATGCCTGTCCTGGAATCGGCGTACATCAATTCCGGTTTGTGTCCGCTGCCAAGACCCGTCGATGCCAATCACACGCTTATGCTGCCAAAGCTCAGATAACATGTGCAATTTGCTGGGCTTCTCGTTCGCATTTTTGACGCAATTGGGCGGCACGGTTATTGACACGTCACGCTTGACCCAGTGCATTGCGCAGGCTACCGTATTCGTACAATCTTTGGCAAAAGCCACCGCATAGCGCAGACGCCGCTTAGCAGTAGTGCTGGTGCTTTGCTCATGAGAAAGGCTGTCAAGCATGCACCTTGCCCCAGGAAAGATAAGCTTGGCTTCCCACAGAAGGTCCGCTGCCAAAATTAGGGGCGGGCCGCCTTCGACCGACACCCACCGCCAGCCATTAACAGGCATGCCAGGGGTATATTAGATGCGTTGTCATACGTGGCAAGATACACCAACGCTGAGGATCAGGCATTGCAAGCCCGTCCCGACACTCTTTGCTTACGCCCTGAAATGTTCGAACTTCAAACAACACTATATCTATCTATCTATCTATCTATACATACATACACACACACACACGCACACATATATATATATATATATATATATATATATATATATATATATATATATATATATATATATATATAGTAGCCAGGCGCAACGTGGTAATTGTTTGGCTTGATACGTCATGAGACAGTGTCAAGCCACAAAAAGAAAAAAGTCCGTTCTGTTGAGCAAAGCGAAGTGGTCAAACGAGAGTGACGCACTGCCTACCCACATACTTAGATGCGTGAATATTCAGCCACTGTAACCTCAAGCATCTCCGACTGACCAACTAACCAGCATCGTTTCAAGAATTACAACACCAAGAAGCACGCTATCATGGGCAATGCTCACAATCTGCAGACGCAGGCAAAAGCACTAAACTTCACCTGCTTCTGCTTGAGATGAATTGGGCTTGTTGCCACGGTTCCGGGCCAAGTAAAAGAATGTTAAAGCGTATCACCTACGACTGCGTTATTGCTCATGCATGGCTCCGCAGCCTGTCATCGAGTTTCTCACTAAAGGCTTGAACTCTCAAACCGCAAAATAACTAGCAAGCACTCACAACCTATATCGGGGAATCGTGAACTTCAGTTTGATGGCCGCAGGTGTACAACTGATGCAAAGTGCGTGCTACACCGCAACAATCCTTCTGGGGTGCATTCAAAGGGGAAGAAGGAATCGCCCGCGGTGCATGCAGGCTATATACGGCACAGTCAGTGGCAGCAGGTGCCCCAAACCGTCAGCTGCGGGTTAGGTAGAACATACTTTCTGTATAAACACACATCTTCGCCCTCAGCTTTCACAGTCTTGCTCAAGTAAGTGGGCTGCCGTTTCTGCAACAGGGCCAGCTCTACCGTGCAAAGGGATATCAGTGGCAACTGCCATCAAAACAAACAACAAGTATAAGCTTGGCGTAAACTAGTCATAAAGCAGGGTGGCGACTCCCAAGCTATCGCACACCTGGTCAAAAGGCGAAGTCGGTCTTGCATTCTGAATTAGCTAGACACACAAGGACAGCAATCCAAGGCGAGGCCGTTCACGGGAGAAGGACAACGCTTCATTTACAGCAAAATGAGCACCACCGGTAGACCGAATGCACTCCGAGTAAGGGCGCTCGCGAGTAGGTCAACCATATCAGTCGGTCAGATCATGGCAAACGCAAAGGCTCTGTATAGGTACTGGACCCACCATCTGTTATGGCGAAGCCAGTCGCTCATACGGAATTAGCCAGACAAACAAGGACAACAATGCAAGACGAGGCCTTCCACTGGAGAAGCTCAAGGTTCACATATGCAACAAAATGTGCACAAGTTCTTGATAGGTCGTGTTCCGAGTAAGCGTGGAATCGCTTTTGGGTATTTCAACAATATCAGTCCGATCGGGCACGGCAAACGCAACGTACATGCAGTGTCATTTCACCCACAAACTGTGCGGTCTGCAATAGAGCCAGCGAGCATCCCCACAGCTTCAGTAGCCTCAATATCAAAACGTCAAGTAGCTAGAACGTCAGCGCACTTGAAGGATGAGGCTTCGTACAGTCTAATGCGCATGTCGCCACTGTACAAAAGAAGCACGCTCCACAACACAGCCGATTAAACAGTTCAACGCATGTGCCAAATGCATGCTTGCTCGGCTGCTCACAGCACGTCACTCTCAAGAAACACAGAAACACTGTACTAGGCAAGCAGCAGGTGCAGCCTCATGGTACCACGCACAGACTGCAATCGTCATGTAGTCGCATTTCCATGACCAGGTGAAAGACAGCGTAACCTAATATGCACAATCCTCAGCCCACATTCCGCATTCGCGGCATGCAGGGTGCATGGCGAGGTTTGATGGTGCACAACCACAAACATGGTTGGTTGATCAACCCCCTACTCATGCTTCCCCTACACAAACCGACAATAACCGACCTATAAAAAGACGTAATCCGCTAGTGAAGAAACAATCAATAAAGCTTTGCGATCATCTGACACCAACTGAAAATATGATATGCCTGCTACTGCAAAATTTCACGGCAACCCGCAAAACCATGCTGGCGCCTATGCACGCAACAACTTACACAACAAATTCTCATACGCATCCAGCACAGCACCCGCACTACCCACCGCCTGCCAATAAGCCCACGCAGTTCCACCTCAAAGGCAAGACCCCGTTCAGTCTTCCATTCAAACGACTGCAAAGCCAAGCTGCTAGATCCGCTTAGCACTAGCCGCAAACCGTGTATACTCACGCGCAAGCCACCCCAAGACCCACAACACAATTTCCAACGGTGCATTACGCAGTAGATCGTCAACGTGCACTCGCTTGAGCTGACCCAGCCGAATATCCACGATTGGTCCCCAGCTGTTTACATCGACGCATTCCCAAATACAAATCCCCACCACCAGACGGAACAAGCCAACAGCGCAACAGCTAATAAATTGAAGACGATCGCAAGATGCAATGCACACTCAGAAGGCTGTGACTGACCATCATCTTCATAGCACGCTACACAAACGTCCTGCACAAAATCGAAGCACAGCACTGTCCTTCATACACACCCAAATTCACAGCAGCGATAAACGGAACATTGCTGACTAAACTGCATGCACCCTGCCATCCACATAGCGAACCATGCTAGTATCGTATCCGTGCCAATATTCAAAATCTGTTCTTATACAGTCATGCTCCTCAACCCTTATGCCGTAAGCGTTTTGCAAACCGTCGAGTACGTGTAGCATTGCTGCAAAGCGCCCACTCCAGGGCAAAACCAAACAACAACTCCATAGATGCGCCAAACACTTGCTACCTACGCCGTGCACAGCGACCATTTCCAACAAACGCCACAAAAGTGCGAAAGAGCAAAGAGAAGGCGTAGCCTCTAGAAACCACGCGCATTTTGCAAACGAAACGTAACCCTACTTCCCTGCCTGCAGATAAACTGAGACATCTAGTGAGTACAATCGGAACCCCACCGCCGAAGCCCATGTGGGGGGCATTCCCTATGCTGCGGTTCCACCATAAGCAAAGACAACCATGTTTCACCATCCAGCTAAGCGCTAAGCCACTACAACAGGCTATTCACGCATACGCCGCCTTAACATAAGCATACCCGCAGTAAATCAGCAGCCGGTTCCACACTTCAAATATTCCATGCCAGTCAAAGCCATGTTCTATCCACTACTGCAAAAATACAAAACCAACCCAAACCTAGAAGCAGGCCATAAAGCCTCAGAACTACACTAGACATCCTCTGGCTCGCTCACCAGAGATCCTCCACTACCTAAGCATCTCAGCAAGTCCATGCAGTCCGAAAGCAAAGACGCGACAGCTTTTAATATCCGATTCAACACTCTACACGGCAAATCCAATTACTCCATCTATCACACGCTACTGACTGTGGACCCACACGCGAGCCAACCAAAGCTTTACAAAGATTTACACCTGACAAAATTCGTTCCAGCGGTTCGCCAACGTGCATTCGCTTTGCAGGCGCCGCAGTCAGAAACCACAGATGCTCGCAGGGCTTTGTTCCACAGCTCTTCCTATCGTCACACCGAAACAGTCCGCATAGCAACAGCTTTATAGATTCAGCCTCAGATGCATGAGCAATAATACCCACCAATATGCGACGGAGCATAAACCCCAAAGCTCGCTTGGCAAACCAACTGCAAAGCATGTCTCAAACCAGCCCTCACTCCTTCACCCACGACCAAAGCAACGGCAACCGCAATTCGAGCATTCAAAATCAGACAGCGTACAGTCTGCCAACCGCACAGAGCAGCACGCACGTTTCGAAGCCAAATACTCAGGCCGCGCGTTGTGATGATCATGCTCCTCAACTCATAGCCTCAGTGCTTTGCGTACAGTCTAATGCCCATGCCGCAGCTGTACAACAGAAGCACGCTCCACAACACAGCCGATTAAACAGTTCAACGCATGTGCCAAATGCATGCTTGCTCGGCCGCTCACAGCACGTCACTCTCAAGAAACACAGAAACACAGTACTAGGCAAGCAGCAGGTGCAGCCTCATGGTACCACGCACAGACTGCAATCGTCATGTAGTCGCATTTCCATGACCAGGTGAAAGACAGCGTAACCTAATATGCACAATCCTCAGCCCACATTCCGCATTCGCGGCATGCAGGGTGCATGGCGAGGTTTGATGGTGCACAACCACAAACATGGTTGGTTGATCAACCCCCTACTCATGCTTCCCCTACACAAACCGACAATAACCGACCTATAAAAAGACGTAATCCGCTTGTGAAGAAACAATCAATAAAGCTTTGCGATCATCTGACACCAACTGAAAATATGATATGCCTGCTACTGCAAAATTTCACGGCAACCCGCAAAACCATGCTGGCGCCTATGCACGCAACAACTTACACAACAAATTCTCGAACGCACCCAGCACACACACCACGCGCACTACCCACAGCCTGCCAATACGCCCACGCAGTCCAACCTCAAAGGCAAGACCCCATTCAGTCTTCCATTCAAACGACTGCAAAGCCAAGCTGCTAGATCCGCTTAGCACTAGCCGCAAACCGTGTATACTCACGCACAAGACACCCCAAGTCACACAAACAATTTCCAACGGTGCATTACGCAGTAGATCGTCAACGTGCACTCGCTTGAGCTGGCCCAGCCGAATATCCACGATTGGTCCCCAGCTGTTTACATCGACGCATTCCCAAATACAAATCCCCACCACCAGACGGAACAAGCCCACAGCGCAACAGCTAATAAATTGAAGACGATCGCAAGATGCAATGCACACTCAGAAGGCTGTGACTGACCATCATCTTCATAGCACGCTACACAAACGTCCTGCACAAAATCGAAGTACAGCACTATCCTTCATACGCAACCAAATCCACAGCAGCGATAAACGGAACATTGCTGACTAAACTGCATGCACCCTGTCATCCACATAGCGAACCATGCTAGTATCCTATCCGTGCCAATATTCAAAATCTGTTCTTATACAGTCATGCTCCTCAACCCTTATGCCGTAAGCGTTTTGCAAACCGTCCAGTACGTGTAGCATTGCTGCAAAGCGCCCACTCCAGGGCAAAACTAAACAACAACTCCATAGATGCGCCAAACACTTGCTACCTACGCCGTGCACAGCGACCATTTCCAACAAACGCCACAAAAGTGCGAAAGAGCAAAGAGAAGGCGTAGCCTCTAGAAACCACGCGCATTTTGCAAACGAAAAGTAACCCTACTTCCCTGCCTGCAGATAAACTGAGACATCTAGTGAGTACAATCGGAAACCCACCGCCGAAGCCCATGTGGGGGGCATTCCCTATGCTGCGGTTCCACCATAAGCAAAGACAACCATATTTCACCATCCAGCTAAGCGCTAAGCCACTACAACAGGCTATTCACGCATACGCCGCCTAAACATAAGCATACCCGCAGTAAATCAGCAGCCGGTTCCACACTTCAAATATTCCATGCCAGTCAAAGCCATGTTCTATCCACTACTGCAAAAATACAAAACCAACCCAAACCTAGAAGGCAGCCATAAAGCCTCAGAACTACACTAGACATCCTCTGGTTCGCTCACCAGAGACCCTGCACTATCCAGGCATCTCAGCAAGATTATGCAGTCCGAAAGCAAAGACGCGAAAGCTTTTAATATCCGATTCAACACTCTACACGGCAAATCCAATTACTCCATCTATCACACGCTACTGACTGTGGACCCACGCGCGAGCCAACCAAAGCTTTACAAAGATTTACACCTGACAAAATTCGTTCCAGCGGTTCGCCAACGTGCATTCGCTTTGCAGGCGCCGCAGTCAGAAACCACAGATGCCCGCAGGGCTTTGTTCCACAGCTCTTCCTATCGTCACACCGAAACAGCTCACATCGCAAGAGCTTTATAGATTCAGCCTCAGATACATGCGCAATAATACCCACCAATGTGCGACGGAGCATAAACCCCAAAGCTCGCTTGGCAAACCAACTGCAAAGCATGTCTCAAACCAGCCCTCACTCCTTCACCCACGACCAAAGCAACGGCAACCGCAATTCGAGCATTCAAAATCAGACAGCGTACAGTCTGCCAACCGCACAGAGCAGCACGCACGTTTCGAAGCCAAATACTCAGGCCGCGCGTTGTGATGACCATGCTCCTCAACTCATAGCCTCAGAACTTTGCGTACAGTCTAATGCCCATGCCGCAGCTGTACAACAGAAGCACGCTCCACAACACAGCCGATTAAACAGTTCAACGCATGTGCCAAATGCATGCTTGCTCGGCCGCTCACAGCACGTCACTCTCAAGAAACACAGAAACACTGTACTAGGCAAGCAGCAGGTGCAGCCTCATGGTACCACGCACCAACTGCAATCGTCATGTAGTCGCATTTCCATGACCAGGTGAAAGACAGCGTACCCTAATATGCACAATCCTCAGCCCACATTCCGCGTTCGCGGCATGCAGGGTGCATGGCAAGGTTTGATGGTGCACAACCACAAACATGGTTGGTTGATCAACCCCCTACTCATGCTTCCCCTACACAAATCGACAATAACCGACCTATAAAAAGACGTAATCCGCTAGTGAAGAAACAATCAATAAAGCTTTGCGATCATCTGACACCAACTGAAAATATGATATGCCTGCTACTGCAAAATTTCACGGCAACCCGCAAAACCATGCTGGCGCCTATGCACGCAACAACTTACACAACAAATTCTCGAACGCACCCAGCACACACACCACGCGCACTACCCACCGCCTGCCAATACGCCCACGCAGTCCAGCCTCAAAGGCAAGACCCCATTCAGTCTTCCATTCAAACGACTGCAAAGCCAAGCTGCTAGATCCGCTTAGCACTAGCCGCAAACCGTGTATACTCACGCACAAGCCACCCCAAGTCACACAAACAATTTCCAACGGTGCATTACGCAGTAGATCGTCAACGTGCACTCGCTTGAGCTGACCCAGCCGAATATCCACGATTGATCCCCAGCTGTTTACATCGACACATTCCCAAATACAAATCCCCACCACCAGACGGAACAAGCCAACAGCGCAACAGCTAATAAATTGAAGACGATCGCAAGATGCAATGCACACTCAGAAGGCTGTGACTGACCATCATCTTCATAGCACGCTACACAAACGTCCTGCACAAAATCGAAGTACAGCACTATCCTTCATACGCAACCAAATCCACAGCAGCGATAAACGGAACATTGCTGACTAAACTGCATGCACCCTGCCATCCACATAGCGAACCATGCTAGTATCCTATCCGTGCCAATATTCAAAATCTGTTCTTATACAGTCATGCTCCTCAACGCTTATGCCGTAAGCGTTTTGCAAACCGTCGAGTACGTGTAGCATTGCTGCAAAGCGCCCACTCCAGGGCAAAACCAAACAACAACTCCATAGATGTGCCAAACACTTGCTACCTACGCTGCGCACATCGACCATTTCCAACAAACGCCACAAAAGTGCGAAAGAGCAAAGAGAAGGCGTAGCCTCTAGAAACCACGCGCATTTTGCAAACGAAACGTAACCCTACTTCCCTGCCTGCAGATAAACTGAGACATCTAGTGAGTACAATCGGAAACCCACCGCCGAATCCCATGTGGGGGGCATTCCCTATGCTGCGGTTCCACCATAAGCAAAGACAACCATGTTTCACCATCCAGCTAAGCGCTAAGCCACTACAACAGGCTATTCACGCATACGCCGCCTTAACATAAGCATACCCGCAGTAAATCAGCAGCCGGTTCCACACTTCAAATATTCCATGCCAGTCAAAGCCATGCTCTATCCACTACTGCAAAAATACAAAACCAACCCAAACCTAGAAGGCAGCCATAAAGCCTCAGAACTACACTAGACATCCTCTGGTTCGCTCACCAGAGATCCTGCACTACCCAGGCATCTCAGCAAGTCCATGCAGTCCGAAAGCAAAGACGCGAAAGCTTTTAATATCCGATTCAACACTCTACACGGCAAATCCAATTACTCCATCTATCACACGCTACTGACTGTGGACCCACGCGCGAGCCAACTAAAGCTTTACAAAGATTTACACCTGACAAAATTCGTTCCAGCGGTTCGCCAACGTGCATTCGCTTTGCAGGCGCCGCAGTCAGAAACCACAGATGCCCGCAGGGCTTTGTTCCACAGCTCTTCCTATCGTCACACCGAAACAGTCCGCATAGCAACAGCTTTATAGATTCAGCCTCAGATGCATGAGCAATAATACCCACCAATATGCGACGGAGCATAAACCCCAAAGCTCGCTTGGCAAACCAACTGCAAAGCATGTCTCAAACCAGCCCTCACTCCTTCACCCACGACCAAAGCAACGGCAACCGCAATTCGAGCATTCAAAATCAGACAGCGTACAGTCTGCCAACCGCACAGAGCAGCACGCACGTTTCGAAGCCAAATACTCAGGCCGCGCGTTGTGATGATCATGCTCCTCAACTCATAGCCTCAGTGCTTTGCGTACAGTCTAATGCCCATGCCGCAGATGTACAACAGAAGCACGCTCCACAACACAGCCGATTAAACAGTTCAACGCATGTGCCAAATGCATGCTTGCTCGGCTGCTCACAGCACGTCACTCTCAAGAAACACAGAAACACTGTACTAGGCAAGCAGCAGGTGCAGCCTCATGGTACCACGCACCAACTGCAATCGTCATGTAGTCGCATTTCCATGACCAGGTGAAAGACAGCGTACCCTAATATGCACAATCCTCAGCCCACATTCCGCGTTCGCGGCATGCAGGGTGCATGGCAAGGTTTGATGGTGCACAACCACAAACATGGTTGGTTGATCAACCCCCTACTCATGCTTCCCCTACACAAACCGACAATAACCGACCTATAAAAAGACGTAATCCGCTAGTGAAGAAACAATCAATAAAGCTTTGCGATCATCTGACACCAACTGAAAATATGATATGCCTGCTACTGCAAAATTTCACGGCAACCCGCAAAACCATGCTGGCGCCTATGCACGCAACAACTTACACAACAAATTCTCGAACGCACCCAGCACACACACCACGCGCACTACCCACCGCCTGCCAATACGCCCACGCAGTCCAGCCTCAAAGGCAAGACCCCATTCAGTCTTCCATTCAAACGACTGCAAAGCCAAGCTGCTAGATCCGCTTAGCACTAGCCGCAAACCGTGTATACTCACGCGCAAGCCACCCCAAGTCACACAAACAATTTCCAACGGTGCATTACGCAGTAGATCGTCAACGTGCACTCGCTTGAGCTGACCCAGCCGAATATCCACGATTGGTCCCCAGCTGTTTACATCGACGCATTCCCAAATACAAATCCCCACCACCAGACGGAACAAGCCCACAGCGCAACAGCTAATAAATTGAAGACGATCGCAAGATGCAATGCACACTCAGAAGGCTGTGACTGACCATCATCTTCATAGCACGCTACACAAACGTCCTGCACAAAATCGAAGCACAGCACTATCCTTCATACGCAACCAAATCCACAGCAGCGATAAACGGAACATTGCTGACTAAACTGCATGCACCCTGCCATCCACATAGCGAACCATGCTAGTATCCTATCCGTGCCAATATTCAAAATCTGTTCTTATACAGTCATGCTCCTCAACCCTTATGCCGTAAGCGTTTTGCAAACCGTCGAGTACGTGTAGCATTGCTGCAAAGCGCCCACTCCAGGGCAAAACTAAACAACAACTCCATAGATGCGCCAAACACTTGCTACCTACGCCGTGCACAGCGACCATTTCCAACCAACGCCACAAAAGTGCGAAAGAGCAAAGAGAAGGTGTAGCCTCTAGAAACCACGCGCATTTTGTAAACAAAACGTAGCCTCACTTCCCTGCCTGCAGATAAACTGAGACATCTAGTGAGTACAATCGGAACCCCACCGCCGAAGCCCATGTGGGGGGCATTCCCTATGCTGCGGTTCCACCATAAGCAAAGACAACCATGTTTCACCATCCAGCTAAGCGCTAAGCCACTACAACAGGCTATTCACGCATACGCCGCCTAAACATAAGCATACCCGCAGTAAATCAGCAGCCGGTTCCACACTTCAAATATTCCATGCTAGTCAAAGCCATGTTCTATCCACTACCGCAAAAATACAAAACCAACCCAAACCTAGAAGCAGGCCATAAAGCCTCAGAACTACACTAGACAACCTCTGGTTCGCTCACCAGAGATCCTGCACTACCCAGGCATCTCAGCAAGTCCATGCAGTCTGAAAGCAAAGACGCGAAAGCTTTTAATATCCGATTCAACACTCTACACGGCAAATCCAATTACTCCATCTATCACACGCTACTGACTGTGGACCCACACGCGAGCCAACCAAAGCTTTACAAAGATTTACACCTGACAAAATTCGTTCCAGCGGTTCGCCAACGTGCATTCGCTTTGCAGGCGCCGCAGTCAGAAACCACAGATGCTCGCAGGGCTTTGTTCCACAGCTCTTCCTATCGTCACACCGAAACAGTCCGCATAGCAACAGCTTTATAGATTCAGCCTCAGATGCATGAGCAATAATACCCACCAATATGCGACGGAGCATAAACCCCAAAGCTCGCTTGGCAAACCAACTGCAAAGCATGTCTCAAACCAGCCCTCACTCCTTCACCCACGACCAAAGCAACGGCAACCGCAATTCGAGCATTCAAAATCAGACAGCGTACAGTCTGCCAACCGCACAGAGCAGCACGCACGTTTCGAAGCCAAATACTCAGGCCGCGCGTTGTGATGATCATGCTCCTCAACTCATAGCCTCAGTGCTTTGCGTACAGTCTAATGCCCATGCCGCAGATGTACAACAGAAGCACGCTCCACAACACAGCCGATTAAACAGTTCAACGCATGTGCCAAATGCATGCTTGCTCGGCTGCTCACAGCACGTCACTCTCAAGAAACACAGAAACACTGTACTAGGCAAGCAGCAGGTGCAGCCTCATGGTACCACGCACCAACTGCAATCGTCATGTAGTCGCATTTCCATGACCAGGTGAAAGACAGCGTACCCTAATATGCACAATCCTCAGCCCACATTCCGCATTCGCGGCATGCAGGGTGCATGGCAAGGTTTGATGGTGCACAACCACAAACATGGTTGGTTGATCAACCCCCTACTCATGCTTCCCCTACACAAACCGACAATAACCGACCTATAAAAAGGCGTAATCCGCTAGTGAAGAAACAATCAATAAAGCTTTGCGATCATCTGACACCAACTGAAAATATGATATGCCTGCTACTGCAAAATTTCACGGCAACCCGCAAAACCATGCTGGCGCCTATGCACGCAACAACTTACACAAATTCTCATACGCATCCAGCACAGCACCCGCACTATCCACCGCCTGCCAATATGCCCACGCAGTCCAACCTCAAAGGCAAGACCCCATTCAGTCTTCCATTTAAACGACTGCAAAGCCAAGCTGCTAGATCCGCTTACCACTAGCCGCAAACCGTGTATACTCACGCACAAGCCACCCCAAGTCACACAAACAATTTCCAACGGTGCACTACGCAGTAGATCGTCAACGTGCACTCGCTTGAGCTGACCCAGCCGAATATCCACAATTGGTCCCCAGCTGTTTACATCGACACATTCCCAACTACAAATCCCCACCACCAGACGGAACAAGCCAACAGCGCAACAGCTAATAAATTGAAGACGATCGCAAGATGCAATGCACACTCAGAAGGCTGTGACTGACCATCATCTTCATAGCACGCTAAACAAACGTCCTGCACAAAATCGAAGTACAGCACTATCCTTCATACGCAACCAAATCCACAGCAGCGATAAACGGAACATTGCTGACTAAACTGCATGCACCCTGTCATCCATATAGCGAACCATGCTAGTATCCTATCCGTGCCAATATTCAAAATCTGTTCTTATACAGTCATGCTCCTCAACCCTTATGCCGTAAGCGTTTTGCAAACCGTCCAGTACGTGTAGCATTGCTGCGCAGCGCCCACTCCAGGGCAAAACTAAACAACAACTCCATAGATGCGCCAAACACTTGCTGCCTACGCTGTGCACAGCGACCATTTCCAACAAACGCCACAAAAGTGCGAAAGAGCAAAGAGAAGGTGTAGCCTCTAGAAACCACGCACATTCTGCAATCGAAAAGTAACCCTACGTCCCTGCTTGCCGATGAACTGAGACATCTAGTGAGTACAATCGGAAACCCACCGCCGATGCCCATGTGGGGGGCATTCCCTATGCTGCGGTTCCACCATAAGCAAAGACAACCATGGTTCACCATCCAGCTAAGCGCTAAGCCACTACAACAGGCTATTCACGCATACGCCGCCTTAACATAAGCATACCCGCAGTAAATCAGCAGCCGGTTCCACACTTCAAATATTCCATGCTAGTCAAAGCCATGCTCTATCCACTACCGCAAAAATACAAAACCAACCCAAACCTAGAAGCAGGCCATAAAGCCTCAGAACTACACTAGACATCCTCTGGTTCGCTCACCAGAGATCCTCCACTACCCAGGCATCTCAGCAAGTCCATGCAGTCCGAAAGCAAAGACGCGAAAGCTTTTAATATCCGATTCAACACTCTACACGGCAAATCCAATTACTCCATCTATCACACGCTACTGACTGTGGACCCACACGCGAGCCAACCAAAGCTTTACAAAGATTTACACCTGACAAAATTCGTTCCAGCGGTTCGCCAACGTGCACTCGCTTTGCACGCCCAGCAGCCAAAAACCAAATATGCTCGCAGGGATGTACTCCACAGCTCCTCCTACCGTCACACCGAAACAGCTCACATCGCAAGAGCTTTATAGATTCAGCCTCAGATACATGCGCAATAATACCCACCAATATGCGACGGAGCATAAACCCCAAAGCTCGCTTGGCAAACCAACTGCAAAGCATGTCTCAAACCAGCCCTCACTCCTTCACCCACGACCAAAGCAACGGCAACCGCAATTCGAGCATTCAAAATCAGACAGCGTACGGTCTGCCAACCACATAGAGCAGCACGCACGTTTCGAAGCCAAATACTCAGGCCGCGCGTTGTGATGACCATGCTCCTCAACTCATAGCCTCAGAACTTTGCGTACAGTCTAATGCCCATGCCGCAGCTGTACAACAGAAGCACGCTCCACAACACAGCCGATTAAACAGTTCAACGCATGTGCCAAATGCATGCTTGCTCGGCCGCTCACAGCACGTCACTCTCAAGAAACACAGAAACACTGTACTAGGCAAGCAGCAGGTGCAGCCTCATGGTACCACGCACAGACTGCAATCGTCATGTAGTCGCATTTCCATGACCAGGTGAAAGACAGCGTACCCTAATATGCACAATCCTCAGCCCACATTCCGCATTCGCGGCATGCAGGGTGCATGGCAAGGTTTGATGGTGCACAACCACAAACATGGTTGGTTGATCAACCCCCTACTCATGCTTCCCCTACACAAACCGACAATAACCGACCTATAAAAAGGCGTAATCCGCTAGTGAAGAAACAATCAATAAAGCTTTGCGATCATCTGACACCAACTGAAAATATGATATGCCTGCTACTGCAAAATTTCACGGCAACCCGCAAAACCATGCTGGCGCCTATGCACGCAACAACTTACACAACAAATTCTCGAACGCATCCAGCACGCACACCACGCGCACTACCCACCGCCTGCCAATACGCCCACGCAGTCCAGCCTCAAAGGCAAGACCCCATTCAGTCTTCCATTCAAACGACTGCAAAGCCAAGCTGCTAGATCCGCTTAGCACTAGCCGCAAACCGTGTATACTCACGCACAAGCCACCCCAAGACCCACAACACAATTTCCAACGGTGCATTACGCAGTAGATCGTCAACGTGCACTCGCTTGAGTTGACCCAGCCGAATATCCACGATTGATCCCCAGCTGTTTACATCGACACATTCCCAACTACAAATCCCCACCACCAGACGGAACAAGCCCACGGCGCAACAGCTAATAAATTGAAGACGATCCCAAGATGCAATGCACACTCAGAAGGCTGTGACTGACCATCATCTTCATAGCACGCTACACAAACGTCCTGCACAAAATCGAAGTACAGCCCTATCCTTCATACGCAACCAAATCCACAGCAGCGATAAACGGAACATTGCTGACTAAACTGCATGCACCCTGTCATCCACATAGCGAACCATGCTAGTATCCTATCCGTGCCAATATTCAAAATCTGTTCTTATACAGTCATGCTCCTCAACCCTTATGCCGTAAGCGTTTTGCAAACCGTCGAGTACGTGTAGCATTGCTGCAAAGCGCCCACTCCAGGGCAAAACCAAACAACAACTCCATAGATGCGCCAAACACTTGCTACCTACGCTGTGCACAGCGACCATTTCCAACAAACGCCACAAAAGTGCGAAAGAGCAAAGAGAAGGCGTAGCCTCTAGAAACCACGCACATTCTGCAATCGAAAAGTAACCCTACGTCCCTGCTTGCCGATGAACTGAGACATCTAGTGAGTACAATCGGAAACCCACCGCCGATGCCCATGTGGGGGGCATTCCCTATGCTGCGGTTCCACCATAAGCAAAGACAACCATATTTCACCATCCAGCTAAGCGCTAAGCCACTACAACAGGCTATTCACGCATACGCCGCCTTAACATAAGCATACCCGCAGTAAATCAGCAGCCGGTTCCACACTTCAAATATTCCATGCCAGTCAAAGCCATGTTCTATCCACTACTGCAAAAATACAAAACCAACCCAAACCTAGAAGGCAGCCATAAAGCCTCAGAACTACACTAGACATCCTCTGGTTCGCTCACCAGAGACCCTGCACTATCCAGGCATCTCAGCAAGATTATGCAGTCCGAAGGCAAAGACGCGAAAGCTTTTAATATCCGATTCAACACTCTACACGGCAAATCCAATTACTCCATCTATCACACGCTACTGACTGTGGACCCACACGCGAGCCAACCAAAGCTTTACAAAGATTTACACCTGACAAAATTCGTTCCAGCATTTGGCCAACGTGCATTCGCTTTGCAGGCGCCGCAGTCAGAAACCACAGATGCTCGCAGGGCTTTGTTCCACAGCTCTTCCTATCGTCACACCGAAACAGTCCGCATAGCAAGGGCTTTACAGATTCAGCCTCAGATGCATGCGCAATAATACCCACCAATATGCGACGGAGCATAAACCCCAAAGCTCGCTTGGCAAACCAACTGCAAAGCATGTCTCAAACCAGCCCTCACTCCTTCACCCACGACCAAAGCAACGGCAACCGCAATTCGAGCATTCAAAATCAGACAGCGTACGGTCTGCCAACCACATAGAGCAGCACGCACGTTTCGAAGCCAAATACTCAGGCCGCGCGTTGTGATGATCATGCTCCTCAACTCATAGCCTCAGTGCTTTGCGTACAGTTTAATGCCCATGCCGCAGCTGTACAACAGAAGCACGCTCCACAACACAGCCGATTAACCAGTTCAACGCATGTGCCAAATGCATGCTTGCTCGGCCGCTCACAGCACGTCACTCTCAAGAAACACAGAAACACTGTACTAGGCAAGCAGCAGGTGCAGCCTCATGGTACCACGCACCAACTGCAATCGTCATGTAGTCGCATTTCCATGACCAGGTGAAAGACAGCGTACCCTAATATGCACAATCCTCAGCCCACATTCCGCGTTCGCGGCATGCAGGGTGCATGGCAAGGTTTGATGGTGCACAACCACAAACATGGTTGGTTGATCAACCCCCTACTCATGCTTCCCCTACACAAACCGACAATAACCGACCTATAAAAAGACGTAATCCGCTAGTGAAGAAACAATCAATAAAGCTTTGCGATCATCTGACACCAACTGAAAATATGATATGCCTGCTACTGCAAAATTTCACGGCAACCCGCAAAACCATGCTGGCGCCTATGCACGCAACAACTTACACAACAAATTCTCGAACGCACCCAGCACACACACCACGCGCACTACCCACCGCCTGCCAATACGCCCACGCAGTCCAGCCTCAAAGGCAAGACCCCATTCAGTCTTCCATTCAAACGACTGCAAAGCCAAGCTGCTAGATCCGCTTAGCACTAGCCGCAAACCGTGTATACTCACGCACAAGCCACCCCAAGTCACACAAACAATTTCCAACGGTGCATTACGCAGTAGATCGTCAACGTGCACTCGCTTGAGCTGACCCAGCCGAATATCCACGATTGATCCCCAGCTGTTTACATCGACACATTCCCAACTACAAATCCCCACCACCAGACGGAACAAGCCCACAGCGCAACAGCTAATAAATTGAAGACGATCGCAAGATGCAATGCACACTCAGAAGGCTGTGACTGACCATCATCTTCATAGCACGCTACACAAACGTCCTGCACAAAATCGAAGTACAGCACTATCCTTCATACGCAACCAAATCCACAGCAGCGATAAACGGAACATTGCTGACTAAACTGCATGCACCCTGTCATCCACATAGCGAACCATGCTAGTATCCTATCCGTGCCAATATTCAAAATCTGTTCTTATACAGTCATGCTCCTCAACCCTTATGCCGTAAGCGTTTTGCAAACCGTCGAGTACGTGTAGCATTGCTGCAAAGCGCCCACTCCAGGGCAAAACTAAACAACAACTCCATAGATGCGCCAAACACTTGCTACCTACGCCGTGCACAGCGACCATTTCCAACCAACGCCACAAAAGTGCGAAAGAGCAAAGAGAAGGTGTAGCCTCTAGAAACCACGCGCATTTTGTAAACGAAACGTAGCCTCACTTCCCTGCCTGCAGATAAACTGAGACATCTAGTGAGTACAATCGGAACCCCACCGCCGATGCCCATGTGGGGGGCATCCCCTATGCTGCGGTTCCACCATAAGCAAAGACAATCATGTTTCACCACCGAATTAAGCGCTAAGCCACTACAACAGGCTATTCACGCATACGCCGCCTAAACATAAGCATACCCGCAGTAAATCAGCAGCCGGTTCCACGCTTCAAATATTCCATGCCAGTCAAAGCCATGTTCTACCCACTACTGCAAAAATACAAAACCAACCCAAACCTAGAAGGCAGCCATAAAGCCTCAGAACTACACTAGACATCCTCTGGTTCGCTCACCAGAGACCCTGAACTACCCAAGCATCTCAGCAAGTCCATGCAGTCCGAAAGCAAAGACGCGAAAGCTTTTAATATCCGATTCAACACTCTACACGGCAAATCCAATTACTCCATCTATCACACGCTACTGACTGTGGACCCACGCGCAAGCCAACCAAAGCTTTACAAAGATTTACACCTGACAAAATTCGTTCCAGCGTTTGGCCAACGTGCACTCGCTTTGCACGCCCAACAGCCAAAAACCGCAGGCGCTCGCAGGGATGTACTCCACAGCTCCTCCTACCGTCACGCCGAAACAGCTCACATCGCAAGGGCTTTACAGATTCAGCCTCAGATGCATGCGCAATAATACCCACCAATATGCGACGGAGCATAAACCCCAAAGCTCGCTTGGCAAACCAACTGCAAAGCATGTCTCAAACCAGCCCTCACTCCTTCACCCACGACCAAAGCAACGGCAACCGCAATTCGAGCATTCAAAATCAGACAGCGTACGGTCTGCCAACCACATAGAGCAGCACGCACGTTTCGAAGCCAAATACTCAGGCCGCGCGTTGTGATGACCATGCTCCTCAACTCATAGCCTCAGTGCTTTGCGTACAGTTTAATGCCCATGCCGCAGCTGTACAACAGAAGCACGCTCCACAACACAGCCGATTAAACAGTTCAACGCATGTGCCAAATGCATGCTTGCTCGGCCGCTCACAGCACGTCACTCTCAAGAAACACAGAAACACTGTACTAGGCAAGCAGCAGGTGCAGCCTCATGGTACCACGCACCAACTGCAATCGTCATGTAGTCGCATTTCCATGACCATGTCAAAGACAGCGTACCCTAATATGCACAATCCTCAGCCCACATTCCGCGTTCGCGGCATGCAGGGTGCATGGCGAGGTTTGATGGTGCACAACCACAAACATGGTTGGTTGATCAACCCCCTACTCATGCTTCCCCTACACAAACCGACAATAACCGACCTATAAAAAGGCGTAATCCGCTAGTGAAGAAACAATCAATAAAGCTTTGCGATCATCTGACACCAACTGAAAATATGATATGCCTGCTACTGCAAAATTTCACGGCAACCCGCAAAACCATGCTGGCGCCTATGCACGCAACAACTTACACAACAAATTCTCGAACGCACCCAGCACACACACCACGCGCACTACCCACAGCCTGCCAATACGCCCACGCAGTCCAACCTCAAAGGCAAGACCCCATTCAGTCTTCCATTCAAACGACTGCAAAGCCAAGCTGCTAGATCCGCTTACCACTCGCCGCAAACCGTGTATACTCACGCACAAGCCACCCCAAGTCACACAAACAATTTCCAACGGTGCACTACGCAGTAGATCGTCAACGTGCACTCGCTTGAGCTGACCCAGCCGAATATCCACGATTGGTCCCCAGCTGTTTACATCGACACATTCCCAAATACAAATCCCCACCACCAGACGGAACAAGCCCACAGCGCAACAGCTAATAAATTGAAGACGATCGCAAGATGCAATGCACACTCAGAAGGCTGTGACTGACCATCATCTTCATAGCACGCTACACAAACGTCCTGCACAAAATCGAAGTACAGCACTATCCTTCATACGCAACCAAATCCACAGCAGCGATAAACGGAACATTGCTGACTAAACTGCATGCACCCTGTCATCCACATAGCGAACCATGCTAGTATCCTATCCGTGCCAATATTCAAAATCTGTTCTTATACAGTCATGCTCCTCAACCTTTATGCCGTAAGCGTTTTGCAAACCGTCGAGTACGTGTAGCATTGCTGCAAAGCGCCCACTCCAGGGCAAAACTAAACAACAACTCCATAGATGCGCCAAACACTTGCTACCTACGCCGTGCACAGCGACCATTTCCAACAAACGCCGAAAAATTCGAAAGAGCAAAGAGAAGGTGTAGCCTCTAGAAACCACGCGCATTTTGTAAACGAAACGTAGCCTCACTTCCCTGCCTGCAGATAAACTGAGACATCTAGTGAGTACAATCGGAACCCCACCGCCGATGCCCATGTGGGGGGCATTCCCTATGCTGCGGTTCCACCATAAGCAAAGACAATCATGTTTCACCACCGAATTAAGCGCTAAGCCACTACAACAGGCTATTCACGCATACGCCGCCTAAACATAAGCATACCCGCAGTAAATCAGCAGCCAGGTCCACGCTTCAAATATTCCATGCCAGTCAAAGCCATGTTCTATCCACTACTGCAAAAATACAAAACCAACCCAAACCTAGAAGCAGGCCATAAAGCCTCAGAACTACACTAGACATCCTCTGGTTCGCTCAACAGAGACCCTGAACTACCCAAGCATCTCAGCAAGTCCATGCAGTCTGAAAGCAAAGACGCGAAAGCTTTTAATATCCGATTCAACACTCTACACGGCAAATCCAATTACTCCATCTATCACACGCTACTGACTGTGGACCCACGCGCAAGCTAACCAAAGCTTTACAAAGATTTACACCTGACAAAATTCGTTCCAGCGGTTCGCCAACGTGCATTCGCTTTGCAGGCGCCGCAGTCAGAAACCACAGATGCTCGCAGGGCTTTGTTCCACAGCTCTTCCTATCGTCACACCGAAACAGTCCGCATAGTAACAGCTTTATAGATTCAGCCTCAGATGCATGCGCAATAATGCCCACCAATATGCGACGGAGCATAAACCCCAAAGCTCACTTCGCAAACCAACTGCAAAGCATGTCTCAAACCAGCCCTCACTCCTTCACCCACGACCAAAGCAACGGCAACCGCAATTCGAGCATTCAAAATCAGACAGCGTACAGTCTGCCAACCGCACAGAGCAGCACGCACGTTTCGAAGCCAAATACTCAGGCCGCGCGTTGTGATAATCATGCTCCTCAACTCATAGCCTCAGTGGTTTGCGTACACTGTAATGCGCATGCCGTCACTGCAGAACAGAAGCACGCTTCACAACGCAACCGATTAAACAGTTCAACGCATGTGCCAAATGCATGCTTGCTCGGCCGCTCACAGCACGTCACTCTCAAGAAACACAGAAACACTGTACTAGGCAAGCAGCACGCATAGCCTCATGGCACCACGCACAGACTGCAATCGTCATGCAGTCGCATTTCCATGACCAGGTGAAAGACAGCGTACCCTAATATGCACAATCCTCAGCCCACATTCCGCGTTCGTGGCATGCAGGGTGCATGGCGAGGTTTGATGGTGCACAACCACAAACATGGTTGGTTGATCAACCCCCTACTCATGCTTCCCCTACACAAACCGACAATAACCGACCTATAAAAAGGCGTAATCCGCTAGTGAAGAAACAATCAATACAGCTTTGCGATCATCTGACACCAACTGAAAATATGATATGCCTGCTACTGCAAAATTTCACGGCAGCCCGCAAAACCATGCTGGCGCCTATGCACGCAACAACTTACACAACAAATTCTCGAACGCACCCAGCACACACACCACGCGCACTACCCACCGCCTGCCAATACGCCCACGCAGTCCAACCTCAAAGGCAAGACCCCATTCAGTCTTCCATTCAAACGACTGCAAAGCCAAGCTGCTAGATCCGCTTACCACTAGCCGCAAACCGTGTATACTCACGCACAAGCCACCCCAAGTCACACAAACAATTTCCAACGGTGCACTACGCAGTAGATCGCCAACGTGCACTCGCTTGAGCTGACCCAGCCGAATATCCACGATTGGTCCCCAGCTGTTTACATCGACACATTCCCAAATACAAATCCCCACCACCAGACGGAACAAGCCCACAGCGCAACAGCTAATAAATTGAAGACGATCGCAAGATGCAATGCACACTCAGAAGGCTGTGACTGACCATCATCTTCATAGCACGCTACACAAACGTCCTGCACAAAATCGAAGTACAGCACTATCCTTCATACGCAACCAAATCCACAGCAGCGATAAACGGAACATTGCTGACTAAACTGCATGCACCCTGCCATCCACATAGCGAACCATGCTAGTATCCTATCCGTGCCAATATTCAAAATCTGTTCTTATACAGTCATGCTCCTCAACCCTTATGCCGTAAGCGTTTTGCAAACCGTCGAGTACGTGTAGCATTGCTGCAAAGCGCCCACTCCAGGGCAAAACTAAACAACAACTCCATAGATGCGCCAAACACTTGCTACCTACGCCGTGCACAGCGACCATTTCCAACCAACGCCACAAAAGTGCGAAAGAGCAAAGAGAAGGTGTAGCCTCTAGAAACCACGCGCATTTTGTAAACGAAACGTAGCCTCACTTCCCTGCCTGCAGATAAACTGAGACATCTAGTGAGTACAATCGGAACCCCACCGCCGAAGCCCATGTGGGGGGCATCCCCTATGCTGCGGTTCCACCATAAGCAAAGACAATCATGTTTCACCACCGAATTAAGCGCTAAGCCACTACAACAGGCTATTCACGCATACGCCGCCTAAACATAAGCATACCCGCAGTAAATCAGCAGCCGGTTCCACGCTTCAAATATTCCATGCCAGTCAAAGCCATGTTCTACCCACTACTGCAAAAATACAAAACCAACCCAAACCTAGAAGGCAGCCATAAAGCCTCAGAACTACACTAGACATCCTCTGGTTCGCTCACCAGAGACCCTGAACTACCCAAGCATCTCAGCAAGTCCATGCAGTCCGAAAGCAAAGACGCGAAAGCTTTTAATATCCGATTCAACACTCTACACGGCAAATCCAATTACTCCATCTATCACACGCTACTGACTGTGGACCCACGCGCAAGCCAACCAAAGCTTTACAAAGATTTACACCTGACAAAATTCGTTCCAGCGTTTGGCCAACGTGCACTCGCTTTGCACGCCCAACAGCCAAAAACCGCAGGCGCTCGCAGGGATGTACTCCACAGCTCCTCCTACCGTCACGCCGAAACAGCTCACATCGCAAGGGCTTTACAGATTCAGCCTCAGATGCATGCGCAATAATACCCACCAATATGCGACGGAGCATAAACCCCAAAGCTCGCTTGGCAAACCAACTGCAAAGCATGTCTCAAACCAGCCCTCACTCCTTCACCCACGACCAAAGCAACGGCAACCGCAATTCGAGCATTCAAAATCAGACAGCGTACGGTCTGCCAACCACATAGAGCAGCACGCACGTTTCGAAGCCAAATACTCAGGCCGCGCGTTGTGATGACCATGCTCCTCAACTCATAGCCTCAGTGCTTTGCGTACAGTTTAATGCCCATGCCGCAGCTGTACAACAGAAGCACGCTCCACAACACAGCCGATTAAACAGTTCAACGCATGTGCCAAATGCATGCTTGCTCGGCCGCTCACAGCACGTCACTCTCAAGAAACACAGAAACACTGTACTAGGCAAGCAGCAGGTGCAGCCTCATGGTACCACGCACCAACTGCAATCGTCATGTAGTCGCATTTCCATGACCATGTCAAAGACAGCGTACCCTAATATGCACAATCCTCAGCCCACATTCCGCGTTCGCGGCATGCAGGGTGCATGGCGAGGTTTGATGGTGCACAACCACAAACATGGTTGGTTGATCAACCCCCTACTCATGCTTCCCCTACACAAACCGACAATAACCGACCTATAAAAAGGCGTAATCCGCTAGTGAAGAAACAATCAATAAAGCTTTGCGATCATCTGACACCAACTGAAAATATGATATGCCTGCTACTGCAAAATTTCACGGCAACCCGCAAAACCATGCTGGCGCCTATGCACGCAACAACTTACACAACAAATTCTCGAACGCACCCAGCACACACACCACGCGCACTACCCACAGCCTGCCAATACGCCCACGCAGTCCAACCTCAAAGGCAAGACCCCATTCAGTCTTCCATTCAAACGACTGCAAAGCCAAGCTGCTAGATCCGCTTACCACTCGCCGCAAACCGTGTATACTCACGCACAAGCCACCCCAAGTCACACAAACAATTTCCAACGGTGCACTACGCAGTAGATCGTCAACGTGCACTCGCTTGAGCTGACCCAGCCGAATATCCACGATTGGTCCCCAGCTGTTTACATCGACACATTCCCAAATACAAATCCCCACCACCAGACGGAACAAGCCCACAGCGCAACAGCTAATAAATTGAAGACGATCGCAAGATGCAATGCACACTCAGAAGGCTGTGACTGACCATCATCTTCATAGCACGCTACACAAACGTCCTGCACAAAATCGAAGTACAGCACTATCCTTCATACGCAACCAAATCCACAGCAGCGATAAACGGAACATTGCTGACTAAACTGCATGCACCCTGTCATCCACATAGCGAACCATGCTAGTATCCTATCCGTGCCAATATTCAAAATCTGTTCTTATACAGTCATGCTCCTCAACCTTTATGCCGTAAGCGTTTTGCAAACCGTCGAGTACGTGTAGCATTGCTGCAAAGCGCCCACTCCAGGGCAAAACTAAACAACAACTCCATAGATGCGCCAAACACTTGCTACCTACGCCGTGCACAGCGACCATTTCCAACAAACGCCGAAAAATTCGAAAGAGCAAAGAGAAGGTGTAGCCTCTAGAAACCACGCGCATTTTGTAAACGAAACGTAGCCTCACTTCCCTGCCTGCAGATAAACTGAGACATCTAGTGAGTACAATCGGAACCCCACCGCCGATGCCCATGTGGGGGGCATTCCCTATGCTGCGGTTCCACCATAAGCAAAGACAATCATGTTTCACCACCGAATTAAGCGCTAAGCCACTACAACAGGCTATTCACGCATACGCCGCCTAAACATAAGCATACCCGCAGTAAATCAGCAGCCAGGTCCACGCTTCAAATATTCCATGCCAGTCAAAGCCATGTTCTATCCACTACTGCAAAAATACAAAACCAACCCAAACCTAGAAGCAGGCCATAAAGCCTCAGAACTACACTAGACATCCTCTGGTTCGCTCAACAGAGACCCTGAACTACCCAAGCATCTCAGCAAGTCCATGCAGTCCGAAAGCAAAGACGCGAAAGCTTTTAATATCCGATTCAACACTCTACACGGCAAATCCAATTACTCCATCTATCACACGCTACTGACTGTGGACCCACGCGCAAGCTAACCAAAGCTTTACAAAGATTTACACCTGACAAAATTCGTTCCAGCGGTTCGCCAACGTGCATTCGCTTTGCAGGCGCCGCAGTCAGAAACCACAGATGCTCGCAGGGCTTTGTTCCACAGCTCTTCCTATCGTCACACCGAAACAGTCCGCATAGTAACAGCTTTATAGATTCAGCCTCAGATGCATGCGCAATAATGCCCACCAATATGCGACGGAGCATAAACCCCAAAGCTCACTTCGCAAACCAACTGCAAAGCATGTCTCAAACCAGCCCTCACTCCTTCACCCACGACCAAAGCAACGGCAACCGCAATTCGAGCATTCAAAATCAGACAGCGTACAGTCTGCCAACCGCACAGAGCAGCACGCACGTTTCGAAGCCAAATACTCAGGCCGCGCGTTGTGATAATCATGCTCCTCAACTCATAGCCTCAGTGGTTTGCGTACACTGTAATGCGCATGCCGTCACTGCAGAACAGAAGCACGCTTCACAACGCAACCGATTAAACAGTTCAACGCATGTGCCAAATGCATGCTTGCTCGGCCGCTCACAGCACGTCACTCTCAAGAAACACAGAAACACTGTACTAGGCAAGCAGCACGCATAGCCTCATGGCACCACGCACAGACTGCAATCGTCATGCAGTCGCATTTCCATGACCAGGTGAAAGACAGCGTACCCTAATATGCACAATCCTCAGCCCACATTCCGCGTTCGTGGCATGCAGGGTGCATGGCGAGGTTTGATGGTGCACAACCACAAACATGGTTGGTTGATCAACCCCCTACTCATGCTTCCCCTACACAAACCGACAATAACCGACCTATAAAAAGGCGTAATCCGCTAGTGAAGAAACAATCAATACAGCTTTGCGATCATCTGACACCAACTGAAAATATGATATGCCTGCTACTGCAAAATTTCACGGCAACCCGCAAAACCATGCTGGCGCCTATGCACGCAACAACTTACACAACAAATTCTCATACGCATCCAGCACAGCACCCGCACTACCCACCGCCTGCCAATAAGCCCACGCAGTTCCACCTCAAAGGCAAGACCCCGTTCAGTCTTCCATTCAAACGACTGCAAAGCCAAGCTGCTAGATCCGCTTACCACTCGCCTCAAACCGTGTATACTCACGCACAAGCCACCCCAAGACCCACAACACAATTTCCAACGGTGCATTACGCAGTAGATCGTCAACGTGCACTCGCTTGAGCTGACCCAGCCGAATATCCACGATTGATCCCCAGCTCTTTACATCGACACATTCCCAAATACAAATCCCCACCACCAGACGGAACAAGCCCACAGCGCAACAGCTAATAAATTGAAGACGATCCCAAGATGCAATGCACACTCAGAAGGCTGTGACTGACCATCATCTTCATAGCACGCTACACAAACGTCCTGCACAAAATCGAAGTACAGCCCTATCCTTCATACGCAACCAAATCCACAGCAGCGATAAACGGAACATTGCTGACTAAACTGCATGCACCCTGTCATCCACATAGCGAACCATGCTAGTATCCTATCCGTGCCAATATTCAAAATCTGTTCTATTATAGTCATGCTCCTCAACCCTTATGCCGTAAGCGTTTTGCAAACCGTCCAGTACGTGTAGCATTGCTGCGCAGCGCCCACTCCAGGGCAAAACCAAACAACAACTCCATAGATGCGCCAAACACTTGCTACCTACGCTGTGCACAGCGACCATTTCCAACAAACGCCACAAAAGTGCGAAAGAGCAAAGAGAAGGTGTAGCCTCTAGAAACCACGCGCATTTTGTAAACGAAACGTAGCCTCACTTCCCTGCCTGCCTATAAACTGAGACATCTAGTGAGTACAATCGGAACGCCCACGCCGATATGCATGGGGTGCACGTCCCCTATGCTGCGGTTCCACCATAAACAACCACAACCACTGTTCACGATCGAACAATGGCCTACCCCGCCACACAAGCAATTAACACATGCGGCGCCTTAACATAAGCATACCCGCAGTAAATCAGCCGCCAGTACAACGATTCAAATCTTCCATGCCAGCCAAAACCACCTACCACCCGCTACTGCAAAACTACAAAACCAACCCAAACCAACCTAGATGACAGCCATAACGCTTCAGAACTACACTAGACATCCTCTGGCTAGCTCACCAGAGATCCTGCACTACCCAAACACCTCAGCACGTCCACGCAGTCCGAAAGCAAAGACGCGGATGCTTTTGATATCCGATTCAACACTCTACACCGTCAATCCTGTTGCTCTATCTACCGCCGGCCACTGCCTGTGGACCCATCCACTAGCAAACCTAAGCATTACGTAGATTTACACCAGACAAAACTCGTTGCAGCGACTCGCCAACGTGCACCCGCTTCGCAGTCGTCACGGCCAACATCCCAGACTGCCCTTTGCAATCTTAGTCCCACTAAGTCGCAAATGCACTTTCGTACCATCACACCAATCCTGTCTGCAACCACACTGCTTTACTAAACCAGCCCGAGCTTCATACGCAATACTCTCCAAGCTGTGAATAGGCATCAACCACCCTAACCTCATACACGAACAAACGGCACAGCGTGTCTCAAAAATTCAATCTCCTCCTCATGCACGCCAAAAAGCAACACCAAAGGGATATTGAACACTCTTGCCTAACCAGCATGCAGCGTGCAATCCAGAGAAAGGATCATCGCCATATCCATACCATATACTCTAACTCCGTATTGCGATGATCATGCGCCACAAACCTCTAACCGTAACTGCTCCGCTTACCGTCTAAAGCGTATTCCATCGCCGTGCAACAGGCGCGCCTTCCGCGACACAGCCAAACGTCCCCTACACAGACATATGCCAAACACTTCCTTGCCCTGCTACATCCGACTAGCCAATGACGCAGCCAAAGTGCGCTGATCAAAGAGTACGCGCGACCTTATGTGATCACGCACAGGCTGCAATCGAGAAGTAATTGTACTGCCCTGCCTGCCAAAACATGTGTGACCTACCGCCGACATCCATGTGGTGCGCATTCCCTATGCTGCGGTTCCACCATGTACCACCCGCTACTGCAAAACTACAAAACCAACCCAAACCAACCTAGATGACAGCCATAACGCTTCAGAACTACACTAGACATCCTCTGGCTTGTTCACCAGGGACCCAGCACTACCCAAACATCTCAGCACGTCCACGCAGTCCGAAAGCAAAGACGCGGAAGCTTTTAATATCCGATTCAACACTCTACACCGTCAATCCTGTTGCTCTATATACTGCCGGCCACTGCCTGTGGACGCATCCACTAGCAAACCCAAGCATTACCTAGATTTACACCAGACAAAACTCGTTGCAGCGACTCTCCAACCTGCACCCGCTTCGCAGTCGTCACGGCCAACATCCCAGACTCCCCTTTGCAATCTTAGTCCCACTAAGTCGCAAATGCACTTTCGTACCATCACACCAATCCTGTCTGCAACCACACTGCTTTACTAAACCAGCCCGAGCTGCATACGCAATACTCTCCAAGCTGTGAATAGGCATCAACCACCCTAACCTCATACGCAAGCAAACTGCACAACGTGTCTCAAAAAATCACTCTCCTCCCCATGCACGCCAAAAAGCAACACCAAAGGGATATTGAACACTCTTGCCTAAACAGCATGCAGCGTGCAATCCAGAGAAAGGATCATCGCCATATCCATACCATATACTCTAACTCCGTATTGCGATGATCATGCGCCACAAACCTCTAACCGTAACTGCTCCGCTTACCGTCTAAAGCGTATTCCATCGCCGTGCAACAGGCGCGCCTTCCGCGACACAGCCAAACGTCCCCTACACAGACATATGCCAAACACTTCCTTGCCCTGCTACATCCGACTAGCCAATGACGCAGCCAAAGTGCGCTGATCAAAGAGTACGCGCGACCTTATGTGATCACGCACAGGCTGCAATCGAGAAGTAATTGTACTGCCCTGCCTGCCAAAACATGTGTGACCTACCGCCGACATCCATGTGGTGCGCATTCCCTATGCTGCGGTTCCACCATGTACCACCCGCTACTGCAAAACTACAAAACCAACCCAAACCAACCTAGATGACAGCCATAACGCTTCAGAACTACACTAGACATCCTCTGGCTTGTTCACCAGGGACCCAGCACTACCCAAACATCTCAGCACGTCCACGCAGTCCGAAAGCAAAGACGCGAAAGCTTTTAATATCCGATTCAACACTCTACACCGTCAATCCTGTTGCTCTATCTACCGCCGGCCACTGCCTGTGGACCCATCCACTAGCAAACCCAAGCATTACCTAGATTTACACCAGACAAAACTCGTTGCAGCGACTCGCCAGCGTGCACCCGCTTCGCAGTCGTCACGGCCAACATCCCAAACTGCCCTCTACAATCTTAGTCCCACTAAGTCGCAAATGCACTTTCGTACCATCACACCAATCCTGTCTGCAACCACACTGCTTTACTAAACCAGCCCGAGCTGCATACGCAATACTCTCCAAGCTGTGAATAGGCATCAACCACCCTAACCTCATACGCAAGCAAACTGCACAACGTGTCTCAAAAAATCACTCTCCTCCCCATGCACGCCAAAAAGCAACACCAAAGGGATATTGAACACTCTTGCCTAAACAGCATGCAGCGTGCAATCCAGAGAAAGGATCATCGCCATATCCATACCATATACTCTAACTCCGTATTGCGATGATCATGCGCCACAAACCTCTAACCGTAACTGCTCCGCTTACCGTCTAAAGCGTATTCCATCGCCGTGCAACAGGCGCGCCTTCCGCGACACAGCCAAACGTCCCCTACACAGACATATGCCAAACACTTCCTTGCCCTGCTACACCCGACTAGCCAATGACGCAGACAAAGTGCGCTGATCAAAGAGTACGCGCGACCTTATGTGATCATGCACAGGCTGCAATCGAGAAGTAATTGTATTGCCCTGCCTGCCAAAACATGTGTCACCTAGTGAGCACAATCCGAAACCCACCGCCGACATCCATGTGGTGCGCATTCCCTATGCTGCGGTTCCACCATAAACAGCCACAACCATGTTTCACCATCCAATTAAGCGCTAAGCCACTACAACAGCATATTCACGCATACGCTGCCTTAACATAAGCACACCCACAGTAAATCAGCAGCCAGTATAACGCTTCAAATCTTCCATGCCAGCCAAAACCACCTACCACCCGCTACTGCAAAACTACAAAACCAACCCAAACCAACCTAGATGACAGCCATAACGCTTCAGAACTACACTAGACATCCTCTGGCTTGTTCACCAGGGACCCAGCACTACCCAAACATCTCAGCACGTCCACGCAGTCCGAAAGCAAAGACGTGGAAGCTTTTAATATCCGATTCAACAGTCTACAAAGTCAATCCAATTACTCCACTTACCACAGGCCACTAACTGTGGACCCACGCACGAGAACACCCAAGCATTACGTAGATTTACACCTGAAAAAATTCGTTGCAGCGGCTCGCCAACGTGCACTCCCTTTGCACCCACCGCAGTCAAAAACCACAGGTGCTCGCAGGGATGTACTCCACAGCTCTTCCTAACGTCACACCGAAGCAGTCCACATCGCAACAGATTTGCGATGTGAACTGCTAGATCCAGGCTCAGATGCATGCGCAATAATACTCAGCGATTGGCGACGAAGCATCAACCCCAAAGCTCGCTTCGCAAAACAACTGCAAAGCATGTCTCAAACCAACACTCACTCCTTCATACATGCCCAAAGCAACAGCAACCGCAATTCGAGCATTCAAAATCAGACAGCGTACAGCCTGCCATAAACACAGAGCAGCATGCCCGTATGGAATCCAAATGCTCAGGCTGCGCGTTGTGATGATCATGCTCCTCAACTCGTAGCCCCAGTGGTTTGCGTACACTCTAATGCGCATGCCGTCACTGCACACCAGAAGCACGCTCCACCACGCAGCCGATTGAACAGTTCAGCCCGTGCGCCAAAGGCATGCTTGCTCGGCCGCTCACAGCGCGCCACTCCCAAGAAACACAGAAAAACTCCGCTAGACAAGCAGCAGGCATAGCCTCATGGCACCACGCACAGACTGCAATCGTCATGTAGTCGCATTTCCATGACCAGGTGAAAGACAGCGTACCCTAATATGCACAATCCTCAGCCCACATTCCGCATTCGTGGCATGCAGGGTGCATGGCGAGGTTTGATGGTGCACAACCACAAGCATGGTTCACCAACCCCCTACGCATGCTTCCCCTACACAAACCGGCAATAACTGACCTGTATAAAAATGTAATCCGCTAGTGAAAAAACCATCAATAAAGCTTTGCGGTCATCTGACGCCAACTGAAAATATGATATGCCTGCTACTGCAAAATTTCACGGCAGCCCGCAAAACCATGCTGGCGCCTATGCACGCAACACCTTACACAACAAATTCTCGAACGCATCCAGCACACACACCACGCGCACTACGCACAGCCTGCCAATACGCCCACGCAGTCCAACCTCAAAGGCAAGACCCCATTCAGTCTTCCATTCAAACGACGGCAACGCCAAGCTGCCAGATCCGCTTACCACTCGCCACTAACCATGCATACTCACGCACAAGACACCCCAAGTCACACAAACAATTTCCAACGGTACATTACGCAGTAGAGCTTCAGCGTGCAAACGCTTGAGCTGACCCAGCCGAATATCCACGATTGGTCCCCAGCTGTTTACATCGGCACATTCGCAACTACAAACCTCCACCACCTGAAAGAAAAAAACAAGCCCACAGTGCAACAGCTTAAAAATTAAAGACGGCCGCAATATGCAATGCACATTCAGAAGCCTGTCATTGAGCCTCACCTTCACAGCCCGCTACGCAAATATCCTGCACAATCGAAGCACAGCTCTATCCGTCACGCACGCCCAAACCCACAGCAGCGAAAAGCGGAACATTGCTGACTAAACTGCATGCACCCTGCCATCCACACAGCGAACCATACTCGTATCGTATCCGTGCCAATATTCAAAATCTGTTCTTATACAGTCATGCTCCTCAACCCTTATGCCGTAAGCGTTTTGCAAACCGTCCAGTACGTGTAGCATCGCTGCGCAGCGCCCGCTCCAGGGCAAAACCAAGCCACAACTTCACAGATGCGCCAAACACTTGCTCGCTACGGTGCGCACAGCGACCATTTCCAACACACGCCGCAAAAGTGCGATGGGCGAACACGAGGCGCAGCCCCTAGAAACCACGCACATTCTGTAATCGAAACGTAACCCTACTTCCCTGCCTGCCTACAAACTGAGACATCTAGTGAGTACAATCGGGAAGCCGACGCCGATGCTCATGCTGTGTGCATTCCCTATGCAGCGTTTTCACGATAAACACCCACAACCACTGTTCACGATCAAACAAAGCGCTATCCCGCCCAAACAAGCCATTAGCCTATGCGGTATCTTAACATAAGCATACACGCAGTAACTCACCAGCCGGTACTACCTTTCAAATATTCCATGTCAGCCAAACCCATGTACCATCCACTACTGCAAAACTACAAAAACAAACCACGCCCCCTCCACAGATACGCCAAACGCTTGTTTGCCCTGCTACACCCGACTAGACAATGACGCCGGCAAAGTGCGCCGATCAAAGAGTAGGCGCAGCCTGATGCGATCACGCACAGGCTAGAATCGAGAAGTAATTGTATTGCCCTGCCTGCCAAAACATGTGTCACCTAGTGAGCACAATCCGAAACCCACCGCCGATACCCATGTGGTGCGCATTCCCTATGCTGCGGTTCCCCCATAAACGACAAGCGTAGCCATGGTTTTACTATCCAGTTAAGAGCTAAGCCACAGCTGCAGGCTATTCACGCATACGCTGCCTTAACATAAGCGTACCCGCAGTAAATCAGCAGCCGGCTCCACGTTTCAAGTCTTCCATGCCAGCCAAAGCCATGTAACATCCACTACTGCAAAGATACAAAACCAACCCAAAACTAGCAGTGAGCCATAAAGCCTCAGAACTACACTAGACATCCTCTCGCTCGCTCACCAGAGACCCAGCAATACCTTAACATCTCAGCACGTCCATGCAGTTCGAAAGCAAAGACGTGGAAGCTTTGAATATTCGATTCAACAATCTACACCGTCAATCCAATTACTCCACTTACCACAGGCCACTAACTGTGGACCCACGCACGAACCAATTCAAGCTTTACAAAGATTTAGACCGGACAAAACGCGTTGCAGCGGCTCGCCAACGTGCACTCCCTTTGCACCCACCGCAGTCAAAAACCACAGGTGCTCGCAGGGATGTACTCCACAGCTCTTCCTAACGTCACACCGAAGCAGTCCACATCGCAACAGATTTGCGATGTGAACTGCTAGATCCAGGCTCATATGCATGAGCAATAATGCTCAGCGATTGGCGACGAAGCATCAACCCCAAAGCTCGCTTCGCAAAACAACTGCAAAGCATGTCTTAAACCAACACTCACTCCTTCACACATGCCCAAAGCAACGACAACCGCAATTCGAGCATTCAAAATCAGACAGCGTATAGCCTGCCATAAACACAGAGCAGCATGCCCGTATGGAATCCAAATGCTCGGGCTGCGCGTTGTGATGATCATGCTCCTCAACTCGTAGCCCCAGTGGTTTGCGTACACTCTAATGCGCATGCCGTCACTGCACAACAGAAGCACGCTCCACCACGCAGCCGATTGAACAGTTCAACGCGTGCGCCAAAGGCATGCTTGCTCGGCCGCTCACAGCACGCCACTCCCAAGAAACACAGAAAAACTCCGCTAGACAAGCAGCAGGCATAGCCTCATGGCACCACGCACAAACTGCAATCTTTATGTAGTCGCATTTCCATGACCAGGTGAAAGACAGCGTACCCTAATATGCACAATCCTCAGCCCACATTCCGCATTCGTGGCATGCAGGGTGCATGGCGAGGTTGGATGGTGCACAACCACAAGCATGGTTCACCAACCACCTACGCATGCTTCCCCTACACAAACCGACAATAGCTGACCTGTATAAAAGTGTAATCCGCTAGTGAAAAAACCATCAATAAAGCTTTGCGGTCATCTGACGCCAACTGAAAATATGATATGCCTGCTACTGCAAAATTTCACGGCAGCCCGCAAAACCATGCTGGCGCCTATACACGCAACAACTTACACAACAAATTCTCGAACGCATCCAGCACACACACCACGCGCACTACCCACAGCCTGCCAATACGCCCACGCAGTCCAACCTCAAAGGCAAGACCCCATTCAGTCTTCCATTCAAACGACGGCAACGCCAAGCTGCCAGATCCGCTTACCACTCGCCACTAACCATGCATACTCACGCACAAGACACCCCAAGTCACACAAACAATTTCCAACGGTACATTACGCAGTAGAGCTTCAGCGTGCACTCGCTTGAGCTGACCCAGCCGAATATTCACGATTGGTCCCCAGCTGTTTACATCCACACCTTCCCAAATACAAATCCCCACCACCAGACAGAACAAGCCCACAGTGCAACAGCTTAAAAATTAAAGACGGCCGCAATATGCAATGCACATTCAGAAGGCTGTCATTGAGCCTCACCTTCACAGCCCGCTACGCAAATATCCTGCACAAAATCGAAGCACAGCTCTATCCGTCACGCACGCCCAAACCCACAGCAGCGAAAAGCGGAGCATTGCTGACTAAACTGCATGCACCCTGCCATCCACACAGCGAACCATACTCGTACCGTATCCGTGCCAATATTCAAAATCTGTTCTTATACAGTCATGCTCCTCAACCCTTATGCCGTAAGCGTTTTGCAAACCGTCCAGTACGTGTAGCATCGCTGCGCAGCGCCCGCTCCAGGGCAAAACCAAACCACAACTCTCGGAACACTGCTGACTAAACTGCATGCACCCTGCCATTCACACAGCTAATCATGCTCGTATCGCATCCCTGCGCCAAGCACTTGCTGCCTACGCTGCGCACAGCGACCATTTCCAACAAAAACACCGCAAAAGTGCGATGGGCGAAGACGATGCGCAGCCCCTAGGAACCACGCACATCCTGCAATCGAAACGTAACCCTACTTCCCTGCTTGCCTATAAACTGAGACATCTAGTGAGTACAATCGGAACGCCCACGCCGATATGCATGGGGTGCACGTTCCCTATGCTGCGGTTCCACCATAAACAACCACAACCACCTTTCACGATCGAACAATGGCCTACCCCGCCACACAAGCAATTAACACATGCGGCGCCTTAACATAAGCATACCCGCAGTAAATCAGCCGCCAGTACAACGATTCAAATCTTCCATGCCAGCCAAAACCACCTACCACCCGCTACTGCAAAACTACAAAACCAACCCAAACCAACCTAGATGACAGCCATAACGCTTCAGAACTACACTAGACATCCTCTGGCTTGCTCACCAGAGATCCTGCACTACCCAAACATCTCAGCACGTCCACGCAGTCCGAAAGCAAAGACGCGGAAGCTTTTAATATCCGATTCAACAGTCTACACCGTCAATCCTGTTACTCTATCTACCGTCGGCCACTGCCTGTGGACCCATCCACTAGCAAACCTAAGCATTACGTAGATTTACACCAGACAAAACTCGTTGCAGCGACTCGCCAACGTGCACCCGCTTCGCAGTCGTCACGGCCAACATCCCAAACTGCCCTCTACAATCTTAGTTCCACTAAGTCGCAAATGCACTTTCGTACCATCACACCAATCCTGTCTGCAACCACACTGCTTTACTAAACCAGCCCGAGCTTCATACGCAATACTCTCCGAGCTGTGAATAGGCATCAACCACCCTAACCTCATACACGAACAAACTGCACAGCGTGTCTCAAAAATTCAATCTCCTCCTCATGCACGCCTAAAGCAACACCAAAGGGATTTTGAACACTCTTGCCTAACCAGCATGCAGCGTGCAATCCAGAGAAAGGATCATCGCCATATCCATACCATATACTCTAACTCCGTATTGCGATGATCATGCGCCACAAACCTCTAACCGTAACTGCTCCGCTTACCGTCTAAAGCGTATTCCATCGCCGTGCAACAGGCGCGCCTTCCGCGACACAGCCAAACGTCCCCTACACAGACATATGCCAAACACTTCCTTGCCCTGCTACACCCGACTAGCCAATGACGCAGCCAAAGTGCGCTGATCGAAGAGTACGCGCGACCTTATGTGATCACGCACAGGCTGCAATCGAGAAGTAATTGTACTGCCCTGCCTGCCAAAACATGTGTGACCTACCGCCGACATCCATGTGGTGCGCATTCCCTATGCTGCGGTTCCACCATAGACAACCACAACCATGTTTCACCATCCAATTAAGCGCTAAGCCACTACAACAGCATATTCACGCATACGCTGCCTTAACATAAGCATACCCACAGTAAATCAGCAGCCGGTATAACGCTTCAAATCTTCTATGCCAGCCAAAACCATGTACCACCCGCTACTGCAAAACTACAAAACCAACCCAAACCAACCTAGATGACAGCCATAACGCTTCAGAACTACACTAGACATCCTCTGGCTTGTTCACCAGGGACCCAGCACTACCCAAACATCTCAGCACGTCCACGCAGTCCGAAAGCAAAGACGCGAAAGCTTTTAATATCCGATTCAACACTCTACACCGTCAATCCTGTTGCTCTATCTACCGCCGGCCACTGCCTGTGGACCCATCCACTAGCAAACCCAAGCATTACCTAGATTTACACCAGACAAAACTCGTTGCAGCGACTCGCCAGCGTGCACCCGCTTCGCAGTCGTCACGGCCAACATCCCAAACTGCCCTCTACAATCTTAGTCCCACTAAGTCGCAAATGCACTTTCGTACCATCACACCAATCCTGTCTGCAACCACACTGCTTTACTAAACCAGCCCGAGCTGCATACGCAATACTCTCCAAGCTGTGAATAGGCATCAACCACCCTAACCTCATACGCAAGCAAACTGCACAACGTGTCTCAAAAAATCACTCTCCTCCCCATGCACGCCAAAAAGCAACACCAAAGGGATATTGAACACTCTTGCCTAAACAGCATGCAGCGTGCAATCCAGAGAAAGGATCATCGCCATATCCATACCATATACTCTAACTCCGTATTGCGATGATCATGCGCCACAAACCTCTAACCGTAACTGCTCCGCTTACCGTCTAAAGCGTATTCCATCGCCGTGCAACAGGCGCGCCTTCCGCGACACAGCCAAACGTCCCCTACACAGACATATGCCAAACACTTCCTTGCCCTGCTACACCCGACTAGCCAATGACGCAGACAAAGTGCGCTGATCAAAGAGTACGCGCGACCTTATGTGATCACGCACAGGCTGCAAACGAGAAGTAATTGTATTGCCCTGCCTGCCAAAACATGTGTCACCTAGTGAGCACAATCCGAAACCCACCGCCGACATCCATGTGGTGCGCATTCCCTATGCTGCGGTTCCACCATAAACAACCACAACCATGTTTCACCATCCAAGTAAGCGCTAAGCCACTACAACAGCATATTCACGCATACGCTGCCTTAACATAAGCACACCCACAGTAAATCAGCAGCCAGTATAACGCTTCAAATCTTCCATGCCAGCCAAAACCACCTACCACCCGCTACTGCAAAACTACAAAACCAACCCAAACCAACCTAGATGACAGCCATAACGCTTCAGAACTACACTAGACATCCTCTGGCTTGTTCACCAGGGACCCAGCACTACCCAAACATCTCAGCACGTCCACGCAGTCCGAAAGCAAAGACGTGGAAGCTTTTAATATCCGATTCAACAGTCTACAAAGTCAATCCAATTACTCCACTTACCACAGGCCACTAACTGTGGACCCACGCACGAGAACACCCAAGCATTACGTAGATTTACACCTGAAAAAATTCGTTGTAGCGGCTCGCCAACGTGCACTCCCTTTGCACCCACCGCAGTCAAAAACCACAGGTGCTCGCAGGGATGTACTCCACAGCTCTTCCTAACGTCACACCGAAGCAGTCCACATCGCAACAGATTTGCGATGTGAACTGCTAGATCCAGGCTCAGATGCATGCGCAATAATACTCAGCGATTGGCGACGAAGCATCAACCCCAAAGCTCGCTTCGCAAAACAACTGCAAAGCATGTCTCAAACCAACACTCACTCCTTCACACATGCCCAAAGCAACAGCAACCGCAATTCGAGCATTCAAAATCAGACAGCGTACAGCCTGCCATAAACACAGAGCAGCATGCCCGTATGGAATCCAAATGCTCAGGCTGCGCGTTGTGATGATCATGCTCCTCAACTCGTAGCCCCAGTGGTTTGCGTACACTCTAATGCGCATGCCGTCACTGCACAACAGAAGCACCCTTCACAACGCAACCGATTGAACAGTTCAACGCGTGCGCCAAACGCATGCTTGCTCGGCCGCTCACAGCGCGCCACTCCCAAGAAACACAGAAAAACTCCGCTAGACAAGCAGCAGGCATAGCCTCATGGCACCACGCACAGACTGCAATCGTCATGTAGTCGCATTTCCATGACCAGGTGAAAGACAGCGTACCCTAATATGCACAATCCTCAGCCCACATTCCGCATTCGTGGCATGCAGGGTGCATGGCGAGGTTTGATGGTGCACAACCACAAGCATGGTTCACCAACCCCCTACGCATGCTTCCCCTACACAAACCGGCAATAACTGACCTGTATAAAAATGTAATCCGCTAGTGAAAAAACCATCAATAAAGCTTTGCGGTCATCTGAAGCCAACTGCAAATATGATATGCCTGCTACTGCAAAATTTCACGGCAACCCGCAAAACCATGCTGGCGCCTATGCACGCAACACCTTACACAACAAATTCTCGAACGCATCCAGCACACACACCACGCGCACTACGCACAGCCTGCCAATACGCCCACGCAGTCCAACCTCAAAGGCAAGACCCCATTCAGTCTTCCATTCAAACGACGGCAACGCCAAGCTGCCAGATCCGCTTACCACTCGCCACTAACCATGCATACTCACGCACAAGACACCCCAAGTCACACAAACAATTTCCAACGGTACATTACGCAGTAGAGCTTCAGCGTGCAAACGCTTGAGCTGACCCAGCCGAATATCCACGATTGGTCCCCAGCTGTTTACATCGACACATTCGCAAGTACAAACCTCCACCACCTGAAAGAAAAAAACAAGCCCACAGTGCAACAGCTTAAAAATTAAAGACGGCCGCAATATGCAATGCACATTCAGAAGGCTGTCATTGAGCCTCACCTTCACAGCCCGCTACGCAAATATCCTGCACAAAATCGAAGCACAGCTCTATCCGTCACGCACGCCCAAACCCACAGCAGCGAAAAGCGGAGCATTGCTGACTAAACTGCATGCACCCTGCCATCCACACAGCGAACCATACTCGTATCGTATCCGTGCCAATATTCAAAATCTGTTCTTATACAGTCATGCTCCTCAACCCTTATGCCGTAAGCGTTTTGCAAACCGTCCAGTACGTGTAGCATCGCTGCGCAGCGCCCGCTCCAGGGCAAAACCAAACCACAACTTCACAGATGCGCCAAACACTTGCTCGCTACGGTGCGCACAGCGACCATTTCCAACAAAAACACCGCAAAAGTGCGATGGGCGAAGACGATGCGCAGCCCCTAGAAACCACGCACATTCTGTAATCGAAACGTAACCCTACTTCCCTGCCTGCCTACAAACTGAGACATCTAGTGAGTACAATCGGGAAGCCGACGCCGATGCTCATGCTGTGTGCATTCCCTATGCTGCGTTTTCACGATAAACACCCACATCCACTGTTCACGATCAAACAAAGCGCTATCCCGCCCAAACAAGCTATTAGCCTATGCGGTATCTTAACATAAGCATACACGCAGTAACTCACCAGCCGGTACTACCTTTCAAATATTCCATGTCAGCCAAACCCATGTACCATCCACTACTGCAAAACTACAAAAACAAACCACGCCCCCTCCACAGATACGCCAAACGCTTGTTTGCCCTGCTACACCCGACTAGACAATGACGCCGGCAAAGTGCGCCGATCAAAGAGTAGGCGCAGCCTGATGCGATCACGCACAGGCTAGAATCGAGAAGTAATTGTATTGCCCTGCCTGCCAAAACATGTGTCACCTAGTGAGCACAATCCGAAACCCACCGCCGATACCCATGTGGTGCGCATTCCCTATGCTGCGGTTCCCCCATAAACGACAAGCGTAGCCATGGTTTTACTATCCAGTTAAGAGCTAAGCCACAGCTGCAGGCTATTCACGCATACGCTGCCTTAACATAAGCATACCCGCAGTAAATCAGCAGCCGGCTCCACGTTTCAAGTCTTCCATGCCAGCCAAAGCCATGTAACATCCACTACTGCAAAGATACAAAACCAACCCAAAACTAGCAGTGAGCCATAAAGCCTCAGAACTACACTAGACCTCCTCTCGCTCGCTCACCAGAGACCCAGCAATACCTTAACATCTCAGCACGTCCATGCAGTTCGAAAGCAAAGGCGTGGAAGCTTTGAATATTCGATTCAACAGTCTACACCGTCAATCCAATTACTCCACTTACCACAGGCCACTAACTGTGGACCCACGCACGAACCATTTCAAGCTTTACAAAGATTTAGACCGGACAAAACGCGTTGCAGCGGCTCGCCAACGTGCACTCCCTTTGCACCCACCGCAGTCAAAAACCACAGGTGCTCGCAGGGATGTACTCCACAGCTCTTCCTAACGTCACACCGGAGCAGTCCACATCGCAACAGATTTGCGATGTGAACTGCTAGATCCAGGCTCAGATGCATGCGCAATAATACTCAGCGATTGGCGACGAAGCATCAACCCCAATGCTCGCTTCGCAAAACAACTGCAAAGCATGTCTCAAACCAACACTCACTCCTTCATACATGCCCAAAGCAAAGGCAACCGCAATTCGAGCATTTAAAATCAGACAGCGTATAGCCTGCCATAAACACAGAGCAGCATGCCCGTATGGAATCCAAATGCTCAGGCTGCGCGTTGTGATGATCATGCTCCTCAACTCGTAGCCCCAGTGGTTTGCGTACACTCTAATGCGCATGCCGTCACTGCACAACAGAAGCACGCTCCACCACGCAGCCGATTGAACAGTTCAACGCGTGCGCCAAAGGCATGCTTGCTCGGCCGCTCACAGCACGCCACTCCCAAGAAACACAGAAAAACTCCGCTAGACAAGCAGCAGGCATAGCCTCATGGCACCACGCACAAACTGCAATCTTTATGTAGTCGCATTTCCATGACCAGGTGAAAGACAGCGTACCCTAATATGCACAATCCTCAGCCCACATTCCGCATTCGTGGCATGCAGGGTGCATGGCGAGGTTTGATGGTGCACAACCACAAGCATGGTTCACCAACCCCCTACGCATGCTTCCCCTACACAAACCGACAATAGCTGACCTGTATAAAAGTGTAATCCGCTAGTGAAAAAACCATCAATAAAGCTTTGCGGTCATCTGACGCCAACTGAAAATATGATATGCCTGCTACTGCAAAATTTCACGGCAACCCGCAAAACCATGCTGGCGCCTATGCACGCAACACCTTACACAACAAATTCTCGAACGCATCCAGCACACACACCACGCGCACTACGCACAGCCTGCCAATACGCCCACGCAGTCCAACCTCAAAGGCAAGACCCCATTCAGTCTTCCATTCAAACGACGGCAACGCCAAGCTGCCAGATCCGCTTACCACTCGCCACTAACCATGCATACTCACGCACAAGACACCCCAAGTCACACAAACAATTTCCAACGGTACATTACGCAGTAGAGCTTCAACGTGCAATCGCTTGAGCTGACCCAGCCGAATATCCACGATTGGTCCCCAGCTGTTTACATCCACACCTTCCCAAATACAAATCCCCACCACCAGACAGAACAAGCCCACAGTGCAACAGCTTAAAAATTAAAGACGGCCGCAATATGCAATGCACATTCAGAAGCCTGTCATTGAGCCTCACCTTCACAGCCCGCTACGCAAATATCCTGCACAAAATCGAAGCACAGCTCTATCCGTCACGCACGCCCAAACCCACAGCAGCGAAAAGCGGAGCATTGCTGACTAAACTGCATGCACCCTGCCATCCACACAGCGAACCATACTCGTATCGTATCCGTGCCAATATTCAAAATCTGTTCTTATACAGTCATGCTCCTCAACCCTTATGCCGTAAGCGTTTTGCAAACCGTCCAGTACGTGTAGCATCGCTGCGCAGCGCCCGCTCCAGGGCAAAACCAAACCACAACTCCCGGAACACTGCTGACTAAACTGCATGCACCCTGCCATCCACACAGCTAATCATGCTCGTATCGCATCCCTGCGCCAAGCACTTGCTGCCTACGCTGCGCACAGCGACCATTTCCAACAAAAACACCGCAAAAGTGCGATGGGCGAAGACGATGCGCAGCCCCTAGGAACCACGCACATCCTGCAATCGAAACGTAACCCTACTTCCCTGCCTGCCTATAAACTGAGACATCTAGTGAGTACAATCGGAACGCCCACGCCGATATGCATGGGGTGCACGTTCCCTATGCTGCGGTTCCACCATAAACAACCACAACCACTTTTCACGATCGAACAATGGCCTACCCCGCCACACAAGCAATTAACACATGCGGCGCCTTAACATAAGCATACCCGCAGTAAATCAGCCGCCAGTACAACGATTCAAATCTTCCATGCCAGCCAAAACCACCTACCACCCGCTACTGCAAAACTACAAAACCAACCCAAACCAACCTAGATGACAGCCATAACGCTCCAGAACTACACTAGACATCCTCTGGCTAGCTCACCAGAGATCCTGCACTACCCAAACACCTCAGCACGTCCACGCAGTCCGAAAGCAAAGACGCGGAAGCTTTTAATATCCGATTCAACAGTCTACAAAGTCAATCCAATTACTCCACTTACCACAGGCCACTGCCTGTGGACCCATAATCCACTAGCAAACCTAAGCATTACGTAGATTTACACCAGACAAAACTCGTTGCAGCGACTCGCCAACGTGCACCCGCTTCGCAGTCGTCACGGCCAACATCCCAAACTGCCCTCTACAATCTTAGTTCCACTAAGTCGCAAATGCACTTTCGTACCATCACACCAATCCTGTCTGCAACCACACTGCTTTACTAAACCAGCCCGAGCTTCATACGCAATACTCTCCGAGCTGTGAATAGGCATCAACCACCCTAACCTCATACACGAACAAACTGCTCAGCGTGTCTCAAAAATTCAATCTCCTCCTCATGCACGCCTAAAGCAACACCAAAGGGATATTGAACACTCTTGCCTAAACAGCATGCAGCGTGCAATCCAGAGAAAGGATCATCGCCATATCCATACCATATACTCTAACTCCGTATTGCGATGATCATGCGCCACAAGCCTCTAACCGTAACTGCTCCGCTTACCGTCTAAAGCGTATTCCATCGCCGTGCAACAGGCGCGCCTTCCGCGACACAGCCAAACGTCCCCTACACAGACATATGCCAAACACTTGCTTGCCCTGCTACACCCGACTAGCCAATGACGCAGCCAAAGTGCGCTGATCAAAGAGTACGCGCGACCTTATGTGATCACGCACAGGCTGCAAACGAGAAGTAATTGTATTGCCCTGCCTGCCAAAACATGTGTCACCTAGTGAGCACAATCCGAAACCCACCGCCGACATCCATGTGGTGCGCATTCCCTATGCTGCGGTTCCACCATAAACAGCCACAACCATGTTTCACCATCCAATTAAGCGCTAAGCCACTACAACAGCATATTCACGCATACGCTGCCTTAACATAAGCATACCCGCAGTAAATCAGCCGCCAGTACAACGATTCAAATCTTCCATGCCAGCCAAAACCACCTACCACCCGCTACTGCAAAACTACAAAACCAACCCAAACCAACCTAGATGACAGCCATAACGCTTCAGAACTACACTAGACATCCTCTGGCTTGCTCACCAGAGACTCAGCACTACCCAAACATCTCAGCACGTCCACGCAGTCCGAAAGCAAAGACGCGAAAGCTTTTAATATCCGATTCAACAGTCTACACCGTCAATCCTGTTGCTCTACCTACCGCCGGCCACTGCCTGTGGACCCATAATCCACTAGCAAACCCCAGCATTACCTAGATTTACACCAGACAAAACTCGTTGCAGCGACTCGGCAGCGTGCACCCGCTTCGCAGTCGTCACGGCCAACATCCCAAACTGCCCTCTACAATCTTAGTTCCACTAAGTCGCAAATGCACTTTCGTACCATCACACCAATCCTGTCTGCAACCACACTGCTTTACTAAACCAGCCCGAGCTGCATACGCAATACTCTCCGAGCTGTGAATAGGCATCAACCACCCTAACCTCATACACGAACAAACTGCTCAGCGTGTCTCAAAAATTCAATCTCCTCCTCATGCACGCCTAAAGCAACACCAAAGGGATATTGAACACTCTTGCCTAAACAGCATGCAGCGTGCAATCCAGAGAAAGGATCATCGCCATATCCATACCATATACTCTAACTCCGTATTGCGATGATCATGCGCGACAAGCCTCTAACCGTAACTGCTCCGCTTACCGTCTAAAGCGTATTCCATCGCCGTGCAACAGGCGCGCCTTCCGCGACACAGCCAAACGTCCCCTACACAGACATATGCCAAACACTTCCTTGCCCTGCTACACCCGACTAGCCAATGACGCAGACAAAGTGCGCTGATCAAAGAGTACGCGCGACCTTATGTGATCACGCACAGGCTGCAATCGAGAAGTAATTGTATTGCCCTGCCTGCCAAAACATGTGTCACCTGGTGAGCACAATCCGAAACCCACCGCCGACATCCATGTGGTGCGCATTCCCTATGCTGCGGTTCCACCATAAACAGCCACAACCATGTTTCACCATCCAAGTAAGCGCTAAGCCACTACAACAGCATATTCACGCATACGCTGCCTTAACATAAGCATACCCGCAGTAAATCAGCCGCCAGTATAACGCTTCAAATCTTCCATGCCAGACAAAGCCATGTACCACCCGCTACTGCAAAACTACAAAACCAACCCAAACCAACCTAGATGACAGCCATAACGCTTCAGAACTACACTAGACATCCTCTGGCTTGCTCACCAGAGACTCAGCAATACCCAAACATCTCAGCACGTCCACGCAGTCCGAAAGCAAAGACGCGAAAGCTTTTAATATCCGATTCAACAGTCTACACCGTCAATCCAATTACTCCACTTACCACAGGCCACTAACTGTGGAGCCACGCACGAGAAAACCCAAGCATTACGTAGATTTACACCTGAAAAAATTCGTTGTAGCGGCTCGCCAACGTGCACTCCCTTTGCACCCACCGCAGTCAAAAACCACAGGTGCTCGCAGGGATGTACTCCACAGCTCTTCCTAACGTCACACCGAAGCAGTCCACATCACAACAGATTTGCGATGTGAACTGCTAGATCCAGGCTCAGATGCATGCGCAATAATACTCAGCGATTGGCGACGAAGCATCAACCCCAAAGCTCGCTTCGCAAAACAACTGCAAAGCATGTCTCAAACCAACACTCACTCCTTCATACATGCCCAAAGCAACGGCAACCGCAATTCGAGCATTCAAAATCAGACAGCGTACAGCCTGCCATAAACACAGAGCAGCATGCCCGTATGGAATCCAAATGCTCAGGCTGCGCGTTGTGATGATCATGCTCCTCAACTCGTAGCCCCAGTGGTTTGCGTACACTCTAATGCGCATGCCGTCACTGCACACCAGAAGCACGCTCCACCACGCAGCCGATTGAACAGTTCAGCCCGTGCGCCAAAGGCATGCTTGCTCGGCCGCTCACAGCGCGCCACTCCCAAGAAACACAGAAAAACTCCGCTAGACAAGCAGCAGGCATAGCCTCATGGCACCACGCACAGACTGCAATCGTCATGTAGTCGCATTTCCATGACCAGGTGAAAGACAGCGTACCCTAATATGCACAATCCTCAGCCCACATTCCGCATTCGTGGCATGCAGGGTGCATGGCGAGGTTTGATGGTGCACAACCACAAGCATGGTTCACCAACCCCCTACGCATGCTTCCCCTACACAAACCGGCAATAACTGACCTGTATAAAAATGTAATCCGCTAGTGAAAAAACCATCAATAAAGCTTTGCAGTCATCTGACGCCAACTGAAAATATGATATGCCTGCTACTGCAAAATTTCACGGCAACCCGCAAAACCATGCTGGCGCCTATGCACGCAACACCTTACACAACAAATTCTCGAACGCATCCAGCACACACACCACGCGCACTACGCACAGCCTGCCAATACGCCCACGCAGTCCAACCTCAAAGGCAAGACCCCATTCAGTCTTCCATTCAAACGACGGCAACGCCAAGCTGCCAGATCCGCTTACCACTCGCCACTAACCATGCATACTCACGCACAAGACACCCCAAGTCACACAAACAATTTCCAACGGTACATTACGCAGTAGAGCTTCAGCGTGCAAACGCTTGAGCTGACCCAGCCGAATATCCACGACTGGTCCCCAGCAGTTTACATCGACACATTCGCAACTACAAACCTCCACCACCTGAAAGAAAAAAACAAGCCCACAGCGCAACAGCTTAAAAATTAAAGACGGCCGCAATATGCAATGCACATTCAGAAGGCTGTCATTGAGCCTCACCTTCACAGCCCGCTACGCAAATATCCTGCACAAAATCGAAGCACAGCTCTATCCGTCACGCACGCCCAAACCCACAGCAGCGAAAAGCAGAACATTGCTGATTAAACTCCATGCACCCTGCCATCCACACAGCGAACCATACTCGTACCGTATCCGTGCCAATATTCAAAATCTGTTCTTATACAGTCATGCTCCTCAACCCCTATGCCGTAAGCGTTTTGCAAACCGTCCAGTACGTGTAGCATCGCTGCGCAGCGCCCGCTCCAGGGCAAAACCAAACCACAACTTCACAGATGCGCCAAACACTTGCTGGTTACGGTGCGCACAGCGACCATTTCCAACACACGCCGCAAAAGTGCGATGGGCGAACACGAGGCGCAGCCCCTAGAAACCACGCACATTCTGTAATCGAAACGTAACCCTACTTCCCTGCCTGCCTATAAACTGAGACATCTAGTGAGTACAATCGGGAAGCCGACGCCGATGCTCATGCTGTGTGCATTCCCTATGCTGCGTTTTCACGATAAACACCCACAACCACTGTTCACGATCAAACAAAGCGCTATCCCGCCCAAACAAGCCATTAGGCTATGCGGTATCTTAACATAAGCATACACGCAGTAACTCACCAGCCGGTACTACCTTTCAAATATTCCATGTCAGCCAAATCCATGTACCATCCACTACTGCAAAACTACAAAAACAAACCACGCCCCCTCCACAGATACGCCAAACGCTTGTTTGCCCTGCTACACCCGACTAGACAATGACGCCGGCAAAGTGCGCTGATCAAAGAGTAGGCGCAGCCTGATGCGATCACGCACAGGCTAGAATCGAGAAGTAATTGTACTGCCCTGCCTGCCAAAACATGTGTCACCTAGTGAGCACAATCCGAAACCCACCGCCGATACCCATGTGGTGCGCATTCCCTATGCTGCGGTTCCCCCATAAACGACAAGCGTAGCCATGGTTTTACTATCCAGTTAAGAGCTAAGCCACAGCTGCAGGCTATTCACGCATACGCTGCCTTAACATAAGCATACCCGCAGTAAATCAGCAGCCGGCTCCACGTTTCAAGTCTTCCATGCCAGCCAAAGCCATGTAACATCCACTACTGCAAAGATACAAAACCAACCCAAAACTAGCAGTGAGCCATAAAGCCTCAGAACTACACTAGACATCCTCTCGCTCGCTCACCAGAGACCCAGCAATACCTTAACATCTCGGCAAGTCCATGCAGTTCGAAAGCAAAGACGCGAAAGCCTTTAATATTCGATTCAACAGTCTACACCGTCAATCCAATTACTCCACTTACCACAGGCCACTAACTGTGGAGCCACGCACGAGAAAACCCAAGCATTACGTAGATTTACACCTGAAAAAATTCGTTGCAGCGGCTCGCCAACGTGCACTCCCTTTGCACCCACCGCAGTCAAAAGCCACAAGTGCTCGCAGGGATGTACTCCACAGCTCTTCCTAACGTCACACCGAAGCAGTCCACATCACAACAGATTTGCGATGTGAACTGCTAGATCCAGGCTCAGATGCATGCGCAATAATACTCAGCGATTGGCGACGAAGCATCAACCCCAAAGCTCGCTTCGCAAAACAACTGCAAAGCATGTCTCAAACCAACACTCACTCCTTCACACATGCCCAAAGCAAAGGCAACCGCAATTCGAGCATTCAAAATCAGACAGCGTATAGCCTGCCATAAACACAGAGCAGCATGCCCGTATGGAATCCAAATGCTCAGGCTGCGCGTTGTGATGATCATGCTCCTCAACTCGTAGCCCCAGTGGTTTGCGTACACTCTAATGCGCATGCCGTCACTGCACACCAGAAGCACGCTCCACCACGCAGCCGATTGAACAGTTCAGCCCGTGCGCCAAAGGCATGCTTGCTCGGCCGCTCACAGCACGCCACTCCCAAGAAACACAGAACAACTCCGCTAGACAAGCAGCAGGCATAGCCTCATGGTACCACGCACAAACTGCAATCTTCATGTAGTCGCATTTCCATGACCAGGTGAAAGACAGCGTACCCTAATATGCACAATCCTCAGCCCACATTCCGCATTCGTGGCATGCAGGGTGCATGGCGAGGTATGGTGGTGCACAACCACAAGCATGGTTCACCAACCCCCTACGCATGCTTCCCCTACACAAACCGACAATAACTGACCTGTATAAAAATGTAATCCGCTAGTGAAAAAACCATCAATAAAGCTTTGCGGTCATCTGACGCCAACTGAAAATATGATATGCCTGCTACTGCAAAATTTCACGGCAACCCGCAAAACCATGCTGGCGCCTATGCACGCAACACCTTACACAACAAATTCTCGAACGCATCCAGCACACACACCACGCGCACTACGCACAGCCTGCCAATACGCCCACGCAGTCCAACCTCAAAGGCAAGACCTCATTCAGTCTTCCATTCAAACGACGGCAACGCCAAGCTGCCAGATCCGCTTACCACTCGCCACTAACCATGCATACTCACGCACAAGACACCCCAAGTCACACAAACAATTTCCAACGGTACATTACGCAGTAGAGCTTCAACGTGCAATCGCTTGAGCTGACCCAGCCGAATATCCACGATTGGTCCCCAGCTGTTTACATCCACACCTTCCCAAATACAAATCCCCACCACCAGACAGAACAAGCCCACAGTGCAACAGCTTAAAAATTAAAGACAGCCGCAATATGCAATGCACATTCAGAAGGCTGTCATTGAGCCTCACCTTCACAGCCCGCTACGCAAATATCCTGCACAAAATCGAAGCACAGCTCTATCCGTCACGCACGCCCAAACCCACAGCAGCGAAAAACGGAACATTGCTGACTAAACTGCATGCACCCTGCCATCCACACAGCGAACCATACTCGTACCGTATCCGTGCCAATATTCAAAATCTGTTCTTATACAGTCATGCTCCTCAACCCTTATGCCGTAAGCGTTTTGCAAACCGTCCAGTACGTGTAGCATCGCTGCGCAGCGCCCGCTCCAGGGCAAAACCAAGCCACAACTCTCGGAACACTGCTGACTAAACTGCATGCACCCTGCCATTCACACAGCTAATCATGCTCGTATCGCATCCCTGCGCCAAGCACTTGCTGCCTACGCTGCGCACAGCGACCATTTCCAACAAAAACACCGCAAAAGTGCGATGGGCGAAGACGATGCGCAGCCCCTAGGAACCACGCACATCCTGCAATCGAAACGTAACCCTACTTCCCTGCCTGCCTATAAACTGATACATCTAGTGAGTACAATCGGAACGCCCACGCCGATATGCATGGGGTGCACGTTCCCTATGCTGCGGTTCCACCATAAACAACCACAACCACTTTTCACGATCGAACAATGGCCTACCCCGCCACACAAGCAATTAACACATGCGGCGCCTTAACATAAGCATACCCGCAGTAAATCAGCCGCCAGTACAACGATTCAAATCTTCCATGCCAGCCAAAACCACCTACCACCCGCTACTGCAAAACTACAAAACCAACCCAAACCAACCTAGATGACAGCCATAACGCTTCAGAACTACACTAGACATCCTCTGGCTTGCTCACCAGAGATCCTGCACTACCCAAACATCTCAGCACGTCCACGCAGTCCGAAAGCAAAGACGCGGAAGCTTTTAATATCCGATTCAGCAGTCTACACCGTCAATCCTGTTACTCTATCTACCGTCGGCCACTGCCTGTGGACCCATCCACTAGCAAACCTAAGCATTACGTAGATTTACACCAGACAAACCTCGTTGCAGCGACTCGCCAACGTGCACCCGCTTCGCAGTCGTCACGGCCAACATCCCAAACTGCCCTCTACAATCTTAGTTCCACTAAGTCGCAAATGCACTTTCGTACCATCACACCAATCCTGTCTGCAACCACACTGCTTTACTAAACCAGCCCGAGCTTCATACGCAATACTCTCCGAGCTGTGAATAGGCATCAACCACCCTAACCTCATACACGAACAAACTGCACAGCGTGTCTCAAAAATTCAATCTCCTCCTCATGCACGCCTAAAGCAACACCAAAGGGATATTGAACACTCTTGCCTAAACAGCATGCAGCGTGCAATCCAGAGAAAGGATCATCGCCATATCCATACCATATACTCTAACTCCGTATTGCGATGATCATGCGCCACAAACCTGTAACCGTAACTGCTCCGCTTACCGTCTAAAGCGTATTCCATCGCCGTGCAACAGGCGCGCCTTCCGCGACGCAGCCAAACGTCCCCTACACAGACATATGCCAAACACTTGCTTGCCCTGCTACACCCGACTAGCCAATGACGCAGCCAAAGTGCGCTGATCAAAGAGTACGCGCGACCTTATGTGATCACGCACAGGCTGCAATCGAGAAGTAATTGTATTGCCCTGCCTGCCAAAACATGTGTCACCTAGTGAGCACAATCCGAAACCCACCGCCGACATCCATGTGGTGCGCATTCCCTATGCTGCGGTTCCACCATAAACAACCACAACCATGTTTCACCATCCAATTAAGCGCTAAGCCACTACAACAGCATATTCACGCATACGCTGCCTTAACATAAGCATACCCGCAGTAAATCAGCCGCCAGTACAACGATTCAAATCTTCCATGCCAGCCAAAACCACCTACCACCCGCTACTGCAAAACTACAAAACCAACCCAAACCAACCTAGATGACAGCCATAACGCTTCAGAACTACACTAGACATCCTCTGGCTTGCTCACCAGAGCCCCTGCACTACCCAAACATCTCAGCACGTCCACGCAGTCCGAAAGCAAAGACGCGAAAGCTTTTAATATCCGATTCAACAGTCTACACCGTCAATCCTGTTGCTCTACCTACCGCCGGCCACTACCTGTGGACCCATAATCCACTAGCAAACCCCAGCATTACCTAGATTTACACCAGACAAAACTCGTTGCAGCGACTCGGCAGCGTGCACCCGCTTCGCAGTCGTCACGGCCAACATCCCAAACTGCCCTCTACAATCTTAGTTCCACTAAGTCGCAAATGCACTTTCGTACCATCACACCAATCCTGTCTGCAACCACACTGCTTTACTAAACCAGCCCGAGCTTCATACGCAATACTCTCCGAGCTGTGAATAGGCATCAACCACCCTAACCTCATACACGAACAAACTGCACAGCGTGTCTCAAAAATTCAATCTCCTCCTCATGCACGCCTAAAGCAACACCAAAGGGATATTGAACACTCTTGCCTAACCAGCATGCAGCGTGCAATCCAGAGAAAGGATCATCGCCATATCCATACCATATACTCTAACTCCGTATTGCGATGATCATGCGCCACAAACCTGTAACCGTAACTGCTCCGCTTACCGTCTAAAGCGTATTCCATCGCCGTGCAACAGGCGCGCCTTCCGCGACACAGCCAAACGTCCCCTACACAGACATATGCCAAACACTTGCTTGCCCTGCTACACCCGACTAGCCAATGACGCAGCCAAAGTGCGCTGATCAAAGAGTACGCGCGACCTTATGTGATCACGCACAGGCTGCAATCGAGAAGTAATTGTATTGCCCTGCCTGCCAAAACATGTGTCACCTAGTGAGCACAATCCGAAACCCACCGCCGACATCCATGTGGTGCGCATTCCCTATGCTGCGGTTCCACCAAAAACAACCACAACCATGTTTCACCATCCAATTAAGCGCTAAGCCACTACAACAGCATATTCACGCATACGCTGCCTTAACATAAGCATACCCGCAGTAAATCAGCCGCCAGTACAACGATTCAAATCTTCCATGCCAGCCAAAACCACCTACCACCCGCTACTGCAAAACTACAAAACCAACCCAAACCAACCTAGAAGACAGCCATAACGCTTCAGAACTACACTAGACATCCTCTGGCTTGCTCACCAGAGACTCAGCAATACCCAAACATCTCAGCACGTCCACGCAGTCCGAAAGCAAAGACGCGAAAGCTTTTAATATCCGATTCAACAGTCTACACCGTCAATCCAATTACTACACTTACCACAGGCCACTAACTGTGGAGCCACGCACGAGAACACCCAAGCATTACGTAGATTTACACCTGAAAAAATTCGTTGTAGCGGCTCGCCAACGTGCACTCCCTTTGCACCCACCGCAGTCAAAAACCACAGGTGCTCGCAGGGATGTACTCCACAGCTCTTCCTAACGTCACACCGAAGCAGTCCACATCGCAACAGATTTGCGATGTGAACTGCTAGATCCAGGCTCAGATGCATGCGCAATAATACTCAGCGATTGGCGACGAAGCATCAACCCCAAAGCTCGCTTCGCAAAACAACTGCAAAGCATGTCTCAAACCAACACTCACTCCTTCATACATGCCCAAAGCAACGGCAACCGCAATTCGAGCATTCAAAATCAGACAGCGTACAGCCTGCCATAAACACAGAGCAGCATGCCCGTATGGAATCCAAATGCTCAGGCTGCGCGTTGTGATGATCATGCTCCTCAACTCGTAGCCCCAGTGGTTTGCGTACACTCTAATGCGCATGCCGTCACTGCACACCAGAAGCACGCTCCACCACGCAGCCGATTGAACAGTTCAGCCCGTGCGCCAAAGGCATGCTTGCTCGGCCGCTCACAGCACGCCACTCCCAAGAAACACAGAAAAACTCCGCTAGACAAGCAGCAGGCATAGCCTCATGGTACCACGCACAAACTGCAATCTTCATGTAGTCGCATTTCCATGACCAGGTGGAAGACAGCGTACCCTAATATGCACAATCCTCAGCCCACATTCCGCATTCGTGGCATGCAGGGTGCATGGCGAGGTTTGATGGTGCACAACCACAAGCATGGTTCACCAACCCCCTACGCATGCTTCCCCTACACAAACCGGCAATAACTGACCTGTATAAAAATGTAATCCGCTAGTGAAAAAACCATCAATAAAGCTTTGCGGTCATCTGACGCCAACTGAAAATATGATATGCCTGCTACTGCAAAATTTCACGGCAACCCGCAAAACCATGCTGGCGCCTATGCACGCAACACCTTACACAACAAATTCTCGAACGCATCCAGCACACACACCACGCGCACTACGCACAGCCTGCCAATACGCCCACGCAGTCCAACCTCAAAGGCAAGACCCCATTCAGTCTTCCATTCAAACGACGGCAACGCCAAGCTGCCAGATCCGCTTACCACTCGCCACTAACCATGCATACTCACGCACAAGACACCCCAAGTCACACAAACAATTTCCAACGGTACATTACGCAGTAGAGCTTCAACGTGCACTCGCTTGAGCTGACCCAACCGAATATCCACGATTGGTCCCCAGCAGTTTACATCGACACATTCGCAACTACAAATCCCCACCACCAGACAGAACAAGCCCACAGTGCAACAGCTTAAAAATTAAAGACGGCCGCAATATGCAATGCACATTCAGAAGGCTGTCATTGAGCCTCACCTTCACAGCCCGCTACGCAAATATCCTGCACAAAATCGGAGCACAGCTCTATCCGTCACGCACGCCCAAACCCACAGCAGCGAAAAACGGAACATTGCTGACTAAACTGCATGCACCCTGCCATCCACACAGCTAATCATGCTCGTATCGTATCCCTGCGCCAAGCACGTGCTGCCTACGCTGCGCACAGCGACCATTTCCAACAAAAACACCGCAAAAGTGCGATGGGCGAAGACGATGCGCAGCCCCTAGGAACCACGCACATCCTGCAATCGAAACGTAACCCTACTTCCCTGCCTGCCTATAAACTGAGACATCTAGTGAGTACAATCGGAACGCCCACGCCGATATGCATGGGGTGCACGTTCCCTATGCTGCGGTTCCACCATAAACAACCACAACCACTTTTCACGATCGAACAATGGCCTACCCCGCCACACAAGCAATTAACACATGCGGCGCCTTAACATAAGCATACCCGCAGTAAAGCAGCCGCCAGTACAACGATTCAAATCTTCCATGCCAGCCAAAACCACCTACCACCCGCTACTGCAAAACTACAAAACCAACCCAAACCAACCTAGATGACAGCCATAACGCTTCAGAACTACACTAGACATCCTCTGGCTAGCTCACCAGAGCCCCTGCACTACCCAAACACCTCAGCACGTCCACGCAGTCCGAAAGCAAAGACGCGGAAGCTTTTAATATCCGATTCAACAGTCTATACCGTCATTCCAGTTACTCCACCTACCACCAGCCACTACCTGTGGACCCATAATCCACTAGCAAACACAAGCATTACGTAGATTTACACCAGACAAAACTCGTTGCAGCGACTCGCCAGCGTGCACCCGCTTCGCAGTCGTCACGGCCAACATCCCAGACTGCCCTCTACAATCTTAGTTCCACTAAGTCGCAAATGCACTTTCGTACCATCACACCAATCCTGTCTGCAACCACACTGCTTTACTAAACCAGCCCGAGCTTCATACGCAATACTCTCCGAGCTGTGAATAGGCATCAACCACCCTAACCTCATACACGAACAAACTGCACAGCGTGTCTCAAAAAATCACTCTCCTCCTCATGCACGCCTAAAGCAACACCAAAGGGATATTGAACACTCTTGGCTAACCAGCATGCAGCGTGCAATCCAGAAAAAGGATCATCACCATATCCATACCATATACTCTAACTCCGTATTGCGATGATCATGCGCCACAAACCTCTAACCGTAACTGCTCCGCTTACCGTCTAAAGCGTATTCCATCGCCGTGCAACAGGCGCGCCTTCCGCGACACAGCCAAACGTCCCCTACACAGACATATGCCAAACACTTCCTTGCCCTGCTACACCCGACTAGCCAATGACGCAGACAAAGTGCGCTGATCGAAGAGTACGCGCGACCTTATGTGATCACGCACAGGCTGCAATCGAGAAGTAATTGTATTGCCCTGCCTGCCAAAACATGTGTCACCTAGTGAGCACAATCCGAAACCGACCGTCGATATCCATGTGGTGCGCATTCCCTATGCTGCGGTTCCACCAAAAACAACCACAACCATGTTTCACCATCCAATTAAGCGCTAAGCCACTACAACAGCATATTCACGCATACGCTGCCTTAACATAAGCATACCCGCAGTAAAGCAGCCGCCAGTACAACGATTCAAATCTTCCATGCCAGCCAAAACCACCTACCACCCGCTACTGCAAAACTACAAAACCAACCCAAACCAACCTAGATGACAGCCATAACGCTTCAGAACTACACTAGACATCCTCTGGCTAGCTCACCAGAGCCCCTGCACTACCCAAACACCTCAGCACGTCCACGCAGTCCGAAAGCAAAGACGCGGAAGCTTTTAATATCCGATTCAACAGTCTATACCGTCATTCCAGTTACTCCACCTACCACCAGCCACTACCTGTGGACCCATAATCCACTAGCAAACACAAGCATTACGTAGATTTACACCAGACAAAACTCGTTGCAGCGACTCGCCAGCGTGCACCCGCTTCGCAGTCGTCACGGCCAACATCCCAGACTGCCCTCTACAATCTTGGTTCCACTAAGTCGCAAATGCACTTTCGTGCCATCACACCAATCCTGTCTGCAACCACACCGCTTTACTAAACCAGCCCGAGCTTCATACGCAATACTTTCCGAGCTGTGAATAGGCATCATCCCCCGCAACCTCATACGCAAGCAAACTGCACAACGTGTCTCAAAAAATCACTCTCCTCCCCATGCACGCCAAAAAGCAACACCAAAGGGATATTGAACACTCTTGGCTAACCAGCAGGCAGCGTGCAATCCAGAGAAAGGATCATCACCATATCCATACCATGCACTCTAAGTTTATATTGCGATGATCATGCACCACAAACCTCTAACCGTTACTGCTCCGCTTACCGTCTAACGCGTATTCCATCGCCGTGCAACAGGCTCGCCTTCCGCGACACAACCAAACGCCCCCTACACAGACATATGCCAAACACTTGCTTGCCCTGCTACACCCGACTAGCCAATGACGCAGCCAAAGTGCGCTGATCAAAGAGTACGCGCGACCTTATGTGATCACGCACAGGCTGCAATCGAGAAGTAATTGTATTGCCCTGCCTGCCAAAACATGTGTCACCTGGTGAGCACAATCCGAAACCCACCGCCGACATCCATGTGGTGCGCATTCCCTATGCTGCGGTTCCACCAAAAACAACCACAACCATGTTTCACCATCCAATTAAGCGCTAAGCCACTACAACAGCATATTCACGCATACGCTGCCTTAACATAAGCATACCCGCAGTAAAGCAGCCGCCAGTACAACGATTCAAATCTTCCATGCCAGCCAAAACCACCTACCACCCGCTACTGCAAAACTACAAAACCAACCCAAACCAACCTAGATGACAGCCATAACGCTTCAGAACTACACTAGACATCCTCTGGCTAGCTCACCAGAGCCCCTGCACTACCCAAACACCTCAGCACGTCCACGCAGTCCGAAAGCAAAGACGCGGAAGCTTTTAATATCCGATTCAACAGTCTATACCGTCATTCCAGTTACTCCACCTACCACCAGCCACTACCTGTGGACCCATAATCCACTAGCAAACACAAGCATTACGTAGATTTACACCAGACAAAACTCGTTGCAGCGACTCGCCAGCGTGCACCCGCTTCGCAGTCGTCACGGCCAACATCCCAGACTGCCCTCTACAATCTTGGTTCCACTAAGTCGCAAATGCACTTTCGTGCCATCACACCAATCCTGTCTGCAACCACACCGCTTTACTAAACCAGCCCGAGCTTCATACGCAATACTTTCCGAGCTGTGAATAGGCATCATCCCCCGCAACCTCATACGCAAGCAAACTGCACAACGTGTCTCAAAAAATCACTCTCCTCCCCATGCACGCCAAAAAGCAACACCAAAGGGATATTGAACACTCTTGGCTAACCAGCAGGCAGCGTGCAATCCAGAGAAAGGATCATCACCATATCCATACCATGCACTCTAAGTTTATATTGCGATGATCATGCACCACAAACCTCTAACCGTTACTGCTCCGCTTACCGTCTAACGCGTATTCCATCGCCGTGCAACAGGCTCGCCTTCCGCGACACAACCAAACGCCCCCTACACAGACATATGCCAAACACTTGCTTGCCCTGCTACACCCGACTAGCCAATGACGCAGCCAAAGTGCGCTGATCAAAGAGTACGCGCGACCTTATGTGATCACGCACAGGCTGCAATCGAGAAGTAATTGTATTGCCCTGCCTGCCAAAACATGTGTCACCTAGTGAGCACAATCCGAAACCCACCGCCGATATCCATGTGGTGCGCATTCCCTATGCTGCGGTTCCACCATAAACAACCACAACCATGTTTCACCATCCAAGTAAGCGCTAAGCCACTACAACAGCACATTCACGCATACGCTGCCTTAACATAAGCATACCCGCAGTAAAGCAGCCGCCAGTACAACGATTCAAATCTTCCATGCCAGCCAAAACCACCTACCACCCGCTACTGCAAAACTACAAAACCAACCCAAACCAACCTAGATGACAGCCATAACGCTTCAGAACTACACTAGACATCCTCTGGCTTGCTCACCAGAGATCCTGCACTACCCAAACATCTCAGCACGTCCACGCAGTCCGAAAGCAAAGACGCGGAAGCTTTTAATATCCGATTCAACAGTCTATACCGTCATTCCAGTTACTCCACCTACCACCAGCCACTACCTGTGGACCCATAATCCACTAGCAAACCTAAGCATTACGTAGATTTACACCAGACAAACCTCGTTGCAGCGACTCGCCTGCGTGCACCCGCTTCGCAGTCGTCACGGCCAACATCCCAGACTGCCCTCTACAATCTTAGTTCCACTAAGTCGCAAATGCACTTTCGTGCCATCACACCAATCCTGTCTGCAACCACACTGCTTTACTAAACCAGCCCGATCTTCATACGCAATACTTTCCGAGCTGTGAATAGGCATCATCCCCCGCAACCTCATACGCAAGCAAACTGCACAACGTGTCTCAAAAAATCACTCTCCTCCCCATGCACGCCAAAAAGCAACACCAAAGGGATATTGAACACTCTTGGCTAACCAGCATGCAGCGTGCAATCCAGAAAAAGGATCATCACCATATCCATACCATATACTCTAACTCCGTATTGCGATGATCATGCGCCACAAACCTCTAACCGTTACTGCTCCGCTTACCGTCTAACGCGTATTCCATCGCCGTGCAACAGGCTCGCCTTCCGCGACACAACCAAACGCCCCCTACACAGACATATGCCAAACACTTGCTTGCCCTGCTACACCCGACTAGCCAATGACGCAGCCAAAGTGCGCTGATCAAAGAGTACGCGCGACCTTATGTGATCACGCACAGGCTGCAATCGAGAAGTAATTGTATTGCCCTGCCTGCCAAAACATGTGTCACCTAGTGAGCACAATCCGAAACCCACCGTCGATATCCATGTGGTGCGCATTCCCTATGCTGCGGTTCCACCATAAACAACCACAACCATGTTTCACCATCCAATTAAGCGCTAAGCCACTACAACAGCATATTCACGCATACGCTGCCTTAACATAAGCATACCCGCAGTAAAGCAGCCGCCAGTACAACGATTCAAATCTTCCATGCCAGCCAAAACCACCTACCACCCGCTACTGCAAAACTACAAAACCAACCCAAACCAACCTAGATGACAGCCATAACGCTCCAGAACTACACTAGACATCCTCTGGCTAGCTCACCAGAGCCCCTGCACTACCCAAACACCTCAGCACGTCCACGCAGTCCGAAAGCAAAGACGCGGAAGCTTTTAATATCCGATTCAACAGTCTATACCGTCATTCCAGTTACTCCACCTACCCCCAGCCACTACCTGTGGACCCATAATCCACTAGCAAACCCAAGCATTACGTAGATTTACACCAGACAAAACTCGTTGCAGCGACTCGCCAACGTGCACTCGCTTCAGTCAGAAACCACAGGTTCTCGCAGGGCTTTATTCCACAGCGCTTCCTAACGTCACACCGAAAGAGCCCGCACCGCAACAGCTTTATAGATCCAGGCTCAGATGCATGCGCAATAATACTCAGCGACTGGCGACGAAGCATAAACCCCAAAGCTCGCTTCGCAACCCAACTGCAAAACATGTCTCAAACCAGCACTGACTCCCCGCACACACGCCCAAAGCAACGGCAACCGCAATTCGAGCATTCAAAATCAGACAGCCTGCACTCTGCCATGCGCACAGAGCAGCATGCCCGTATAGAAACCGAATACTCAGGCTGCCCGTTGTGCTCATCATGCTCCTCAACTCATCCCCAGTGGTTTGCATATAGTCTAATGCGCCCTCCGCCACTGCACAACAGAAGCGCGCTCCACAACACAGCCAATTAAAAAGTTCAACGCATGCGCCAAATGCATGCTTGCTCGGCCGCTCACAGCACGCCACTCCCAAGAAACAGAAAGTTTCCGCTAGACAAGCAGCAGGCATAGCCTCATGGTACCACGCACAAACTGCAATCGTCATGTAGTCGCATTTCCATGACCAGGTGAAAGACAGCGTACCCTAATATGCACAATCCTCAGCCCACATTCCGCATTCGTGGCATGCAGGGTGCATGGCGAGGTTTGATGGTGCACAACCACAAGCATGGTTCACCAACCCCCTACGCATGCTTCCCCTACACAAACCGGCAATAACTGACCTGTATAAAAATGTAATCCGCTAGTGAAAAAACCATCAATAAAGACTTCCGATCATCTGACGCCAACTGAAAATATGATATGCCTGCTACTGCAAAATTTCACGGCAACGCGCAAAACCATGCTGGCGCCTATGCACGCAACACCTTACACAACAAATTCTCAAACGTAACCAGCACATACACAGCGCGCGCACTATCCACAGCCTGCCAACAACACCGCGCAGTCCAGCCTCAAAGGCAAAACCCATTCATTCTTCCATTCAAAAGGCTGCATAGCCAAGCTGCCAGACCCGCTTACCACTCGCCACAAACCACGTATACTCACGCACAAGAAACCTCGAGTCACACAAACACTTTCCAACGGTGCATTATGGAATAGAGCTCCAACGTGCACTCACTTGAGCTGACCCAGCCGAATATCCACGACTGGTCCCCAGCAGTTTACATCAACACATTCGCAACTACAAACCCCCACTACCAGACAGAACAAGCCCACAGCGCAACAGCTTAAAAATTAAAGACGGCTCCAATATGCAATGCGCACGACGGCCCCAAAATGCAATACACAACCAGAAGGCTGTCATTGAGCCTCACCTTCACAGCCCGCTACGCAAATGTCCTGCACAAAATCGAAGCACAGCTCTATCCGTCACGCACGCCCAAACCCACAGCAGCGAAAAGCGGAATATTGCTGACTAAACTGCATGCACCCTGCCATCCACACAGCGAATCATGCTCGTATCGTATCCCTGTCAATATTCAAAATCTGTTCTTATACAGTCATGCTCCTCAACCCTTATGCCGTAAGCGTTTTGCAAACCGCCAAGTACGTGTAGCATTGTTGCGGAGCGCCCGCTTCAGGGCAAAACCAAACCACAACTCCACAGATGCGCCAAACACTTGCTAGCTACGCTGCACACAGCGACCATTTCCAACAAAAGCACCGCAAACGTGCGATGGGCGAAGACGAGGCGCAGCCCCTAGAAACTACCCACATCCTGCAATCAAAACCTTATCCTAGTTCCTCGCCTGACTACAAACTGAGACATCTAGTGACTGCAAGCGGAACGCCCACGCCAGAATCCATGGGGTACGCATTCCCTATGCTGCGGTTCCATCATAAACAACCGCAACCACTGTTCACGATCGAACAATGCCCTACCCCCCCACACAAGCAATTAGCACATGCGGCGCCTTAACATAAGCATACCCGCAGTAAAGCAGCCGCCAGTACAACGATTCAAATCTTCCATGCCAGCCAAAACCACCTACCACCCGCTACTGCAAAACTACAAAACCAACCCAAACCAACCTAGATGACAGCCATAACGCTCCAGAACTACACTAGACATCCTCTGGCCCGCTCACCAGAGATCCTGCAGTACCCAAACACCTCAGCACGTCCACGCAGTCCGAAAGCAAAGACGCGAAAGCTTTTAATATCCGATTCAACAGTCTATACCGTCATTCCAGTTACTCCACCTACCACCAGCCACTACCTGTGGACCCATAATCCACTAGCAAACACAAGCATTACGTAGATTTACACCAGACAAAACTCGTTGCAGCGACTCGCCAACGTGCACTCGCTTCAGTCAGAAACCACAGGTTCTCGCAGGGCTTTATTCCACAGCTCTTCCTAACGTCACACCGAAAGAGCCCGCACCGCAACAGCTTTATAGATCCAGGCTCAGATGCATGCGCAATAATACTCAGCGATTGGCGACGAAGCATCAACCCCAAAGCTCGCTTCGCAAAACAACTGCAAAGCATGTCTCAAACCAACACTCACTCCTTCATACATGCCCAAAGCAACGGCAACCGCAATTCGAGCATTCAAAATCAGACAGCGTACAGCCTGCCATGCGCACAGAGCAGCATGCCCGTATAGAAGCCGAATACTCAGGCTGCCCGTTGTGCTCATCATGCTCCTCAACTCATCCCCAGTGGTTTGCATACAGGCTTAATGCGCATTCCGCCACTGCACAACAGAAGCATTCTCCACAACACTGCCAATTAAACAGTTCAACGCATGTGTCGAACGAATGCTTGCTCGGTTGCTCTCAGCGCGCCACTCTCAAGAAACACAGCAAAAAATGCGCTAGACAAGGAGCAAACGTAGCCTAGGTAGATTACGCACCAGCTGCAAGAGAAATGTAGCAGTGGTTTCATTAGCAATCGCCCTGGTACTGTTTACGGCCGCACAACTATAAATGCTGTTCACGAACCACCAAACCTCTACCACCGCTACACGAACCGCACGCATGCGCTTTCTGAAACACCCCATACCCTAGACGAGGCATTCACCAGCCCAAACAATTGAACACATGATACCACAAAATCGGTAAGGCCACCCAAAACGCTTGCGGCAATCGCCAAAACGTAGATGCACACTAGAGATGAGCCAACGCGTTCACCAAAGCACTCGCACCATCTAAACGTGCCAGCAGGTCTATGCAGTCCAGCCTCAAAGACGCGGCCCCATTCAGTCTTCCATCCCGCAGGCTGCATAGCGAATTCAACAGCTCCTCCTACGTCCATCCTCGAATCCTTCATTCATGCGCACGCAACGTCTAGCATATCGAGCATTTCCATTAGGCAGCGCATGCACTGCCACCTCAACGTTCACTTGACTCCGTTCCTTCTCAGCTGCCACAGTGTTGCGCGCAAAGCTTCTCTCCCCTTTTATCAGCAGATAAGCCACTAAAACCGTCCACCATATAGAATAGATCTCAACAGTCCGCAACGTCAGCGCTAATAAGCTAAAGGCGGTTTGCAAATGCAGCGCATACTGAGCGAATTGTGAAAGACCATCACCCCCATAACATTCTTCGCAGACGTGCCCTAGCATGCGCCCCAAAATGCCCCGCTCTCCATGCAGAAGCAAAGCAACAGCAGAGGCAAATCGAACAATGCTGGCCATGCACCGTGCAGACTCTCATTCGCAGAGCGAAGCATGTCCATATCCACACAAAAGCACTTTAGCTTTGTGTTGTGTTATCGTGCCCCTCAACCCGTTTACCACAACCTGTGTAGCTATGTTAGTGCAGCACGCCGCATGCACACTCCACAACAAAACGAAACCACAGGTCCACAGAGGCGCCAAATGCTTAAGCGCTTGGTTGCGCGCAGCTTGTCACGCAAGCGAGCCACTGCTGAATTGCACCTGCCGACCAACAGTAACAGCTTCATCCCATGAGGCATCTTCTGCGTCGATATGTATTTTGATTCCCATGCCAACCTGAAAGCTAGGTTATCAGGTGTGTAAAGCCTGCACCCCACCTTCAACGTCTGTGGTGGTGTGCATGCTGCAGTTTAACGTTCCAGTACTGCAAACACTGTTCGTCCCCCACTTCAGCACTGCCACCTCTTCATACATCGAGGGCATGCATCTTCTTCAACAGCGCAGGCCCGCAATGGGGCAACAGCCAACCAGAACTATGAAGTGCCCGGTGCTGCAATACGTAGGGGGCCACAAAAAATATTGCAAGCAGCCACCCATGCATATATTCACACTAGAAATCTTCAAGCTCGTTCAGGCGGCAGCAGTACCCAAACATTTCAGAAAGTTGATGCAGTCCACCCTCAGAGGCGCAACCCCATTCTGTCTTCGATTGAACAAGATCCATTATACGAAAACGTCAGCTAACAAAGAAAGCCCCCACCACAATACACAAGTGAAGCACAGCGTGCAATGGAGAAGCAAGAAGCCCAGTTGGTGGGAGGCAACACGAAACCACCGAATCTGGGCAACAAGTACAGCCCCATCGTCACACACGCCATTTCAAACAAGCCACACGCGCATGCTATTCCACGCATGCGCACAAGTTCCGGCCCTTTTTATTCCAGTGGTCCGCCCCAATCCATGCAACGCTCGTTCTGGAAACGTACTCACCACTTCACGCACGCAGTGCGTATAATGCCTATGCAACCTTTTTTCAATACGTTCTATGGTATCCCAGAGTTTGGTGAGAGATGCCGCATGCCAGAATGCGTCCCCATGAATCAATCAAAACACGTCCCATCCGCAGTGCCTTTACCAACGCATAGAGCGCGTAAAGGTATCCACCTCACGCTTTGCAGGATGTTCAGCTAGCAGGCCAAAAGTTCTAGCTCTCCGGAGGCAGATGTGGTCTATTCAAACCCCTAAAGGCCAACTTGAAAACCCAACACTTCGCGTCTATCCAGATCGTCTGCCGCAGGAAGCGTCAAATATATCCTGCTTCAACGCTAGTTACGCAACAGTCGCATATGAATAGCTTCCCAACGCAGCTGCAAGCAGCGCCGCGAACCAGCTGTCCATCAATCAGCAATCAGAAGCCAGCTGCGGTTGCCCACACCTGGCCACCCCTAACCCCTGCAACGCTTGCGTATCCACCAATGCGTCTTAGCGTGCAAAATGAAGGTCCCTTTCTTTGCCCAGCTGCGGCTCCCTATGCAGTACGCATCAGCACCCTGCCTGTATCGCAGGTGCACAGAGCGCTGAAACTACGACGCAGCCTTGCCAATCAAAACACCGCAAGCTACTAACTTCGCACAGAGCCGCCCAGCATGCTTATAGGCCCTGCTGCAGACCCGCAAACCCCCAAGAAGCACGCAACACGGTAGTGCGGTACACTCACAAACTGTATGGCGCACAAAGGCGGAGCTAAATAACTGCTCCTGAACGACGCTTCACCTGAAACTGCACTCGCTAATGTAGCCTGCCCAACCTGTGCACCTCCACAATCTAGATGTGCTACAAGCAAACTGGCGTTTTATGCGTATAGGCAGAACCTGTACACACAAGCCGTGGGCCCACGCTGAATCTGACCAGGTCGACTACACGGCAAGTGGAAACAGTAAGCAAATCTGCAGTAAAAACCTTCTCGTCTCCGTTCCACTTTAATGTGGTCCTTTGCGAGTCTTAAGCGCAATCGGCCCCTTAGTAGCGAGAAGCACCAAGTAATTCTGAAGGCTTTAATGGCTTTGTGATTCATGCATTTGGCCGCTAGGCAACATTGGGTCCAATTCTCTGGGCATCCAAGCACACATACACTTACTGAAATTGTGAGCGCATTTCACGTCATGCCTCCGCTCCTGTTCACCATGTTTGCATCGCATCAAAATCCCCGTCTATGAGTGCTGGATGGCTCGGCATTTCCAGCATTAGTAGCGTCGTATAAGAAACATCAAGCCGTTCCAGCATTTGCGTCCTATTCAGCGCTGCAGCAACAACAGGATGCTGTAACAGACAGACTACGCCATGCCATAGGTAGCTATGTCCAGGTGGTCTTCAAGCGCAAAGAAGGGAAAACGGATGTGCGCGACTCACGGTACCAGCGACCTTGTGTGTGTTTCGCCTTCTCAGTAGACGCTGGAAGGGCACCTGTCGCAGTGCCGCAAAACTGGTGGGCAAGCCACTCCTAGCGCATGCCGCACCTTTCACGGTCTTGACGCTAAGCTATAAAGGTAGGTTACATAAGTAAAACGCACAAACTGGGTGGCCAACATCTGAATGCTCATGCGATAGCATGCACTGCGACGCATCCATACTAATCTAGGCGAATTCAGGTTCCAGTGTTCGACGCAGCGATGTTTCAGATCCATCGCCATTTCCTCAGAGCACACGAAATCAAAGCGGTAGTAGCGGATAGTTTCCCTCCGGGAAATCAAGGTATGTCAAGCCTGGTAGTCCACAATGGAGGCGTTTTTCGTTTCATGGAGGATGGCCCTGGCTTTGTTTTCTTCACCGCAAGATGCCAGCTAATCAAATGCGCGGCCGGCCCCCCTGCCCGTGTTGATACAATACACCATTTATTTTCACTGCTCGACGGCATCTTATAATGTGTGGGTGTGCTTAGTAGCTGCACAATGCTGGCTGCATACGGCCTCCTCACTAGGCTAGTCGTGAAGTTTTGGATTCGCCCGGAGCCAATGGGTTCTGCTGCACGAACATTCCGGCGTATGCTCAAACATTTTGAGCCAACAATCCAGGCTTAAAGCAAAAAGCGCCGCCTATGCCATTTAGGAGATAGGTTTAGGCTTGATGCGCATTAGCAGGTTTTGCATCATGCGCGTTTGCTTTCTTATCGCCCCAATCCAAGCATTAATAGTTTGAGCTAGCACTTGTGGCAGAAAGGCCGATAAAAATGGATGACGACTCTAACCAAGATACTGCAGTAACGAACCTGGTGGATAAGCATACCAGCTGAAACCAGTGTTATTGGTTTGCTAGGTCATCCCTCAGTGTCTAACTAAAGCAACGAGCATTTCGGATGGTAGGCATATTTTGTATGCTACAGAAGGCTCATGCTGTTCCTTAAAAGCACGCAACCCTACGCACTCCCTACCCAAAGTAACAGAAGTGCACACAAGCGTACAGCTTTCAGGAAAGGCCTAAAAGACTGATGGGAGCAGTATCTAGTCGCTCAAAGGCTAGCTGTTGTGACAACTAAAGCTGCTGCTGAACAAACGCTCAGCCATACCCTCTCGTTGCTGCTGGGTACTGCGTCTGACAGATCAAACGCTACCACTGGGAGAGCATCAAACCAATCAGTAAATCGGGCGGCACACCTCACCTGCGAGCCTTCAGTACCAGTTAAAAGATACCAGTTGGCTGCTGTGGTATAAAGCCCATGCAGAAACCTAAACCCCCTCCGAGAGGAATTTTTGAAACACGAATGCTTTTCCGGACTCACATTTCACAATCAAATGCAGCTCGTATTCAGCAACCTACTGCCTGTTACAGCGGACAAACAACCATGGGCACTGCACTGCTTTCTCCGACGCCAGTTAATTCCTAAGTCGCTTAACTGCAAACGGTGAGTTGGCGAACAGCATCACAACAGTAAATGCAGTAATATCTACTCACAATCTGCGACAAGTGCAATGCTCTCAGCACGTTTAGCAGCTGACAAGGTTGGGCGCGATACGCGGATGCGCATGCCATTCACCATCCCAAACCTACTGTAAAACTTGCTTAAGGAAGGCAAAACGCGTCAGGGAGAGCAACGCTCAGGTTAGTTGCCTTGCCCGCTTACGCATCCGTGCCCGCTACTAGGTCAGAAGTCAGGTCACCGTTGCTGCAGCTCAAGAGCGTTGCAAACCAACGCCGACAGTTCCCTTGCCCAAACCTCACCACAAAAATGGCTCCATACATGAACAGAACCTTCGTAAGTGAATTCCAGCCAGCCACTTACACTTGTTTCTTCACTGGACAAGGTTCTGCTAGACACACTGCTGTGCAAAGAGGACTAATAACCAGTTCAGGGTACACCTTTTTGCTAGAACATACCAACTGCACCCGAAACGGCAATCGCCTCTCGCACGCTCGGCCAAATAATTATGACATTGACACCTTATGCATTATCGATAAAACGAACAAGTTAATGCATGCTGCAGCCGTACATACTAAATCCACAGCAAAAGAAGAGCACAATCTGCTAGCCATCATTCTCCTCCATCACACCGCTGTACACCGCAATTCATGCTTGATACACACATCAAAAATTGAGCAAGGGTGCATTACAAGCGTATTGATATGCCATCCAGCGTTTGCAGAAGATTGTACCAGCTGTCGTGAAGCCGTACTGCCACATCAACGCCCCTGTATTTTGTAGGAGTATACCTGTCCTGCATCCTTCGGAATAACATGCGAAGCAACCTACGGTAGTCACAAGCCGAACACGGGTGTACCAGTGAAAGGTAGTGTGAAGGCGTACTACCTGCGCAGAGGTATGGCATAGCCTTTTGATGTTGCAATAATACGTTTGTGGCAAAATGAATGCGAAAGATACAAGTAGTCACCAAGGTGGGGGCAATCACTGCCAGCACGCATCCCACACTTTTAGCACGGCGGGCCCGCTACATTACACTTTTGAGGACTCTTCTCCGTCACCGTCTCCGTGTCAATACAGTCACTCTGATGGCTCCAACGCTAACTTCACGGTCCATCATTAGATGCGATCACTGTCGGAAGTAACGGCGTGTTCATGCGAACGCTAACCGGATATCCTGCGCTCACCACAGGTGCACCGCAGAGGAGAAGATGCAGCTCACTTGTTTCTTTGGGGATGTGGTTACATCGTGAACGGAAACGGTTTCCCACTCACGCCCTAAATGAGCAACCGCTTCTTGTTCAAGAGAGAATTACAACAGCTATTCTTCGTGCACAGGCCAGGCCCCCATTCAGAACTGCTTAAAGGTAGATAAGTGCGGCTGCACTCTAGCTGCGAGCATGTGGCAATGCGCAACCATTTAGCCAAAAGAAAGCCCGGCGTACCAGCTGAACTTTAGAAGGCTTATGCCACCGTCAGGAAGTGTTCAATATAATACGTTCGCGATGTGTCGGGATGTCAGGCCGCCCAATGAGGATCGATGGCAGTCACTTTGCCTGTTTGCCCATGTCACGAACGCCTTAATGTTTTAACCATTCTGCTAAAGGCGACACGAATGAGTCATTGACCCACCGTCTGCATCATGCACACAGCAATGAGCAAGCGTAGCCTCGTCCTGAATTACAGCCATGTTTGTCCTGGCTATTGCTCGCTCTTGGCAGCACCGCACCCAAACTGGTGTGATGCAACACCCTGTTGCTTGCTTACACATGCTTAAGCATATTGCAACAACAAACTATTCGCTATCTGGGTCTCACTATCTTGCATTATCCACGCGGAAATGTCCTGCAAACAATTGTTTTTGCAGAGCAGCATGCCTGAAATGAGACCCTGGCTCATTGCTAAGTCGCTCCAGATTTCCTATAACAGTCCTAATGCACCTTGCTTATGGAAGGTGCTTTGATCGGTATGGCTTGCAGCAGTAGCCCTGGAACAGCTGAGGTTTTGCTTACCGTCTGTGGTATGAATATCAAACCAGCCTCTTGGTAAGCAAGAGCAGAGGGTGTCAAAAGACTGTGGCGTACGCGGAGCCAGTACATGGTCGTGAACCGAGCAGCGGTGAAATTCGATAGTCCGGAGGAAAAAAAGCATGAAAATGCCTTGCTTACTAACTGATTCGCCATGTTTACAAGTAGGAAAGCGGTTCACCTTCTCCTTGCTAAACGGCGAATTTTTCACTGAATGCCTTGCTATTCTGTGGTATCGAAGGATGATTCTTATTATCTGCCCACTGGCACGGTCGTTGGGTGCGACAGCACCCTTTTCAATTAATAGCAAATTCCAACGGCACGGCAAGCATACTAAAAGAACGGGTTACTAGCACAAGGGGGGAGGGCAAGCAGCCTACTTGGCAAGCACGATGGAATCTCAGGCCCATCCATGCATGCATTTACTCACTACCTGCATGCCGAGTTGAAAAGTAAGGAGAATGCTGTTCGGAATAATACAGCCGCGCGAACAAACCTCTAACAAAACAAAGCAATCAATCAAATCGAAGGAGAAATATATGCATTCTCTGTTCATTCAGGAATTAAAACCGTGGAAACGAAACCGGCTTGTTGTACCCGACAAACGCATGAGAGAAAACGCCATTGCAGCAACTTCCACAAGACAATTCATTCAGGAGAACAAATTGTCTGGTCTCTGTGTTGGGGTGCCTGGTCTCGCACTCCCTGCTCCAGTGGAAGAAAACGTTCAGGCGGTGAGCACATTTGGCACAACAGGATCAAGATCCATATACTACTAGGCGAGGGAGATGGTAGGAGTTCGGCTAAAACGACGGCGTCCGTCCAGAGTGCCAGTACAGCGTGCCAGTCTTCTACCCCAGAATCAATTCGCATCAACAGTTAATTCTATTCAAAGCAAATGCAACAGTTCAGCACCGTTAAAAGCGCATCTTCCACTGAATACCCAAACGGCACCAGCACGCACGAGCTGCCCACCATTGAGGAAATATACAAAACCAGACATTTCCACGAACAAGTGGAGATAACGCATTCCTTCTAGCACGCATGACTCTTCCAGCATGTTCCGGCATGACACACGCCAACTGGATCAGAATTTCTGGTCTGTTGGGGTAGCGGCTCATCTGATTTGCAAAAGGTACCGATGGCCATCATACTCCCTGGGGCAATCGCAGCGCAAGCAGCAGCCTTTCAAAATACTGTTTGCTAGTCACTCCCCTGCTCTCCCAGGTATCAAGCACCCTTGTCACGCACGACGAGCTTCCCCAATACCCCAGCAGAGATGATTCTTCTACTGCTGGCGCACACGTTTATTCGCACCCCTCAAGGTCTGTTGGGCCTCCCCTTGCGAGTACTAAAATGCGAAGACAACACGGAGCGGCAATCTACTATGCCTTGAGCCGAAAGTGTTCCTCTGGAAACGCCTGATTTCGAAAGAGAAAGCATATTCGGGATAAACTGGCCTGGAATCAAATTGGCCTGATGCCTGCAACTGTGCACACGGTGAATGGCTCAACGCAACACATCCCGCTGCAGCAACGCGCGGCCTAGATGAAGGTCGTTAAACGCACAACCTGTTTGAGCACGCAGTGGCAGCGGTGCCACACTGGACTAAAGTGCTTTGCCTTCAGCGTTCACGCATCTGTACGTTCTTATTCGAAAGGACTAGCGTATCCACGACCATAATGAGCTTATAGGCAAATCTGACATCGAACCACGCGGAGACGTCGCCTCGCTGTTCAACATTCCAACAAGTCAGCATGAATGCAAGCTCCGTGCTATCGCCTGAGTCGGCTTCGTTATATCAACCATTGCTGCGGCCAAAAAAACTATCGAGGGACACGGAGTGCCAGCCATTGCTCTGCCTCGTGAGCTAGGCTGACGGCACTCGGGCTGTGTTGTGGCGTGAACGTGTGTGCATATGGTCGCTTACAGCCTAAACGCGCGTACTCACAAACAGCCCATATATAAGGGCGGAACCGCTATTGGTGGAGATTTGCCTACCGCGCATACCCAATGCAAATGACAGCTAATTGTCAAATGCATCGCTGCTTTGAGCTGGCTCTGTTTCCAAATTCATAGGCATGCATGCAAATGGGGAAACCTGGAGACAACGGAATCTAACGTTCAGTCGCATTTGAACCTGCGCGCTAGTTCAGGTAAAATGTGTGGTTCCATTATCTCACCCTTCCCTTTACAATTTGGACGCTGCCAGCAATCCCCCCCTGCTAGCCACTGCCTTGCCTGGCATCAGGCGTATCCCGTGGCGTTTAGCACACTCACAAAGAAGAGAAGCCACCTGTTGGCCATTTCCGGGATCTGCCTCCACAAGACTTATTCCTGAAGCATCTTATGCGCTACTGCTACTGCACTCCAACGCTCCCTTGTCCATGTGAGAAGAGAAGGCAAATATTGACAGTGTGTATCTTTTACTGTCAACTTGTGCTGGCATTCTCACGAAGCTAAGAGATACACTGCCACGGTAACGTTTCCATTTGTTCAGCAGACGTCTGCCCGATCTGGCTGCTAGATTCTAAACCAAGGTGAGTCCCAGCTGAACGTGAAATGGGCGTTTTAATTACAACTTCCCAAACGAGCGCGCCACTTCATGCAGACCTCTAACAACTTCAAGAACACAGCGAAAGCATTTTGCAGAACTGAGGTAAGCTTCGCGTTTCTCATTCAACACCCCTATCGATAGCGGGAGTTAGAAGAAGAGGGAGAATTATGCTCATGATGCTGGGAATACCGACTCACTACCTGAGCATTCAAGGCTCGCAGTTTATACCATAATCCCAAGCGGCCCGCGTCACATACCAAAACCAGACGAAATAGTCCGCCTAGCACTTGCCCGCATCAATTGCAATAATTGCTACCTCTGCAACCCTCCGTGGAAAGGGGGATAGTGCATGTATATATCAATGGAACAAAGGCATATTGACGCCGAAGTACCGAAATCGTCAATACACTAGCTTTGGGGCACTCCCAGACGGATGCCACTGAACTTGCATTTATTGAATTGCCAGCAATACACCGCTAGGTTCGCAATATAATTTTTAAACAGCTGATCCCAGGCCATCCTACGCAGCATACTACGAAGCACGACCTTAATAATGTGGCAAGCAGCCGACCAGTCATCGCATACGCCACGCAAGGCCCCAGCTGCTCATGCTCTTCTGTGATGAGGGGAACGCGCTTCTGCTGTATCTGAGGTTTGTTGGTGCATGCTCACACAACTTTTGCATTGCCGATTTGATGCACACTACACATCTATACGGCGCTTTCAAGCACTACCCATTCAATAAACACACAACAAAATATTCCCTTTGGATATTCAAAGGTCAACTCACACACTTGTTCGCGAGCTTGTCAAACACGTGGAGCATGACAAAAAGACAAACGCAGTTGAAACAGCATCCATATATCCCGGATGCTCAACGTTTATGTAGGCGCTTACCAGCCAAGTACGGCCACAGGTAGACTTCCATACACCGCAAAGACTTTCCCAGCTCACTTTCTGTAAAAAAGAACGCTGGGCTGAAGTGTGTCCCTGCAGTTTACACGAGGACGATCACAGCGACTTGCGCAGAATTACTGGGGCATCTAAAGCCTACAAGTGGAAAAAATAAAATCAACAGCATTCAGAGAATGAGTCCGCATGGTGCCGCACTTCCTGGATTTCAGGCAGTTACGGCCTTAAGAGTGGACGCCCAAGTGCAAGGGGACAATGCGTTGCTTTTCGGGTGCCCCCAGAATATCGCAACTACCCAAAAGCCGAATGCATGCCAACTCCTTTTCATCCAGCCACCACTTTCAAAAGCACGGTCCAAACCATAGCATCACTGTTCACTATGTAAAAGAAAATGCAGGCTTTTACCAAACACTGCGAAACCAGCTTACGCTTAGTTCAACAATAATCATTCCCCACATCTTTGCGGGACACTTCGTTTTCTTAAAAATATGCCGTGTCCGTTCACAACAGAAGCATGCGTGCATAGGTACAGCGCGTGCGCTATGAGGCTCTGCACTGTCAAGCTCCCCCACCTGCATATATACACAATCCCGCCTAACAGCAAATCCAATCGTCGCACGGCCTGTAGCACCAGCAATGCACCTCCGACTGCAGGAGCATTTTCTAAAGCCGCATCTAAAAGCCAGCATTAGTAATTTCAACTTTATTACGTGCAACCCACAATGATGCTGGAAAACACCACAACGAACACCACAAGACGGTGGTCTATCCCCAACACCCGGTCGCATGATTTACTATTGAATGAAGAGTAAATCTGAATGCCCTATCACAAGCATTTCGCTAAGAAGAACTGTATTGGGACATCCTGACCGCAAGTTTTGGAGCGGCTGAATCCTACTGCTAGGCTAATACTAATATGTCTTACAAAACCAACACAAATGCATGCACATCTCAGGCACACACAATTTATCACCACTGCAGTCACGCTGACAAAGCCTCCGGCTGTTCGATAATTCACAGTTTCCTGTTGTACAAAAGGGAGTCGGCCAATTGTTAGCCCCAGGCAAGCTATAGTCTCTTGTAGGCAGAGCCTAACACACGCAGTCATCCTGAAATGTGGCATGGTTCTCTAACTTCAGCTGCCCTCGAATCACCTCAGTAAGCAGATAGCCATGCGGGACACTTGGCCTGATCGGGCAACCCCTGTTGACACCGCTAGCAAGCAGGAAGCTCCCATCCCTAATGATACAGAATAGATCTGCGCTGGCTCTACAGATCCAGGGCTTACCGAGCGACACTTCATGCATCTGCAAAATTGCCCGCTGCTCGAATACTTGAATGAAGCCTCTACAAAAGGCACAGGATTAAACGTGGGGAACAAAGGCACGAATACAGTAAAGGCAAGCTGCATACACCAAGGATGCTGCAGAATGAATGGTGCAGAGTGAATTCATCCCTTTGGCAGTGTGCCCCAGCTAAACTCACTTTCTGTGGTCAGTGATGTGTGATCCTTCGGAAAGCTTGGGCTGCAAATCGCACTTTCAGGCACGTACGATGGTCTGCGAATATATATACAATATACTAGTACAGAATCGAGAAATCACCACCACGTCCACAGCATGACAGCACCTGACCCTCAACCAGCCGCTGCATCTGCTAGCGGATCATACAAGGCAAGGAAATGTTAACCTAATCTGTTGCCATTAGCAGCTTTGCTTCGACCCCAATATATTCACTCCTTCTCACACGAAGTTTTGGACTTATTATATGCACTTGCCGCTATCCTTCACACAGCTATTTGCTGCTGCTAGAACCCGGCAGCTACTGCCTAAGTCTACTTCAACGCTACGCCTGTATCTCTGCACACAACTATATGCATGCAAAACACAATACATACGGATTCTCAGATGCCATCCCTGCACGCACCGCACGCTGCCGCTTAGAGCGGCTAACTCGGCTTTGTGCACTCTGATGTTTTGGGAGCAAAACGGTGTCTGAGCCAGCTGCGCTCCAAGCAGGAGGTGGTAAATGTAGGCCTGAAAACAGCTGAAGCTTAGCAAAATCTCGTCCTTCCTGCATACTTTCTCTACGTTTTGCTGCGGCTCAAAACATTAGGAGGCACTAAAGACACAGCGGCAACACAGAACTCATCCCCGTCAAGGCAGCAATCAAGGCGCTTAGTGAGCAATAAACAGTTAAGCAAAAACTTTACCACTACATCCTCCGTGTTGCATTAACATCACTTCATAAACACAGACGCTTCGCTTGACACGCCGCAGCCTTTCAGTCAGCACTCACTGCCTGTAGTGGTAGCAAATGGTCATACTGTACTTCCCATGCGATGCTAATTAATGCTTGCAGTCCACACCGGACAGTAAAAGGACGATTCCCCTTAAGCGCTTTCAGGTGCAGACCCACAACCAGTCCATTGCTAGCCCAATCTCAAACGCAGTGGAGAGGATTCTCCAAAGCGTTGGACATGCCTCTCCACCGCACTGCACGACCCACCTGGCCAGCACACATTCAGGCCACAAACATTGGTGCTGACGAGTACAGTACGTGGTCTGCGGGTGCACAGCAACGAGCCTGTGCTGCATCCCATATCAAATTCAAATACGGCCCTTGCCTGCCAACTATGTAGAGCTCGCTCATCGGCAAACAACAAACCACGTAGGATGACGAGGCTTAGTTGACACGGCGTAATGCATTAAAACGTTTATGCATTCGAATCATGCACACCTGCAGGATATTGGATACCCGCTGTTGGGTTATGGTTAAGCAGGGCATATTACTTTGTTGTTTATTATCCCTACTATTTTTCGTTACCTTTTATTCCTAGTCTACATTTAGCTGCCTATTCTTCATATTAGTATTTGACTTTATGTTCGCGTTTTGATTTCTAACCTGTTAATTTTCATTTATCTACTTTTGTTCGCTATTATTCTCATTTTCTATTCTTACTCTTAATTTCGTTTTCATTTGCATATGTTTTACATGATTACTCCATTTGCATAATATGCCACCTAGTGTCATACTGATGATGTGCAGGATGCGATGTTGAAGCGGTATTTGTGCGGCTTGTCACGCAGCATGGCCACTGCTGCGCACACCCTGCACAACCTCGTCAGCACTTGTACTATTCCCCCGAATAGCCAAGTTCATCAAAACCACTTGCAGGACTCAACTAAGCTAAAAAATGCAGAAGCGTATATGCTTGTCAAGCCGTGCGAGGAGTATCCAACGAGACGCACTGGCCCCATGTTTCCTGGGGCCCTTCCGAAGAGTGCATCTCCTCCATGCGCTGAAGGCAAACATGTGGCATCTAGCGAGCTAATGAAGGCTTCTTCCACATATCAAGCAACTAGTATACTTCCTTTAGCATTCCCTGCATGTTAATTTCCGCCACAGGTAAACTACACTCAAGATGTCCCCACGCGTCTGCAGGCAATTTAGCAAGAAAGCCGTCTGTAAGCCTAGACACACTGTCTGAACACGCACCAGCATGCAACCCCTACCGACTACTACTTCCTAAGTGCAAGCACCTTCACACCATAGCTGTGTCTACTCACGCATCCATGGTTGCAGGAGGGTAACAAAAACTCCATGCTCAGCCCCCGCTGGTTTGGCAAGCACTTATCCTTAAACAAGTATAGCTCACTGCATCCCTCCTCAGAAGTAATTTTCCCCTCAGAAAAGCACCTAACGTGCTTGCTAGTGGAGCGCAGAGCAATGCCATTTAGTAGCCGCAGCATAGGGTATAGCCTACCAAGCATGCTGAAAGAAATGCTAACACCCGCAGAAAAACAGCCCTTTACAAGCTCCATGCACAATGTTGTGCATGCGCAAGAGTACGACACAGTGCACCGTTCACTAAGCAGCCTAATGCCTCCCTCCCCCAATCCCGCAAGCAAACCCTTAGCCTCAACGCACATTCTGAGAGTACCAGAATTTTGCAGAATACTTTACAGGCCTGTCCTAATCGTAGAATGCATAGGCATCGAAGGAAAAGCACTGCTCGAGGAAACTGCCGGTGAGTCTAGACCATGCAGAGCATGGGGAAAATGGCCCACGGAGCGATGACACACCTTCTGGATTTAAATACAAAATCGCGCTAAACTGGAGTCATCTCGGAGTTCTACTAAAAGCACCGACTCAGCGTGCATTCAGTCCACGGTTGCCTGCACTAGGGCAATTACTACCTTTGTGCATCTGTCCTGACCCAGATCTTTACGTTGCTGCAAGCTGCAAACAATCATACGCGCCTACCGACCATGCATTGCATTTACAGTCACAATGTGATGAAGATGTATTGAGTGCATTTGTGTCCCACATACTTTGTGGCTTATCAGATTCTACATTCTGCGAACAAGTTTACTATTACTCTAGAGCAGCGCAGGACACATGAGCTGTTACATGTTTGGCTCATCCTCGTGCAAATGGTATAAGCGCTCAAGTGCAATCACTACATTTTGTATGGCTTTGAGCGCCCGTTCGAGCCTATCTGCATTTCTCTACCTCGCTCAACGGACAGGCGCAACCGTTTAGTGTGACTTGAAGATTTGCTAAAAGGTATAGTGAATCCGAATCCAAGTAACTACTCGCTGTGAACGGCTCCAAACTCTGATCTAGCTCAGCAGTGCTCATCAGGGTGTACTCGAAAAAGAAAATTGATCCACATTGTGCGCAAAGCCGATGCCCCCTTTAGCCAATGAATTCACATCAAGCTCTACGCAACACTGTTCTTCGTATGCGCTCCACCAGCCCTGATGCACTGACTGTGAACGCCCATAATTTGTTACCCCGCAGTAAACCACCGCACACTGTCGCCTACACAGTTCACTGGAAGTTTAGTCCGAAATACGCCAGGCTCAACCCAAGAAAATCGTTAACCCCGCGACCTTCCATTCCAGAACAAAGGCGCTTAGAAACCAACCGCACCACCTGGTTTTGCAACAAAATACATTGTACGTTTGGGGGCAGAAAGTGTTTGATGTTGAAATTGGAAATATGGCAATCTTCATTTTAGTCCCACAATATCTTGCTACAACTTCAACAGACTGCGAAGGCCACTCCTGAATACGGCGTGACACTCCTGCTCACCAAGGGGAGACGCCGAAGCAGATGCATGCCAATGAACAGAAATTTAACTCACAACAAACCGAAAGAGTGGACAATTCGTCTGCATTAAACGCGCTTGATGCCGTTCGCACGTGCTTCACCTCGGCTTCAATGGTCACTTCAGACTATACCCTCTTAAATGCTTCCCCTGATGAGCCGACGCATGGGTGCTGTTAACTACTGCCTACCGCAAACAAGCCCCAAGAATCCTGCACTCAAATATGACCCACTTTTCATACATTCACCCTAGATGCAGAGGGACACCTGAAAAAACGTGTCCCTCAAGACGCAGTTTGTCGAGCAGCGAATGCACGCAAGTTCAACGATACTCCCACAGCATTCAAGCATCAATCATCACAAGGCTATGCCCCAATTCAGCCCACTTGCTGTTAAGCATTAACAATTTAAAATGTCACTGGGAAGGCGCTGGTTGTGCTTACAAGCGCACCTAAGGTGCTTCAACATTCGGAATCTCGGGGGCCTGCTACCGTTTGTATGTCAATTTATGTTAGCTGCTGGTTCATCCATATATCAAATATCTATGGAGTTATGCCCTACTTACGTCAGGTATAATCCACGCTTGAGAGGACGTAATCAGACGTTACATGCACTTGCCTCCCGAAACAGAACAAACAAACACCCAAACAGAACAATCGGGGCATTTGTGGAGGCCGCATGCATTGGATTTGAGGAGCTCACGCTCGAATTAGATCCCCAGTGGGTACAGCCTGTGTTTGCAGGTGCACAAGCACACGCACACAACTCCCCGTAACCGCACATCAACACTGGCCAATTACCCAAGATGAACAGAGTGCGGCAACCCTCCTAGTATAGCCCATTCTCATGCAGGTATCGCAGGGCTTGAGACACTCAAATCAAATGTTTCGACGCCTAGTTTCCACAATTCCCTATACGCGCACGACTGCACCTAATGCGAAAAGCATTTTTCACATGATGCAGGAAGCCCAGACAGTTACTCCGATTAACAGCAACTTTAGCGCGCGCATCAACAGAGTTAAACCACCACCTGAACTCCAAAAGGGTACGGCGGCGCACTGCCCCCACACAACGCAATTTCGGTCAGAGACCAAAAGTGCCAGAAACCGCACATCACACCGCCGACGCACCAAGAATTCCACGCAACACCTTCGCCTCTTCATTCATGTCATTCTCCTTGTCTCACTCACGTGCACACGAAAAATACGCAACAACAATTCAACACTTGCGTAATGCAGTCCGCCAACGCCACGCCTTGTAAAACTCAACCCACTCTCTGCAAGCAACAGCCACCGGTTCCTTCTCCCTAAGCACGCCCTACAGAAGGCAAATTCACTTGCAAGCAGCTAATCCGCTCACATCCGCCAGTACGCCACACAAATATCCCAAGCAGTTGATACAACGTCCACACTACAGGCCACTCCTGGACGAATGCATTCGACAAGTCGCTCCAACGCCAGTGACTGTATGCCTGAACTGCAATTCACCCTACGAACCTGCTACTGCACACAGCAAACGACCCCACGACGAACCCACCTGATATCAAACCGTGTGCCAAACCTTCCACCAACACCCATATGTGCTCGTCCCGACCCACCCGACTTCACAGGACATCCATAAGCCTTCAACACAGACACATCATATGAATGCACGCTGTTCCTCTCACAACTAAGAGCTACTACTTGGAGACTGCTCACGCAGCCACGAAACTCATGCAATCTACCATGTGCTCCTCAAAGCGATGCAATCCCCAATCGTTTATTCAGCCGACACATTCAGCTTTTCCAAATGCACACATGCTCCACAATCTGGACAGGCAAGTCAAGTCCGCCACCGCACCGCGCCACCATCAGCAATCCGGTGGAAACACACACCAACACCCAACACATATACACCAACTTGCGTACACAGTTAGCAAACACGCCGCCCACCCAACCCAATAACAATGACTTGCGGAAACGCATTTGCAGCCTCAGCACTAGGACATTCGATCGAGAAAGGCCAATCCCCGAAACATGCCAACTCACTTCCTGCGCCCACCAGCCATTTCCCACACCTAGCTGCCCAAATACTGCATATCGCATAAAGTTGCCCTTGCTAGGAAAACAAAAAGTACCCCGCATCTGGAAGAGAGAGCCTCGAACGCCTGCTGGCTTCGTTCTTCCTTCGTTTAGCACCTACGCAACGCATACACATATAGCGTCTGCACACAATAATCCACACTACTACCAACGCGTTGCTCATACGATTCATTCGCAACCTCCAGCACGCCATCTATACCTTCCGAAGAAGATCCAAGCCCCCCCTACATGGTCACACTAGCACTTGCAGGCCCTTCACACACACCGTCCCCCCACCGTCCCCCCCCTCACCTGTGCACCCACTCGGAAAACCTGCGCATGCACCCACTGGGCCCTAGCGGCACTATTCCCATCCTTATACACAGCCGCTTGCAAAGCGCGTATACACAGCCGTTTGCAAAGCGCGACACGCACCCGTGCTCATCCGTCGATGCGCCTCTCAACACTCCAAACAAACTCCCCACATGCCCCAATAATGCCGCACAACTCCTACCTGTTGATCCTGCCTAGCCACAACTATTTCAAAGCAATACTGCTGTTGCCACGCTCCACGCCAACTCCGCAGACAAGGCATAAAGCCACGAGCCACAAGCCACCAGAAGAACCAGAAACCGCACATCACACCGCCGACGCACCAAGAATTCCACGCAACACCTTCGCCTCTTCATTCATGTCATTCTCCTTGTCTCACTCACGTGCACACGAAAAATACGCAACAACAATTCAACACTTGCGTAATGCAGTCCGCCAACGCCACGCCTTGTAAAACTCAACCCACTCTCTGCAAGCAACAGCCACCGGTTCCTTCTCCCTAAGCACGCCCTACAGAAGGCAAATGCACTTGCAAGCAGCTAATCCGCTCACATCCGCCAGTACGCCACACAACTATTCAAAGCAGTTGATACAACGTCCAAACCAAAGGCCACTCCTGGACGAATGCATTCGACAAGTCGCTCCAACGCCAGTGACTGTATGCCTGAACTGCAATTCTCCCTACAAACCTGCTACTGCACACAGCAAACGACCCCACGACGAACCCACCTGATATCAAACCGTGTGCCAAACCTTCCACCAACACCCACATGTGCTCGTCCCAACCCACCCGACTTCACAGGACTTACATAAGCCTTCAACACAGACACATCATATGAATGCACGCTGTTCCTGTCACAACTAAGAGCTACTACTTGGAGACTGCTCACGCAGCCACGAAACTCATGCACTCTACCATGTGCTCCTCAAAGCGATGCAATCCCCAATCGTTTATTCAGCCGACACATTCAGCTTTTCCAAATGCACACATGCTCCACAATCTGGACAGGCAAGTCAAGCCCGCCACCGCACCGCGCCACCATCAGCAATCCGGTGGAAACACACACCAACACCCAACACATATACACCAACTTGCGTACACAGTTAGCAAACACGCCGCCCACCCAACCCAATAGCAATGACTTGCGGAAACGCATTTGCAGCCTCAGCACTAGGACATTCGATCGAGAAAGGCCAATCCCCGAAACACGCCAACTCACTTCCTGCGCCCACCAGCCATTTCCCACACCTAGCTGCCCAAATACTGCATATCACATAAAGTTGCCCTTGCTAGGAAAACAAAAAGTACCCCGCATCTGGAAGAGAGAGCCTCGAACGCCTGCTGGCTTCGTTCTTCCTTCGTTTAGCACCTACGCAACGCATACACATATAGCGTCTGCACACAATAATCCACACTACTACCAACGCGTTGCTCATACGATTCATTCGCAACCTCCAGCACGCCATCTATACCTTCCGAAGAAGATCCAAGCCCCCCCTACATGGTCACACTAGCACTTGCAGGCCCTTCACACACACCGTCCCCCCACCGTCCCCCCCATCACCTGTGCACCCACTCGGAAAACCTACGCATGCACCCACTGGGCCCTAGCGGCACTATTCCCATCCCTATACGCAGCCGTTTGCAAAGCGCGTATACACAGCCGTTTGCAAAGCGCGACACGCACCCGTGCTCATCCGTCGATGCGCCTCTCAACACTCCAAACAAACTCCCCACATGCCCCAATAATGCCGCACAACCCCTACAAGTTGATCCTGCCTAGCCACAACTATTTCAAAGCAATACTCCTGCTGCCACGCTCCACGCTAACTCCGCAGACAAGGCATAAAGCCACGAGCCACAAGCCACCAAAAGAACCAGAAATCGCACATCACACCGCCGACGCACCAAGAATTCCACGCAACACCTTCGCCTCTTCATTCATGTCATTCTCCTTGTCTCACTCACGTGCACACGAAAAATACGCAACAACAATTCAACACTTGCGTAATGCAGTCCGCCAACGCCGCGCCTTGTAAAACTCAACCCACTCTCTGCAAGCAACAGCCACCGGTTCCTTCTCCCTAAGCACGCCCTACAGAAGGCAAATTCACTTGCAAGCAGCTAATCCGCTCACATCCGCCAGTACGCCACACAAATATCCAAAGCAGTTGCTACAACCTCCACACCAAAGGCCACTCCTGGACGAATGCATTCGACAAGTCTCTCCAACGCCAATGACTGTATGCCTGAACTGCAATTCACCCTACAAACCTGCTACTGCACACAGCAAACGACCCCACGACGAACCCACCTGGTATCAAACCGTGTGCCAAACCTTCCACCAACACCCACATGTGCTCGTCCCAACCCACCCGACTTCACAGGACTTACATAAGCCTTCAACACAGACACATCATATGAATGCACGCTGTTCCTCTCACAACTAAGAGCTACTACTTGGAGACTGCTCACGCAGCCACGAAACTCATGCAATCTACCATGTGCTCCTCAAAGCGATGCAATCCCCAATCGTTTATTCAGCCGACACATTCAGCTTTTCCAAATGCACACACGCTCCACAATCTGGACAGGCAAGTCAAGTCCGCCACCGCACCGCGCCCCCATCAGCAATCCGGTGGAAACACACACCAACACCCAACACAAATACACCAACTTGCGTACACAGTTAGCAAATACGCCGCCCACCCAACCCAATAACAATGACTTGCGGAAACGCATTTGCAGCCTCAGCACTAGGACATTCGATCGCGAAAGGCCAATCCCCGAAACACGCCAACTCACTTCCTGCGCCCACCAGCCATTTCCCACACCTAGCTGCCCAAATACTGCATATCGCATAAAGTTGCCCTTGCTAGGAAAACAAAAAGTACCCCGCATCTGGAAGAGAGAGCCTCGAACGCCTGCTGGCTTCGTTCTTCCTTCGTTTAGCACCTACGCAACGCATACACATATAGCGTCTGCACACAATAATCCACACTACTACCAACGCGTTGCTCATACGATTCATTCGCAACCTCCAGCACGCCATCTATACCTTCCGAAGAAGATCCAAGCCCCCCCTACATGGTCACACTAGCACTTGCAGGCCCTTCACACACACCGTCCCCCCACCGTCCCCCCCATCACCTGTGCACCCACTCGGAAAACCTACGCATGCACCCACTGGGCCCTAGCGGCACTATTCCCATCCCTATACGCAGCCGTTTGCAAAGCGCGTATACACAGCCGTTTGCAAAGCGCGACACGCACCCGTGCTCATCCGTCGATGCGCCTCTCAACACTCCAAACAAACTCCCCACATGCCCCAATAATGCCGCACAACTCCTACATGTTGATCCTGCCTAGCCACAACTATTTCAAAGCAATACTGCTGCTGCCACGCTCCACGCCAACTCCGCAGACAAGGCATAAAGCCACGAGCCACAAGCCACCAGAAGAACCAGAAACCGCACATCACACCGCCGACGCACCAAGCATTCCGCGCAACACCTTCGCCTCCTCATTCATGTCATTCTCCTTGTCTCACTCACGTGCACACGCAAAATACGCAACAACAATTCAACACTTGCGTAATGCAGTCAGCCAACGCCGCGCCTTGTAAAACTCAACCCACTCTCTGCAAGCAACAGCCACCGGTTCCTTCTCCCTAAGCACGCCCTCCAGAAGGCAAATTCACTTGCAAGCAGCTAATCCGCTCACATCCGCCAGTACGCCACACAACTATTCAAAGCAGTTGATACAACGTCCACACTACAGGCCACTCCTGGACGAATGCATTCGACAAGTCGCTCCAACGCCAGTGACTGTATGCCTGAACTGCAATTCTCCCTACAAACCTGCTACTGCACACAGCAAACGACCCCACGACGAACCCACCTGGTATCGAACCGTGTGCCAAACCTTCCACCAACACCCACATGCGCTCGTCCCAACCCACCCGACTTCACAGGACATACATAAGCCTTCAACACAGACACATCATATGAATGCACGCTGTTCCTCTCACAACTAAGAGCTACTACTTGGAGACTGCTCACGCAGCCACGAAACTCATGCACTCTACCATGTGCTCCTCAAACCGATGCAATCCCCAATCGTTTATTCAGCCGACACATTCAGCTTTTCCAAATGCACACATGCTCCACAATCTGGACAGGCAAGTCAAGCCCGCCACCGCACCGCGCCACCATCAGCAATCCGGTGGAAACACACACCAACACCCAACACATATACACCAACTTGCGTACACAGTTAGCAAACACGCCGCCCACCAAACCCAATAACAATGACTTGCGGAAACGCATTTGCAGCCTCAGCACTAGGACATTCGATCGAGAAAGGCCAATCCCCGAAACACGCCAACTCACTTCCTGCGCCCACCAGCCATTTCCCACACCTAGCTGCCCAAATACTGCATATCACATAAAGTTGCCCTTGCTAGGAAAACAAAAAGTACCCCGCATCTGGAAGAGAGAGCCTCGAACGCCTGCTGGCTTCGTTCTTCCTTCGTTTAGCACCTACGCAACGCATACACATATAGCGTCTGCACACAATAATCCACACTACTACCAACGCGTTGCTCATACGATTCATTCGCAACCTCCAGCACGCCATCTATACCTTCCGAAGAAGATCCAAGCCCCCCCTACATGGTCACACTAGCACTTGCAGGCCCTTCACACACACCGTCCCCCCACCGTCCCCCCCATCACCTGTGCACCCACTCGGAAAACCTACGCATGCACCCACTGGGCCCTAGCGGCACTATTCCCATCCCTATACGCAGCCGTTTGCAAAGCGCGTATACACAGCCGTTTGCAAAGCGCGACACGCACCCGTGCTCATCCGTCGATGCGCCTCTCAACACTCCAAACAAACTCCCCACATGCCCCAATAATGCCGCACAACCCCTACAAGTTGATCCTGCCTAGCCACAACTATTTCAAAGCAATACTCCTGCTGCCACGCTCCACGCCAACTCCGCAGACAAGGCATAAAGCCACGAGCCACAAGCCACCCAAAGAACCAGAAACCGCACATCACACCGCCGACGCACCAAGCATTCCGCGCAACACCTTCGCCTCCTCATTCATGTCATTCTCCTTGTCTCACTCACGTGCACACGAAAAATACGCAACAACAATTCAACACTTGCGTAATGCAGTCAGCCAACGCCGCGCCTTGTAAAACTCAACCCACTCTCTGCAAGCAACAGCCACCGGTTCCTTCTCCCTAAGCACGCCCTCCAGAAGGCAAATTCACTTGCAAGCAGCTAATCCGCTCACATCCGCCAGTACGCCACACAAATATCCAAAGTAGTTGCTACAACGTCCAAACCAAAGGCCACTCCTGGACGAATGCATTCGACAAGTCGCTCCTACGCCAATGACTGTATGCCTGAAATGCAATTCTCCCTACAAACCTGCTACTGCACACAGCAAACGACCCCACGACGAACCCACCTGGTATCGAACCGTGTGCCAAACCTTCCACCAACACCCACATGCGCTCGTCCCAACCCACCCGACTTCACAGGACATACATAAGCCTTCAACACAGACACATCATATGAATGCACGCTGTTCCTCTCACAACTAAGAGCTACTACTTGGAGACTGCTCACGCAGCCACGAAACTCATGCACTCTACCATGTGCTCCTCAAACCGATGCAATCCCCAATCGTTTATTCAGCCGACACATTCAGCTTTTCCAAATGCACACATGCTCCACAATCTGGACAGGCAAGTCAAGCCCGCCACCGCACCGCGCCACCATCAGCAATCCGGTGGAAACACACACCAACACCCAACACATATACACCAACTTGCGTACACAGTTAGCAAACACGCCGCCCACCCAACCCAATAACAATGACTTGCGGAAACGCATTTGCAGCCTCAGCACTAGGACATTCGATCGAGAAAGGCCAATCCCCGAAACACGCCAACTCACTTCCTGCGCCCACCAGCCATTTCCCACACCTAGCTGCCCAAATACTGCATATCACATAAAGTTGCCCTTGCTAGGAAAACAAAAAGTACCCCGCATCTGGAAGAGAGAGCCTCGAACGCCTGCTGGCTTCGTTCTTCCTTCGTTTAGCACCTACGCAACGCATACACATATAGCGTCTGCACACAATAATCCACACTACTACCAACGCGTTGCTCATACGATTCATTCGCAACCTCCAGCACGCCATCTATACCTTCCGAAGAAGATCCAAGCCCCCCCTACATGGTCACACTAGCACTTGCAGGCCCTTCACACACACCGTCCCCCCACCGTCCCCCCCATCACCTGTGCACCCACTCGGAAAACCTACGCATGCACCCACTGGGCCCTAGCGGCACTATTCCCATCCCTATACGCAGCCGTTTGCAAAGCGCGTATACACAGCCGTTTGCAAAGCGCGACACGCACCCGTGCTCATCCGTCGATGCGCCTCTCAACACTCCAAACAAACTCCCCACATGCCCCAATAATGCCGCACAACCCCTACAAGTTGATCCTGCCTAGCCACAACTATTTCAAAGCAATACTCCTGCTGCCACGCTCCACGCCAACTCCGCAGACAAGGCATAAAGCCACGAGCCACAAGCCACCCAAAGAACCAGAAACCGCACATCACACCGCCGACGCACCAAGCATTCCGCGCAACACCTTCGCCTCCTCATTCATGTCATTCTCCTTGTCTCACTCACGTGCACACGAAAAATACGCAACAACAATTCAACACTTGCGTAATGCAGTCAGCCAACGCCGCGCCTTGTAAAACTCAACCCACTCTCTGCAAGCAACAGCCACCGGTTCCTTCTCCCTAAGCACGCCCTCCAGAAGGCAAATTCACTTGCAAGCAGCTAATCCGCTCACATCCGCCAGTACGCCACACAAATATCCAAAGTAGTTGCTACAACGTCCAAACCAAAGGCCACTCCTGGACGAATGCATTCGACAAGTCGCTCCTACGCCAATGACTGTATGCCTGAACTGCAATTCTCCCTACAAACCTGCTACTGCACACAGCAAACGACCCCACGACGAACCCACCTGGTATCGAACCGTGTGCCAAACCTTCCACCAACACCCACATGCGCTCGTCCCAACCCACCCGACTTCACAGGACATACATAAGCCTTCAACACAGACACATCATATGAATGCACGCTGTTCCTCTCACAACTAAGAGCTACTACTTGGAGACTGCTCACGCAGCCACGAAACTCATGCAATCTACCATGTGCTCCTCAAAGCGATGCAATCCCCAATCGTTTATTCAGCCGACACATTCAGCTTTTCCAAATGCACACATGCTCCACAATCTGGACAGGCAAGTCAAGCCCGCCACCGCACCCCGCCACCATCAGCAATCCGGTGGAAACACACACCAACACCCAACACATATACACCAACTTGCGTACACAGTTAGCAAACACGCCGCCCACCCAACCCAATAACAATGACTTGCGGAAACGCATTTGCAGCCTCAGCACTAGGACATTCGATCGAGAAAGGCCAATCCCCGAAACACGCCAACTCACTTCCTGCGCCCACCAGCCATTTCCCACACCTAGCTGCCCAAATACTGCATGTCGCATAAAGTTGCCCTTGCTATAAAAACAAAAAGTACCCCGCATCTGGAAGAGAGAGCCTCGAACGCCTGCTGGCTTCCTTCTTCCTTCGTTTAGCACCTACACAACGCATACACATATAGCGTCTGCACACAATAATCCACACTACTACCAACGCGTTGCTCATACGATTCATCCGCAACCTCCAGCACACCATCTATACCTTCCGAAGAAGATCCAAGCCCCCCCTACATGGTCACACTAGCACTTGCAGGCCCTTCACACACACCGTCCCCCCACCGTCCCCCCCCTCACCTGTGCACCCACTCGGAAAACCTGCGCATGCACCCACTGGGCCCTAGCGGCACTATTCCCATCCTTATACACAGCCGCTTGCAAAGCGCGTATACACAGCCGTTTGCAAAGCGCGACACGCACCCGTGCTCATCCGTCGATGCGCCTCTCAACACTCCAAACAAACTCCCCACATGCCCCAATAATGCCGCACAACTCCTACCTGTTGATCCTGCCTAGCCACAACTATTTCAAAGCAATACTGCTGTTGCCACGCTCCACGCCAACTCCGCAGACAAGGCATAAAGCCACGAGCCACAAGCCACCAAAAGAACCAGAAATCGCACATCACACCGCCGACGCACCAAGAATTCCACGCAACACCTTCGCCTCTTCATTCATGTCATTCTCCTTGTCTCACTCACGTGCACACGAAAAATACGCAACAACAATTCAACACTTGCGTAATGCAGTCCGCCAACGCCACGCCTTGTAAAACTCAACCCACTCTCTGCAAGCAACAGCCACCGGTTCCTTCTCCCTAAGCACGCCCTATAGAAGGCAAATGCACTTGCAAGCAGCTAATCCGCTCACATCCGCCAGTACACCACACAAATATCCAAAGCAGTTGCTACAACCTCCACACCAAAGGCCACTCCTGGACGAATGCATTCGACAAGTCGCTCCTACGCCAATGACTGTATGCCTGAACTGCAATTCTCCCTACAAACCTGCTACTGCACACAGCAAACGACCCCACGACGAACCCACCTGGTATCGAACCGTGTGCCAAACCTTTCACCAACACCCACATGCGCTCGTCCCAACCCACCCGACTTCACAGGACATACATAAGCCTTCAACACAGACACATCATATGAATGCACGCTGTTCCTCTCACAACTAAGAGCTACTACTTGGAGACTGCTCACGCAGCCACGAAACTCATGCACTCTACCATGTGCTCCTCAAACCGATGCAATCCCCAATCGTTTATTCAGCCGACACATTCAGCTTTTCCAAATGCACATATGCTCCACAATCTGGACAGGCAAGTCAAGCCCGCCACCGCACCGCGCCACCATCAGCAATCCGGTGGAAACACACACCAACACCCAACACATATACACCAACTTGCGTACACAGTTAGCAAACACGCCGCCCACCCAACCCAATAACAATGACTTGCGGAAACGCATTTGCAGCCTCAGCACTAGGACATTCGATCGAGAAAGGCCAATCCCCGAAACACGCCAACTCACTTCCTGTGCCCACCAGCCATTTCCCACACCTAGCTGCCCAAATACTGCATATCGCATAAAGTTGCCCTTGCTATAAAAACAAAAAGTACCCCGCATCTGGAAGAGAGAGCCTCGAACGCCTGCTGGCTTCGTTCTTCCTTCGTTTAGCACCTACACAACGCATACACATATAGCGTCTGCACACAATAATCCACACTACTACCAACGCGTTGCTCATACGATTCATCCGCAACCTCCAGCACACCATCTATACCTTCCGAAGAAGATCCAAGCCCCCCCTACATGGTCACACTAGCACTTGCAGGCCCTTCACACACACCGTCCCCCCACCGTCCCCCCCCTCACCTGTGCACCCACTCGGAAAACCTGCGCATGCACCCACTGGGCCCTAGCGGCACTATTCCCATCCTTATACACAGCCGCTTGCAAAGCGCGTATACACAGCCGTTTGCAAAGCGCGACACGCACCCGTGCTCATCCGTCGATGCGCCTCTCAACACTCCAAACAAACTCCCCACATGCCCCAATAATGCCGCACAACTCCTACCTGTTGATCCTGCCTAGCCACAACTATTTCAAAGCAATACTGCTGTTGCCACGCTCCACGCCAACTCCGCAGACAAGGCATAAAGCCACGAGCCACAAGCCACCAGAAGAACCAGAAACCGCACATCACACCGCCGACGCACCAAGAATTCCACGCAACACCTTCGCCTCTTCATTCATGTCATTCTCCTTGTCTCACTCACGTGCACACGAAAAATACGCAACAACAATTCAACACTTGCGTAATGCAGTCCGCCAACGCCACGCCTTGTAAAACTCAACCCACTCTCTGCAAGCAACAGCCACCGGTTCCTTCTCCCTAAGCACGCCCTACAGAAGGCAAATTCACTTGCAAGCAGCTAATCCGCTCACATCCGCCAGTACGCCACACAAATATCCAAAGCAGTTGCTACAACGTCGACACTACAGGCCACTCCTGGACGAATGCATTCGACAAGTCTCTCCTACGCCAATGACTGTATGCCTGAACTGCAATTCACCCTACAAACCTGCTACTGCACACAGCAAACGACCCCACGACGAACCCACCTGGTATCAAACCGTGTGCCAAACCTTCCACCAACACCCACATGCGCTCGTCCCAACCCACCCGACTTCACAGGACATACATAAGCCTTCAACACAGACACATCATATGAATGCACGCTGTTCCTCTCACAACTAAGAGCTACTACTTGGAGACTGCTCACGCAGCCACGAAACTCATGCAATCTACCATGTGCTCCTCAAAGCGATGCAATCCCCAATCGTTTATTCAGCCGACACATTCAGCTTTTCCAAATGCACACATGCTCCACAATCTGGACAGGCAAGTCAAGTCCGCCACCGCACCGCGCCCCCATCAGCAATCCGGTGGAAACACACACCAACACCCAACACAAATACACCAACTTGCGTACACAGTTAGCAAATACGCCGCCCACCCAACCCAATAACAATGACTTGCGGAAACGCATTTGCAGCCTCAGCACTAGGACATTCGATCGAGAAAGGCCAATCCCCGAAACACGCCAACTCACTTCCTGCGCCCACCAGCCATTTCCCACACCTAGCTGCCCAAATACTGCATATCGCATAAAGTTGCCCTTGCTAGGAAAACAAAAAGTACCCCGCATCTGGAAGAGAGAGCCTCGAACGCCTGCTGGCTTCGTTCTTCCTTCGTTTAGCACCTACGCAACGCATACACATATAGCGTCTGCACACAATAATCCACACTACTACCAACGCGTTGCTCATACGATTCATTCGCAACCTCCAGCACGCCATCTATACCTTCCGAAGAAGATCCAAGCCCCCCCTACATGGTCACACTAGCACTTGCAGGCCCTTCACACACACCGTCCCCCCACCGTCCCCCCCATCACCTGTGCACCCACTCGGAAAACCTACGCATGCACCCACTGGGCCCTAGCGGCACTATTCCCATCCCTATACGCAGCCGTTTGCAAAGCGCGTATACACAGCCGTTTGCAAAGCGCGACACGCACCCGTGCTCATCCGTCGATGCGCCTCTCAACACTCCAAACAAACTCCCCACATGCCCCAATAATGCCGCACAACTCCTACAAGTTGATCCTGCCTAGCCACAACTATTTCAAAGCAATACTGCTGCTGCCACGCTCCACGCCAACTCCGCAGACAAGGCATAAAGCCACGAGCCACAAGCCACCAAAAGAACCAGAAATCGCACATCACACCGCCGACGCACCAAGAATTCCACGCAACACCTTCGCCTCTTCATTCATGTCATTCTCCTTGTCTCACTCACGTGCACACGAAAAATACGCAACAACAATTCAACACTTGCGTAATGCAGTCCGCCAACGCCACGCCTTGTAAAACTCAACCCACTCTCTGCAAGCAACAGCCACCGGTTCCTTCTCCCTAAGCACGCCCTACAGAAGGCAAATTCACTTGCAAGCAGCTAATCCGCTCACATCCGCCAGTACGCCACACAAATATCCAAAGCAGTTGCTACAACGTCGACACTACAGGCCACTCCTGGACGAATGCATTCGACAAGTCTCTCCTACGCCAATGACTGTATGCCTGAACTGCAATTCACCCTACAAACCTGCTACTGCACACAGCAAACGACCCCACGACGAACCCACCTGGTATCAAACCGTGTGCCAAACCTTCCACCAACACCCACATGCGCTCGTCCCAACCCACCCGACTTCACAGGACATACATAAGCCTTCAACACAGACACATCATATGAATGCACGCTGTTCCTCTCACAACTAAGAGCTACTACTTGGAGACTGCTCACGCAGCCACGAAACTCATGCACTCTACCATGTGCTCCTCAAAGCGATGCAATCCCCAATCGTTTATTCAGCCGACACATTCAGCTTTTCCAAATGCACACATGCTCCACAATCTGGACAGGCAAGTCAAGCCCGCCACCGCACCGCGCCACCATCAGCAATCCGGTGGAAACACACACCAACACCCAACACATATACACCAACTTGCGTACACAGTTAGCAAACACGCCGCCCACCCAACCCAATAACAATGACTTGCGGAAACGCATTTGCAGCCTCAGCACTAGGACATTCGATCGAGAAAGGCCAATCCCCGAAACACGCCAACTCACTTCCTGCGCCCACCAGCCATTTCCCACACCTAGCTGCCCAAATACTGCATATCACATAAAGTTGCCCTTGCTAGGAAAACAAAAAGTACCCCGCATCTGGAAGAGAGAGCCTCGAACGCCTGCTGGCTTCGTTCTTCCTTCGTTTAGCACCTACGCAACGCATACACATATAGCGTCTGCACACAATAATCCACACTACTACCAACGCGTTGCTCATACGATTCATTCGCAACCTCCAGCACGCCATCTATACCTTCCGAAGAAGATCCAAGCCCCCCCTACATGGTCACACTAGCACTTGCAGGCCCTTCACACACACCGTCCCCCCACCGTCCCCCCCATCACCTGTGCACCCACTCGGAAAACCTACGCATGCACCCACTGGGCCCTAGCGGCACTATTCCCATCCCTATACGCAGCCGTTTGCAAAGCGCGTATACACAGCCGTTTGCAAAGCGCGACACGCACCCGTGCTCATCCGTCGATGCGCCTCTCAACACTCCAAACAAACTCCCCACATGCCCCAATAATGCCGCACAACCCCTACAAGTTGATCCTGCCTAGCCACAACTATTTCAAAGCAATACTCCTGCTGCCACGCTCCACGCCAACTCCGCAGACAAGGCATAAAGCCACGAGCCACAAGCCACCCAAAGAACCAGAAACCGCACATCACACCGCCGACGCACCAAGCATTCCGCGCAACACCTTCGCCTCCTCATTCATGTCATTCTCCTTGTCTCACTCACGTGCACACGAAAAATACGCAACAACAATTCAACACTTGCGTAATGCAGTCAGCCAACGCCGCGCCTTGTAAAACTCAACCCACTCTCTGCAAGCAACAGCCACCGGTTCCTTCTCCCTAAGCACGCCCTCCAGAAGGCAAATTCACTTGCAAGCAGCTAATCCGCTCACATCCGCCAGTACGCCACACAAATATCCAAAGTAGTTGCTACAACGTCCAAACCAAAGGCCACTCCTGGACGAATGCATTCGACAAGTCGCTCCTACGCCAATGACTGTATGCCTGAACTGCAATTCTCCCTACAAACCTGCTACTGCACACAGCAAACGACCCCACGACGAACCCACCTGGTATCGAACCGTGTGCCAAACCTTCCACCAACACCCACATGCGCTCGTCCCAACCCACCCGACTTCACAGGACATACATAAGCCTTCAACACAGACACATCATATGAATGCACGCTGTTCCTCTCACAACTAAGAGCTACTACTTGGAGACTGCTCACGCAGCCACGAAACTCATGCACTCTACCATGTGCTCCTCAAACCGATGCAATCCCCAATCGTTTATTCAGCCGACACATTCAGCTTTTCCAAATGCACACATGCTCCACAATCTGGACAGGCAAGTCAAGCCCGCCACCGCACCGCGCCACCATCAGCAATCCGGTGGAAACACACACCAACACCCAACACATATACACCAACTTGCGTACACAGTTAGCAAACACGCCGCCCACCCAACCCAATAACAATGACTTGCGGAAACGCATTTGCAGCCTCAGCACTAGGACATTCGATCGAGAAAGGCCAATCCCCGAAACACGCCAACTCACTTCCTGCGCCCACCAGCCATTTCCCACACCTAGCTGCCCAAATACTGCATATCACATAAAGTTGCCCTTGCTAGGAAAACAAAAAGTACCCCGCATCTGGAAGAGAGAGCCTCGAACGCCTGCTGGCTTCGTTCTTCCTTCGTTTAGCACCTACGCAACGCATACACATATAGCGTCTGCACACAATAATCCACACTACTACCAACGCGTTGCTCATACGATTCATTCGCAACCTCCAGCACGCCATCTATACCTTCCGAAGAAGATCCAAGCCCCCCCTACATGGTCACACTAGCACTTGCAGGCCCTTCACACACACCGTCCCCCCACCGTCCCCCCCATCACCTGTGCACCCACTCGGAAAACCTACGCATGCACCCACTGGGCCCTAGCGGCACTATTCCCATCCCTATACGCAGCCGTTTGCAAAGCGCGTATACACAGCCGTTTGCAAAGCGCGACACGCACCCGTGCTCATCCGTCGATGCGCCTCTCAACACTCCAAACAAACTCCCCACATGCCCCAATAATGCCGCACAACCCCTACAAGTTGATCCTGCCTAGCCACAACTATTTCAAAGCAATACTCCTGCTGCCACGCTCCACGCCAACTCCGCAGACAAGGCATAAAGCCACGAGCCACAAGCCACCCAAAGAACCAGAAACCGCACATCACACCGCCGACGCACCAAGCATTCCGCGCAACACCTTCGCCTCCTCATTCATGTCATTCTCCTTGTCTCACTCACGTGCACACGAAAAATACGCAACAACAATTCAACACTTGCGTAATGCAGTCAGCCAACGCCGCGCCTTGTAAAACTCAACCCACTCTCTGCAAGCAACAGCCACCGGTTCCTTCTCCCTAAGCACGCCCTCCAGAAGGCAAATTCACTTGCAAGCAGCTAATCCGCTCACATCCGCCAGTACGCCACACAAATATCCAAAGTAGTTGCTACAACGTCCAAACCAAAGGCCACTCCTGGACGAATGCATTCGACAAGTCGCTCCTACGCCAATGACTGTATGCCTGAACTGCAATTCTCCCTACAAACCTGCTACTGCACACAGCAAACGACCCCACGACGAACCCACCTGGTATCGAACCGTGTGCCAAACCTTCCACCAACACCCACATGCGCTCGTCCCAACCCACCCGACTTCACAGGACATACATAAGCCTTCAACACAGACACATCATATGAATGCACGCTGTTCCTCTCACAACTAAGAGCTACTACTTGGAGACTGCTCACGCAGCCACGAAACTCATGCAATCTACCATGTGCTCCTCAAAGCGATGCAATCCCCAATCGTTTATTCAGCCGACACATTCAGCTTTTCCAAATGCACACATGCTCCACAATCTGGACAGGCAAGTCAAGCCCGCCACCGCACCCCGCCACCATCAGCAATCCGGTGGAAACACACACCAACACCCAACACATATACACCAACTTGCGTACACAGTTAGCAAACACGCCGCCCACCCAACCCAATAACAATGACTTGCGGAAACGCATTTGCAGCCTCAGCACTAGGACATTCGATCGAGAAAGGCCAATCCCCGAAACACGCCAACTCACTTCCTGCGCCCACCAGCCATTTCCCACACCTAGCTGCCCAAATACTGCATATCACATAAAGTTGCCCTTGCTAGGAAAACAAAAAGTACCCCGCATCTGGAAGAGAGAGCCTCGAACGCCTGCTGGCTTCGTTCTTCCTTCGTTTAGCACCTACGCAACGCATACACATATAGCGTCTGCACACAATAATCCACACTACTACCAACGCGTTGCTCATACGATTCATTCGCAACCTCCAGCACGCCATCTATACCTTCCGAAGAAGATCCAAGCCCCCCCTACATGGTCACACTAGCACTTGCAGGCCCTTCACACACACCGTCCCCCCACCGTCCCCCCCATCACCTGTGCACCCACTCGGAAAACCTACGCATGCACCCACTGGGCCCTAGCGGCACTATTCCCATCCCTATACGCAGCCGTTTGCAAAGCGCGTATACACAGCCGTTTGCAAAGCGCGACACGCACCCGTGCTCATCCGTCGATGCGCCTCTCAACACTCCAAACAAACTCCCCACATGCCCCAATAATGCCGCACAACCCCTACAAGTTGATCCTGCCTAGCCACAACTATTTCAAAGCAATACTCCTGCTGCCACGCTCCACGCCAACTCCGCAGACAAGGCATAAAGCCACGAGCCACAAGCCACCCAAAGAACCAGAAACCGCACATCACACCGCCGACGCACCAAGCATTCCGCGCAACACCTTCGCCTCCTCATTCATGTCATTCTCCTTGTCTCACTCACGTGCACACGAAAAATACGCAACAACAATTCAACACTTGCGTAATGCAGTCAGCCAACGCCGCGCCTTGTAAAACTCAACCCACTCTCTGCAAGCAACAGCCACCGGTTCCTTCTCCCTAAGCACGCCCTATAGAAGGCAAATGCACTTGCAAGCAGCTAATCCGCTCACATCCGCCAGTACACCACACAAATATCCAAAGCAGTTGCTACAACCTCCACACCAAAGGCCACTCCTGGACGAATGCATTCGACAAGTCGCTCCTACGCCAATGACTGTATGCCTGAACTGCAATTCTCCCTACAAACCTGCTACTGCACACAGCAAACGACCCCACGACGAACCCACCTGGTATCGAACCGTGTGCCAAACCTTTCACCAACACCCACATGCGCTCGTCCCAACCCACCCGACTTCACAGGACATACATAAGCCTTCAACACAGACACATCATATGAATGCACGCTGTTCCTCTCACAACTAAGAGCTACTACTTGGAGACTGCTCACGCAGCCACGAAACTCATGCACTCTACCATGTGCTCCTCAAACCGATGCAATCCCCAATCGTTTATTCAGCCGACACATTCAGCTTTTCCAAATGCACATATGCTCCACAATCTGGACAGGCAAGTCAAGCCCGCCACCGCACCGCGCCACCATCAGCAATCCGGTGGAAACACACACCAACACCCAACACATATACACCAACTTGCGTACACAGTTAGCAAACACGCCGCCCACCCAACCCAATAACAATGACTTGCGGAAACGCATTTGCAGCCTCAGCACTAGGACATTCGATCGAGAAAGGCCAACCCCCGAAACACGCCAACTCACTTCCTGCGCCCACCAGCCATTTCCCACACCTAGCTGCCCAAATACTGCATATCACATAAAGTTGCCCTTGCTAGGAAAACAAAAAGTACCCCGCATCTGGAAGAGAGAGCCTCGAACGCCTGCTGGCTTCGTTCTTCCTTCGTTTAGCACCTACGCAACGCATACACATATAGCGTCTGCACACAATAATCCACACTACTACCAACGCGTTGCTCATACGATTCATTCGCAACCTCCAGCACGCCATCTATACCTTCCGAAGAAGATCCAAGCCCCCCCTACATGGTCACACTAGCACTTGCAGGCCCTTCACACACACCGTCCCCCCACCGTCCCCCCCATCACCTGTGCACCCACTCGGAAAACCTACGCATCAACCCACTAGGCCCTAGCTGCACTATGCCCATCCCTATACACAGCCGTTTGCAAAGCGCGACACGCACCCGTGCTCATCCGTCGATGCGCCTCTCAACACTCCAAACAAACTCCCCGCATGCCCCAATAATGCCGCACAACCCCTACAAGTTGATCCTGCCTAGCCACAACTATTTCAAAGCAATACTCCTGCTGCCACGCTCCACGCCAACTCCGCAGACAAGGCATAAAGCCACGAGCCACAAGCCACCCAAAGAACCAGAAACCGCACATCACACCGCCGACGCACCAAGCATTCCGCGCAACACCTTCGCCTCCTCATTCATGTCATTCTCCTTGTCTCACTCACGTGCACACGAAAAATACGCAACAACAATTCAACACTTGCGTAATGCAGTCAGCCAACGCCGCGCCTTGTCAAACTCAACCCACATCCTGCGCGGAACAGCCGCCTGTTCGGGTAATCGTGTGCTGGAGATCTCAAAAGTTAATCCGCACACCGCATAGAAGGCAGTACGCAGTTGCGCAGGCCACGCGCCACAAATCCACACCCCGACGAATGTATTGGGGAAGCCGGAGTAAGACAAGCGCCACAAACGGCCATCCCTATCAGGACTCCAGCACCAGCATCGCCAAAACTCGTGCAGCAGGAGCTGTGGCACTAGGGCTGTAACAGGCGCAAGGCATCGAGTAGGGGAATATCACCTTTAGACAGACACGTGAAGCCACTGCATCGTGCGACCAGATATCTGTAAGACTAATCGCTCAGACCCGGACGCGCAGTTATGACGTTCAGCATGGCTGCACAGTGCCGATTTTCAGTCCGCTGCGGCGCGGTTCGAGGCACTTCGTGAGCTCGCAATCAGCTCCTACAGCTCCCGTGCACGTAGTTTACAATACAATCGAAGCTCAGGGTTGCCATAGGAAGTGCCGGAACCTCGAGTGCATTGGTGCTAACGAGCAAACAATCCTGGTTGAAGTCTGAGGACTCCCTGGCCAAAACTACTGCCAGAAGAGGGGATCTGGGCAAGCCCCAACAGGTTCTTGTTCTGCTCAAAGTATACGCCAGTGTGAGCGTAATACCAGTGGGCTTGTCTTCCGCCACACAACGAAGCGCAGTATATGGTTGCAAGCACACCCGACAGTCGACGCTCATGAAACAAGAACCTGTGCGCTTCCTGAAACAGCTACCGAAGGTACGGCAACCAACCCGCAACCAGGTGGCAATCCCTTGCCAAAACTCTCGCATAAACGAACTTCAAAACGCTATGAACCTCTCGAAACGAAGGCAAGGCATCCGAAAGTCTCACAACCTTGCTCTTTGCCTCTCACTCTATAAGTCCTGTACCGCAGTCGCCCTAGAACCCAACGTCTCAGGTGGTCATTCAACCCTACCTGTTCTCTGCCGGTGTTCCAGAATATCGGAGATCCGTGGAGCACTATATAGCAACTGGGTTTGACGAGAACAAATGACTAGCAACGCCCTGCAAATAACGACAAAATCTCTAGAGCTGGGGAAGCATTCGCAGGGAAACCCTCCCCTAATTTGCTTGGACTTCGACAGGCAATGTAGACAGAAGTCCTAATATCTAAATGTGCCAGCAAACCAACGCATGGCAGGAAAACCTGGTTAGGCAACCGGCGAGAACCCTGTCCATCAGCAGATTGACTAACTCCCTGTGAGCATTCGCAATCCACCACTACTAGGAGTTGTTCCTACAAAAAGTGCACGCAGAACGGAAAATGCTAGCGCGGTAAGAAAAAGACCCACAGAGCAAAACACAGAGCGCACCCCAGTTTGAACTAAATAAAACAAGTGTATTTTCCATCGTATCCCTACTGAGCCAAGCACAGAGCAGCAAAAACCTTCAACATGCAAGCTCCTGCAAGCTGCTAAGATTCATAAGGTATTGTAAGTCATTAACTTAGAGGTTGTAAGCTAGGCCTCCGAGCTGTAGTGACCGTGGAATAGCAGTAGGTAGGTGAAACGCAAGCCCATGCTACCCTTTCCTGTTTGGATAACGCAGCTGCTCACGCAGCTGCGTTTCGCAAAAAACACACAGTCGACACCAGCATAACTCCCTTTTCGCCTGCACGTCTTCTGCAGCCTCCAAGCAGCAATTCATTTCAACAACACTAAATTTTACAGCTTCAGCACACCCCTCTGAAGACGTCAAAACTAACGAAGCGCCTATAATGCTGCTCCTGAAGCTGTAAACCAGTAAACAAGCATCTGCTGAAACAATGCAAGCAGAAGGCATTCCGCAAAAGCAAGCGGTACAGCTGCTGCGTATGAACGCGGGGCATCGCCACGGGAGCATCACTGTACTGCCGTCACGGGACAGCAGGCCTTGCAGATCATTAAACTGCAAGCTCCCATATCGGAAACTCTCACAGGCAGTAGCGCCGAGTACAAGGGAACCCTAGCTTGAAAGATGCAAGGGCGACTTTATAGCCATGGAGGGCTGCAGTAGTTTAGGCGTCACAGCATTCATACACGACTAAGTGAAGTCTTCCTCCCTGCATTTCTGAAGCAAAGTTTCATGACCCAATACTCACTGAGCAGCTGTTATTGGCTCCGCCCCCCTCTGCGAGTGTGCGTGGAACAGAATTCCATCGTCCCGTGGCCTGGATAGCTGCAAAGCACCGCAGAACAAGAAAGGTAACCACCGAAGCTACTACCAAAACATTGAAAACGGTGATGATCCGATGCGGTCCAGCATGCCTGGGGTTCCAATGGAAATATGCCCGAGCCTCATCTCGCCCACTCTTTGCTTCAAGCAAAGGACTGGCAGACATCGAGCTAAGGAAGAAAGGCTGAGGAGAATTTTGCCCTAAGCCGCTCGGAAAAGCCAGCGAACCAGCAACGTCTGCCCTGTTAGCGATAACAGTGGCGACAACAAGAAGATATAAATAGGGGAAAACGCCCTGCATTGGGGACAGCCAGTAAAACAAGGTAATCGAGGGAGGGGACAAAGGGCCCGGTATCTACTAAGGGCTCTGCTCAACGCAAAAAAAAACTGTCAACGTTTCTCGCAGAAATAGGGCAGAACACCCCGCATCTTCGACGCCCAAAAAAAAGGGTAACAGAGAAAGGAGATACAGAACTCGGTATCTCCAACAGGCTTTGCTCAATGCAAGAAAAACTCTGGTTACTCTCCCCACAGTCCTCGAGCATCGTACGTACCACACAGTGCCACTACAACACCGAGTCCTAAGGGCGCTGGGTATCCTGCTGAGCTTACCGGACTAAAGAGTAAGTAGAGTTACTAACCATCTATTTGTTAACACGTGAAAGCACACAACGCAATCCTTGAGAAACCATTTACGTGAAATAGAGCTTTGCGCAATGTACTGTCTCGGCCGCAGCGTCTCAGTGCCTCGGTGCAGTGCTCGCTACACGCGGATTTGTTTTCGGGTTCGTTTGCCAGCATCTCAGCATTTCAGTGTGTTAAACTTTATCTTTTCCCTCAGTTTACCTTCCCCAAAATGCCGTAAAACTGGGATGTGTTGCCTTTTATGAGATGTTGCTACCGGTGGACCGCGGCTTTGCTGTAGGTGGCGGGCATAACAATGGCGGCAGCCGACTGCTTAGAAAGCACAAGTAACCGAGCGAAGCCAGTAAAAACTACAAATATGACACATTTAAGCCACAAATTTGATGTACTAATTGGGAAAGTGAGCCCGTGAAGTGCTCTCAGCCTACGACCAGATTGCTTTCGATCAGCAGGTATGATCGAGTGGGTGGGAAAGACACGCTTGAAAGCTGCTTTGGGGGATAAACCAAAGCCGCTAAAACACGACGAAACCATGAATGTGGTAAGTGGAAAAGTCAGGGCTCAGATAGTGGCTAGATCCCGTGGGGTCACTACATAGACCATGCGTGAGGTTGAGAGCCTTCCTGCAGGGGGAAGGGCGTTCAGTTGCACGCAAAACTGGGCTGAGCAGTGCTCCATATTATCCGCAAAGAGGGTTCTGATGGTTTCTAGATCCTACGGGCTCAGCAGCAGACTGGGCTTGCTGCCGAGCCCGTGGGAGTTGCAGCCGTTTTTGAATGGTCAGTCAAAAGTTAGTAGATCAGCTTGAGCATGAGAACAGGCTCCTTACTAAGGGCCGCGTTACTGCCTAGAAATTCTCTCGACTGCTAGTGCATGCACCAAAAGTGAGGTTGGATGTGCCTGCATGTGGTGGTATCCTGCAGCACCAGGTTGCGCTGCAACATGCCAGGACGCCCCTTCTCGGACCGACCCCAGGCCTTTCGGCCACCTTACCCAGGACTTCTGCGGAGGGGATAGGGGGTTGACTCCTCTTTTAGGGGTTGCTGCCAAGTGTATGACCCTTCAGCAGTTCATGACAGCCCTCCGATCGAATCAAGGACACTCGCTACACTTTGAATCACAGCATGGTTCATCGGGGCAAGGGAAAGGTAGCTAATCTCATCCAAACACCAGAGCCTCCCGGTGCATTGAAATGATTAGTCGCGAAGGCGATTTCCAAAAGATAAACACACAAAGATTTTTGGATATCCACCGAGAAGTATTTGCCAGTTTTTCAGCCCATTTCCTCGCCTGCATAGTGAAGGTTCATCAGGATACGCTATCTGAAGCAAAAGTGGCCAATGTCTGGGCGCCACGTCGCACTGGAATAGGCGCAGGATCCGCAGCCTGTCCAGCTCTTTAAAGTGGCGGGACATGGTAGGTGATTTGGGAGGGCTGGCTGAACTGGACTAGTAAAGTAATTCATTTCAGGCATTATGAACTTACCGTAGAATCGTCGGGTTTTTACCGGAATCGCTTTTGCAGTCCATATTGAGACAATGTATCCGGGTGTATTTTCAATTGAAGTGAAAAGAAAATTGAATTCTTCAATTCAATTTTCAATTGGATTGAAGAATTTATTATGCATAGATGGCTAGTAGATTTACCCAAACTACAGGGAAACCAAAATTTTTATTTCAGGAAGCTTTAATGCTGTGCTAACAGCCAGAACCTTAACGAAGGCTTAGCTCTTTTGCCAATACTCAAATTTTAAAGTGAGGCACGACGGTAGTGGCTACAACATGGCAAAGGTGCCACATTTCTGGAGCACACCGGGACAAGGGAAGCCATTCAGTATGCTCTGGAACACCAGCTGATCGCCAGGTTTTCAAAGAGAACAAGCTATGAGAGAAATGAGGAAGCTTGTTTCTCTCGGATGATACCGATAGCACGGCGCTTGGAGAAGTACTAGCCCTTAGCCAAACGAAGTCCACTACTAATGGAAATAGAGCTTGTATGTCAGTGGTTCATGGTAACGCTGCCCCTGGATAGACGAGGTCAGCACTGGTAGGGCTAGCAGAGAAGGAATTGATAGCACGGTGCTTGGAGAAGTACTAGCCCTTAGACAAGCGGCGTCCCCTACTGGAAACAGAGCTTATATATTAGTGGTTCATGGTAACGCTGCCCCTGGATAGACGAGGTCAGCACTGGTAGGGCTGGCAGAGAAAGAATTACGGGGCGATTGGGTAGAGTACGGCAGAGTCCTGCAGTACTTGAGCCTCAAAGAACGAAGAAATGCCGCATCTACAGCCATAACTGAAAAAGCGATATTTACGAATGACTCAGACACAGAGCCAAAGAATGTTGGTGTTGTGGGGGAACGGCCTCCCCAAAGAACGACAAGGAACGGGAACAGACAGCAACAGGCCAATCCATCAATGAGCAAGCCCAGGATACGTGCCGAGGGGCACACGCTCTTTTTTGCATTAAACAGGCGAGAATATTTCGAGGTTGCAAACAAATGAAAAGAGCTAATACTTCGGAGAGTCAAGGCTTCCAGAAGTGCATCCAGGGGGGCAAGCAAAGTAATCAGATAAAACCCCTAGCAGCCGTGCGGCGCAGTCAAAGGGCCGAGAGAGTGGGGTGGTGTATCTGTAACCCTGTCTCGAGTCAACTACGTGCTTAACCACGTTCGTATGAATGACGAGGATGTGCTAGAGCCACATTATGAAGGCTTCCAAATAGATATGATGTGCGAAGCTAGTCCGAGGAGGAGCAACACACCTGTCTATTGTTTGGCGCGATCTTTGCGAGTACATTTCGCCAACTGCAGAAAAGAAACATGCGTCGGTAAAGCGATGGGCATGCTCAACTGAGGAATCGCCATATTACCATGGCATGGAACTTTTACGTTGGCTCGGCCCACCACAATGTAATCCTAGGCACGCTGTATCTGGCCCACAGAATGGAGCGCATGCGGCCAGTAGGTCACATCATTGAGGTCCTCATACCAAGGTGACATAAGGAGGCACACCTCTCAGCTCTTCCAACAGCATTCGCATCCTGTATGATAAGACGAGTGCAATCAGTGTCCCAAGGAGAAAGGCGCGAGAGGTCTGCTTTCCATTGCAGAGGCACTCCAGAAGTGCTTGCTTTCCGTCGTTATTATCCTATGCGGACCGCAGTTTGTGGGTATGATCCATTTAGCACCCGAGAGACAGCAGAAGTGTGCGAAATGGGAGGGAGAGCTCTCAGATGTATCATAGAATAAGGTGCTGCCAGCAGGCCGGACACCGGCTGGAATATCCATGCACAGCATCGAGCTGATTCCCGGAGCATCCCCAAGCGTTGCTCCAAGTTGACGACGGCCCTCACATCTTGACGGGGAAAGTAAGCTGCAATCAGGCGGATTTCCAGGAAGGGGAAAAATTTGTCCCTCAAGTATCGCGTCTCTGCACATTCGGTACTGGAGAACAAAAGGGACCGGAGGTGGAGGCTCCGAGTCGATTGCAAGCCCCACAGCATAATCGCGGTTGATGAGAAGCTTCCAGGGCCCCGAATCAATGAACTACTTGAACGCTTTCAGGGTTCAGCAGTCGATTCATCGCTTTACTTCGCTGGTGCGTTTCTACATATTCCAGTACATCCCGGCGATAAGCACAAGACTACATTCCCTGCCAGGAGGCGCTCTAGGGTTCAGCAGGAGCGTGTAAGAGTATTTGCAGAACATTTGGCGTACTTTGAAACCATTATATGAAAAGTAGTGTTTCATAAAGGTACAGCCATCTCAGCTCTTCATGCAAACTACTAGCTCCTCAGGGGTTCGTGTTTGTGCATCAGGAGGCGAACAAGATACAGTGAAGATAGATGCGGATATGGCAACCGCCCAAGACGGTCGCATGGACGTTCAAAAGCTCATTTTTCGCTCCTCAAATTCCCGCAGGTTCTTCCCTTGGTATGCTCTCATCGCCACCTCGCTGACGGAGCTTTTCAAGAAGGACGAACAACGCATTTGGCAAGCGACCCGACGAGGAACGCTGCAGGAAGCTCAACAGACAAAACCCGTCGTGCCTAGTACTCGCGCTCCCTTATTTCCACAGACGTTCATTCTCAACAACGGATAGCCGCGGTACGGCTGTTGGTATGATGCTTTCCACCAAACTAGTGACCTCTAAAACATCCAAATTATAGCATATTACTCGCCCATTTGATCAAAAGAGAGCAGAAGGGGTCTCCACGCGAGAAGGAGCGCTAGGCCGTTTGGTGGACAGTACAGATGCCTGCATGGTTTATGATGCCTCGCATCTCACTACTCAAAGTGACATTTAAAATCTCACAAGCCTGGCAAGTAGTTCTCAAGACCTCGATATTCAGAGGTTTGCTTGCTGGTTTCGCCGGCTGACGCGGTATGGATAGATTATGTCAACGGCATCACCAAGGTGGTCGCTGTTAGAGTCTTCGGGCACCTAACTGTCAGGA